>JAWWMU010000210.1:2356863-2400409 GCA_035048155.1 Cinnycerthia olivascens
GCTGGAGCCCCTCACAGCTTCCCAGTTTGCTGCTGGAGCCCCTCACTGCTTCCCAGTTTGCTGCTGGTGCTCCTCACTGCTTCCCAGTTTGCTGCTGGAGCCTGCTGGGATTCACAGTGTGCAGGGAAGGACACTCCACATCAAAATCTCTAAAAATAACTGAACTCGACCAAACTGAATTTCACAAAGATCATGGCATCTTAAATAAGCACATTCAACAAACACCCGAGAAGTGGTCACCAGAAAAATGTAAATAAGAGCCTACAAACATTAAACACCGACAAAATAAAAAGTAATACATCAATTATCAAAATTAAAATGAAAAAATAAAAACTAAATAAATCAGCTTGTTTTTGTGCAATATTATGCTTTTAAGCTTCCCGATCGTTAGGTTAGCTTCCTGGTTTGGGCCACAGGCACACTGAATGAGGTTTAATAAAACACTGAATTTTAAAAAGGACATGGCAAATAAATGGCATTTATGTGTTATTGGCAAATAAATGGCGTTTACGTGTTATTGCATTCTAATTAAATAATGAGGAAATCTGGATTTATCCTTTATATACTGATTAATGAAGAGTGCTCTGCTGATTAATGTGAAGAGTCCTTCATTATGGCAGAAAATAAATTTAACATAATTCAGAAAATTGTAGGCCTGGAATGAATCACAAAACTCATGACATCAATTCTGATTACAGAAAAGATGAAATTTTACCTCCACAGTCCCTTTTTGAGTCCTGGCTTTCTTAGGATCCAGTACAATTCCACTGTTACCTGTCATTTCCTCCCCTGTTTCATGCAGGTAATTATTTGAACAGAGGTGTGAGCAGCTCTTTGAAAAGCAAAAATTTCCCTAAAGTTTAATGAGGACAAGGGCAAAAAATCCTCTCTGAATTTAATTTCTGTTCTCAAAAAACTTTTTGTCTTGCTATAATATACCCATAATAATAATTATATATTAATAACAATTCAACCCTCTTTCTACCACGTGATTTTCTGTAATGAAATCACGGAGCAGCATCAGGAGCAGGATTGGAACTGAATCCCTCATGGATTTCAAGCGTGGCTAAACAAGTTATTCATCTCTCTTGTATTTATTACACTTAAAACCTGCCATCCCAGCTCGATTTTGAAAATGTCATGTGAAATAGTGTCAGCAGTCACCCAAAAGGCGAGATGACTTCTGACAATTCATGTTTTTCTCCCAGTAAGCTTTGGTATCTTGCAAAAAAAAGAATAAAATGCAATGTTCTGACATGATTCATTCTGATCAGCCACGCTGGCTGGTATTTATGTCCTTCCCATCATCGAGACACTTTATGCTTTTTGATTATTTCTTCAAGTCTTCAGTTTATATTGTCTGTTTCGAAATTCCATGTTTCTTTTAAAATATGAGACCATATTTTGACTATACTTCAGAAACCCTTACAGGAAAACTCTGGAACTGTTTGAGTTGGCTCTCTTAAAATGAAATTCATACAACTCAGTGACTTGGGAATAATTTAAATATAGATTTATCTCTCCAGGCTAAGCCATGTTTTAAGCCATTATTACGAATGCTAATTGCAGCTCCTGATCCCATTGAACACCAACACAAAGGTGAAACAATTTGGGTTCTTGATTCTTCAAACCAAACCATTGATATTTTTCCTCCCTGACTAATACACTTTGGGAAAGTTTTATTCCTGAATACCCAGCATTTGTTTGTCCAAACCTGTGCACATTTTATAGGATTAAATCTTTGTGCTACACCCTCAGCATCCTCTGCTAGAATTCCAAATCAGACTCCAGAGGGTTTTCCTGACTCCTTCCTTTAGGATATTTTGCTCTCTGACTTCTTTAGTTCAGCGTTACCCAGTGCTACACTGTGAAGGTCAATATTTGAGTCTGACAGTCATACACTAAGGAAAATATATAAATATTTATCTTGGAATTTAATTTTTCCCCTCCATAATATATCTACCATTTTGAATCAGCTGCTGCAGATAAACCAGAAATTATGTTATTAATTTTAATAGAGAACTTGCTTTTGCTTCCAGTATTTTTCAGTCTCCGAAGACCTTTGCTTTTGAAATAATTAATTATATTGGTGGTATTTATGCTGTAGTTAAATGTGACTCCATTAAACTTCTGAAAAAAGTACCCAAGACTAAATGAAATAATTAGACTTTCACTCCCTTGGAAATGATTCTCTAACCACAAATAAATACTCGCTATGGGGAATTATTTATCTCACACAACCAGTGCTGTCTATTTACAATAAGGATGGCTGAGTATTATTTAAAGGTTTTTTCTGCAAACATCAATGTACTGAGATACAACACTTAGAGTGGACACATGAAATCTGAAAAAAAGATTTTTAAAAAAAACTATTTTCTAAAAAATAATAAAGGATATTTAAGAGGTAAATAACAAATCATTGCAGAGTATGAATTTGGCATCCAGTAGCTGATACAAAACTAATGAGCATATAATCCAATTTTGCAGCTTTGTCATTGTCTATGAAGCATTGACAGAAAACAAATAAGAAAGTGGAGTCATTAAACACACTGAGACAAATTCGTTTTTGTAAGTCATAAATGACAAAGTAAACATATTAGAGGTGCACTTGGTTTTCCCATTTTTCTTTAAAACTAAACTAAGCTAAGCTAAAATGGGTTTGAAATTGTAATAAAGACAGAAATGTTTTGCAGAGGGGATGGAACACTGCTGTGTCTCAATTCAATATTATATTATAATTTGATTTTGATTTATTTCCCTTGAATTCTATGAGCCATATAATGAGGTATGATCTCTGAAAATGCATGCTCTAACATCTCTATTTTTTGATACTGCCAACTCAACCCCACTTATCCTTTTTTATTTCTCTGTTTTCTGAACTAGATGTTAAATTTTGGATGTAATCCAATATTCTGCTAAATTTAATACGTTAATTTCATGAAGTGATCTTATCTCTCCTAATCATTCATTAATTTGCATTAACAATATCAAAGACAACCAGGAAATTTAGTCAACCAGCTGTCATTATTTCCCAGTTGGGCTTGGAAATTTAAAAAAACAGGTGCTCTACATTCTAAAAACATAATATGATATTAAACTGAGAAAATATTTTTCTAAATATCTTTAGCTAAAATAGTGTTAAACATTGCAGCGTTTTCAAGTTATGTGAAATATATTTGTACCAAAAAATGCATTATTATTTATTGAAAACAGATGAATAGAAAAACAAAGATTTTTACTAAGGAAGTGTCAGAAAGATGTTTCAATTTCCACCAAAATCCACATTTAAAGGCTGTAAGGAATGATGTTTTGAATAAACAATATGGATTTTCTATAAGTGGGAAAGCTAAGAGAATTCTAGAGTGGGAGGAATATATTTATATTGTACATTTCCTTGAAAGGCAGAGAAAATAATTTGTCTCCATTGTTTGCTTTCAGATTCTAAAGGCCGTGCAATGTACAGGTTCCATGAGCTTTTAATTTGGATATTCCTCTAGAATTATGTGGTGCTCATTAAATTGTCTTCAGATTCATTATGGTGGAGTCAAGTAATTTAATGGACAAAGTAAGAAGAGATCAGAAATAAAACCTAGGGATGTAATACCCAACATTTCATACCAAGAAGTGTTTTAGCTATCAGTATCACAGGAAAATAGGGGTTTTTAAGGATTCTGTTTGTGAGTGCTCAGGAGGCTGCATTTATCACATCAGTGCTGTGCAAACCGTCCATCCACTCAAAACTGATGTGGAGCCTTCTGGAGGCTGACCTGGAGCAGAGAGCAGCCAGAACAAAAGGATAAAGCAGGGATTTATTAAAATGCCTCAATGGGCACCTGGGCAATGCAAGAGCCCGGCTGGGCCACAGCCAAGATGAACCCAAAATGGTCAAAAAATGGACGACCCATCACGAGGGCCCAAGCTAGAAAAGGAATTGTTCTGTCTCTCTACTCTGTGAAGAGAGCTCAGTAGCACTGAATATGAAACCCAGAACTGCACACTAGAACAGCACAGAATTTGAAAAATATTAAAGCTAAAACCTATGACATCAGATGGAAGCAGACAACTCAGTAGCACCACCTACCACATACAATGTAAAAAATGAGAATTTATGTGCAGGTTTATGAATGAAAACTTCCAGGTACCAAAGAGAAAAAGCTGGAAGAAGGCATGGTAAGACCAGGACTGTGGGACTTTGATAATTAAAAAAAATTCTGTGCCGCCTTTGGAATAAAAAATCAACGAAATCAGCATTTCTAATGCATTCCTAACGTGGTTCCATCACTGCCTCTGTCCCTGGCAGGCTGTCCACCACCAGCAGCTCTCCTGGGATGAGCACCAATGGCTCTGACGAGTATTTCCAGTCCACGAACCACGCGGAGCAAACGTTCCGCAAAATGGAGAATTACCTGCAGCAGAAGCAGCTCTGTGACGTGCTCCTCATCGCCGGCGACCAAAAGATCCCAGCCCACAGGTACAGCTCCCAGCATCCTTCCTGCCCAAAATTTCCAACAAGCTGCCTCAGCTCATGAGTACCCCGGTTAGTTATGAATGAAAAGTTACTGTAATTACAACTCCAGCTAACGTGGAATAAAACCATGTGATCAGCTTTGGTATCTATTATTTTAAACACAATGAAATTCAAACAGCAAACCACTGGCACTGTCCACCTCCCTTCTTGCTGCTGTCAAACTACAGCAAGATCAGCGAAGAAAATCAGCCCAGATAAGCACTCTGGGAGAAAATTAGATTACTAATTACTCTTTTAACTTCAGCGCTCGGTGCTGCAAGATTTGAATCCTATGCTGATGGTTTCAGTTGTACACCCAGTTTATAACACAATAATGCTGGGTTTTCTGAATTAATTGGCTGTCCTGCTAACTCTGCCTCCCCTGCAGGCTGGTTCTCAGCGCAGTCTCTGATTACTTTGCTGCGATGTTCACCAGCGACGTGCGGGAGGCCAAGCAGGAGGAGATCAAGATGGAAGGGGTGGACCCCGAGGCGCTGAGGGCTCTGGTGCGCTACGCCTACACAGGTAACCCTGCCCCAGTGCTGCTTCCCAGCTTCTCACACCGAGCTTCTGCTCCTACAAACACCACACATCTCTTTTTGCTCATTAATATATGAGTTTTCGTACTCTGGGTTGGAAGGGAGTTCAAAAAATACCCATCTCCTGACACCTTCCACAAGACCAGGTCAGTCAGAGCCCGATTTTGGGAAAGGTTTTTGCTCTAATCACAATTTTCTTTTTTGTTTCTTACCGTCCAGATTGGATCTAAAGCTGTTAAAGTTCAAATAAAAATGTCCCGGTCATTCAAAATCCACCAAATGCTGTAAGTTAAAATATCTGTTTAAAGAATCCTTTAGCAAGAAAGGAAAAATAATTTATGAACAATAGGACACCTCAGAGAAAAGCCAAAAAAATAAATAAAATAATGAAAATGCAAGGCAAATGACTTAAAACTTCCTTTTTTTTTTTCTTTTTCTTTCCCTAAATGAAAACTGCCCAGGTATCCTCGAGTTAAAGGAAGACACTATAGAGAGTTTGCTGGCTGCTGCATGCCTTCTGCAGCTCTCCCAGGTCATCGAGGTGTGCTGCAACTTCCTCATGAAGCAGCTGCACCCCTCCAACTGCCTGGGGATCCGCTCCTTCGGGGACGCCCAGGGCTGCACGGAGCTCCTGAAGGTGGCCCACACCTACACCATGGTAAGGTGAACAGCTGGCAGCTTTGCAGCCACCATCACATGCAGAAAGACTCACTCCTGCTGTTCCCCCTTCCAGAGCTTTGCCTTGTAGAAAGGTGTCCTCAGTGAACTTCAATTGGCAGCACCAGTGGTACCTATTCCTGCCAAAAAGTGTGACAGGGCCTTAGCACGGCTCATGTCTAGAGACAAACAGCAATGGGCCATCCTCACGCCTTTGATTCCACACAAAGAAAATTCTAAAGCTGATTTTAAGGTGAGACACGCAGAAAAAGAGTCAAAATAAAGAACGTGTTAGAAAGATTTGGAATGCTAAAAAAGAAGCACGTCCCTGAGTGGAACATAATCCTCCTCTGGCTCAAAGCAAGAAATGAATATTCAGAGCATGGGAAACAGAGAAGAGAGATAACTTGCTGTGAAACCAAAGTGAGGGATAAATATTCAGGGCAACATGATGTGCTATCACAGCTTAAAACACAAAAAGAATGGCAACTGCTACAGCTAAATAGATATAAAAAGAACGACGTGTTAGGGGACCCATGGCAGCTTTGTGCTTGAAATATTAGTGGAGGATGTCAGAACCAGATTAGAAGGTTCATAATGCTGAGAACACAGCAAGGGGTTGAGCCTGTCCACCTGCTGAGAGGTGAGAGTGGCATGTGCCCATCGAGGGCACTGCTTGGGCTTCTCCCTGTCACAGCAATCAGAGTTTGTTCAGCAGCAATTACATCCCCTTTACGTTTCAAAGGTTGAAACGGGGCATTTAAGATAGAGGTTTGCTCAGCCTGTGTAAAATAGTGTTGTCCTTGCTGCTCCAAACCTTTTTATACTCATCCAAAATCAGGAAATCCCCCTCTACTGTTACCTCTTTCCTCCCACCAGTGCCAGAATGTGGGGGGGGAGCTTCAGGCATTTAAAATTATGGTTCAGATTTCTGCAAAACTGAAATAAAATCATATGATTGCATTTATGATTTTATGACAGTAAAAGACATAGAGACAATAAACAGCAAACAGATTATGACAATAATATTTTTTTATACTAGCCTGTCCCAGGAGTTAAACCTCTATTATTTTTCAAATCATGTGTCACATATTTGAGAGTTGAGTCATTAAGAACTTCCGAAAATGAGGGATCATGATGACTCTATGGCACTCAGCAGCACTGGGAATAAGTTTTAGATGATTTTCCTTGAGTACAACTTCTACCACCTCTAGAACCACCTCCTGTTCTCGCATGGAACAGACTGAAAATGCTGCCATGAAACAGGACCTGAACCATAAACCCACCCACCACCTTTGCTACAGAGAGCTTAGAAAGAGGAGAGGAAATCTGCACCTCTGAAATAAAATTCTGATTCAAACCCTTGCAGTGGTATTACAAAATAACCCCTGGAGAACAGGAGATCATAACAATGCATAAACACATCAAAATTGTGGAGGGGGATGAGAAAGCATTTAGATTTGTTTAATGTTGGTGAAAATGTGTAACAAAAGGGAAAGATTAGAAAGTTGTTCTGTAAATACAGAGCCCATTACACTTTCAGATGTGCTGTAAACACCAGAGCCATTCAATAAAAGCAGACACAATGGGGACCTTCCCCTTCAATATTTTGGCCACTGAGTATTAACAGTTTCCTGCCTGGTGTCTTTTTGTGCAGATAGAGTGTGTTCTGATAAACAACTTGTGCTATATTTGTAACTAGAAGTAGACTGGCCTTCCTGTCCCTGTTCTCTGAATGTCACAAATATTAAAGCAGGATATGCATAACAGACCAAAGTTGACATCTCCTTTAATCACTGATGCTTCTGTATTTGCATCCTGGCTACATTTGAAAAGAGTTACAGAAAGTGAAGAAACTACTGGAAACAAACAATAAAATATCAGTTACTAATGTTTCTTCACCTGCCCTATTTCAATCTGGTTCCTAAAGAAGATATATTAATTCTAGGTACAGAAATAGGAATTCTGTTTCAAATGCAGTCATCAACTCCCACATGCAGCTCTTTGCAAGTGACATAACCTGCTCTCTCTCTTCACCAAATTTCTTTTTTCCTTTGGAGTTTGATAGGGAAAGAGATAATATATAGATACATATCATATATATTGATATCAACTCTGATATTGCTGCATCTCAATTGTACAATATCTTTTTAATGAAAAATAATTTTATAAAAGACAGCAGTAGCCAAAAGGCTGAGAACTCTTCACTGGGATTTGTCCAACTTTGTATTGCCCAAATAGTGCTGTTAGAAAAGTGAGCTGGATTTCCTTTGCTGTATTTTCCTGCCCTAAGAGCAGAGTCATGCAGCCAACAGCTGGCAAGGCTCATTGTAAAAGGATTGAAAGGTTTTGGTGAAATTGGCTCAAAACCTTTGAATCTGCAACAGAAGGGACACATTTTATTTGAATGCCCACTTGGCATTTCTAAAATGCACATTATATCTTCAACCAGTATTTCTAGCAAGCCACAGTGCTAAGATCACGCTGATGAATAAAAATGCCAGTGGCAAATCCCTGAGCCAGGACAGGCTGACAAGAAGCCTGACAGAGACATCTGCAGCATGGGAGGGTGAAGATGAGCATTATTCCTCAATTCTGCAAGAGTAGGGCAGCAAAAAGCAACCAAAATCTCCCTTAAATGGTAGAAGGACATTCAATGATCCTTAGAATATCCACAGCATTTCCCTGTATCGTGGAACTGAACAGGAATGAAATATTCACAAAGCCTACGCTGTCTAAGGAAAAGCCATTTCTACCTGTGCATTGAAATCTCCTTTTATTTTTAGGAACACTTCATAGAAGTAATAAAAAACCAGGAATTTCTTTTGCTCCCAGCTAATGAAATTGCCAAGCTCTTGTCTAGCGACGACATCAACGTGCCGGATGAGGAGGCAATTTTCCAGGCCCTGATGATGTGGGTGAGGCACGACCTGCAGAGCCGCCAGCGGGACCTGGGGATGCTCCTCTCCTACATCAGGCTGCCCCTGCTGCCCCCCCAGGTGTGCACATGCAGGGCTAACAGGGAACTCTGCCAACCTGCAGGCACAGACGGGAGTTTTGTGGGAAGGGTCTGGTTTGGACTGGAGATTATTGGTATTTTTTCACCCTTTTAATTTTTTTTATAATGATATTTATTAATATCATTATATTAATTTGTTGTATTTAAACACAGATGAAAAGAAATTCCTCAGTGTCAGTGTAATTAACAGGCTCAGAATTACCTCTAAAAAATGTCAGTCTGTTCCAAAAGCCAAGTGTTCCTTTGTTGGGCTGTAATAGCTCTCTAACAGTACAGCAATTTAGATACCATGGAAAGATATCTCTTTAGATTTACCAGACTGCAGGACAGATAAGCCACAATGCTTCTTTTTTTATTGCCATAAAATGTAGACAAATATAAAAGGGCCTAAATTATTTCTGACAGTTCTGAGCACTGACATTAATTGTCCCTTAATTCTGCAAGAGACAATTCATCCATCAGGTTCCAGAGCTGGACATCCTGTTTCATGGAAAGGTGACACTGCTGTGCCTGTGTCACAGAGGAGTCTTTATATCTCCCCAGAAATGGATATAGAATATCAGGACTGTGAGTCAGGACACTTTATGGATCTCCATGACTGATGCTGCAAATATTCTACTTTGGCAAAGTACGAAAGTACTATACACACTTAATTTGAAATACAATTAACATCTTCTAATATTCACAGAGATGTCCAGTACTCTCTATTAGATTTACTTACACCAGGAGGTTTGAATTCAGAGGGTGCAGTACCACAAATTTCTGATTTTTTAAAAGTTAAAAGGAAGAGGTAAGAAAAAATTAACCAAAGCCATCACACTCATAGACCTTCCCCTTCCACCTTTACATAGTTTTGCTTGAGTTAAAGCAGAGCTCCCATCAAAGCACAAGTGAGCGGTGAGCTTAAAATGAGCGTTTGTAGCTACAAATGCTTTAATTATTCAATTGCATGCAATTTTAATGATTTAGCTATACATCAAGATGCTTTTTTTCCCCATTTCTTAGCTACTGGCTGATCTAGAGAACAGCCCAATGTTTGCAGACGACCTTGAGTGTCAGAAGCTTCTGATGGAGGCCATGAAGTACCACCTGCTGCCAGAGAGACGCTCCATGATGCAGAGCCCTCGAACCAAGCCCAGGAAATCCACTGTGGGGGCCCTTTATGCTGTGGGAGGCATGGATGCCACTAAAGGTGAGCCCACGGGTTAATTGGATTGGGTTAATTAATTCTGTTGTAGACACTCAGGGAATGTATGGCTTTTATTGAAATGTTTCCCATAGGAAAATATCAATTTAGGAGTAAAAAAGGAGAAAAAAGCAAATCACAGAACAGAACCACATGTGTCAGAAGTTCTTTGTTCTTGCAAGAAACATATTTATAGACAATACACTTATATTTGGGTGCATACTAAAGAAGATGGACTCATATGGTAATTTTAAAAATTAAATTTAGTATGAATTTTGGCAAAAAATTGTTGAATTTGCAAATCGGAAGAAAAAGTAAATATTTAAAATGTTTCAAGATTTGTTTAATACTGAACCTTCTGGTATATATCCTGACAAAGTAAGATTTCAAAGAAGAAAAATAAAACCAGAAAGCATCACTGAACTACAGAGAACTCTTACCTAATGCTTATAAATCCTTATCACAGCATTTCAGGTGGAAAGATCTGGATTTTTCATGAACACAGCTTTTTTTCAGGACTTCATACATAGGGGTTTTATTCAGGTTTGTAGTTCAAAGTTAATTATGATAAACATATTCCAGTTTCTATTATTTGATTTTCACTGCTGCAATCAGGTTACAGCTTTGAACATTGCACTATTCTATTTAGCAGGCAGAATATTAAATCATTTTCTCCAGGAACCTCAACTTCAAACCCACAGCTTGGAGCCAGAGAACTCTAATTAGTTTAAAGTCTAGCGACTTGCTGCACAGAATTACTTTTAGCTGTGTGAGTTCACTTTTAATAGAATCACAAAGAAGATAATCCATTTCATGGTTTACAAAAAGCTGCTGACGAGTGATTTTTTCCCCTGTAGGAGAGACCTTGCCGAGCTCCCTCCCTATCTCTGTGCAATCAAATCAAGAGCAGAATACACATTCATCACCAGCACAATGTGAAAACACTCATTCCTAGCACAATTTAGCAAATTGGAGATAATCTGCTGCAATTAAGTAGATTCATTAGCGATACCGAGTATGAATTATATCAGACAACCAGGTAATCTTTAAACTATCCTCCCCTAAAATAAAAATACGGTTTTCCAATCATTTTTTCTAGTTAAGGTTATGCACAGAAAGGGCTGTTTCAGCCAACATCTGCACTTCCCGTTGGTGCCTCTCTCACTTCTTACCTTGGAGGGAAGCCAGATGTTTGAACTTTTGCCTTTTGATGGGTGAGAGGAGCAGCACTTCCCCTCCTCCTGCTGCCCTCCCCAGCTCTGACTCAGATTTGGAGCCTGGGCTGGATAAAGAAACAGCAGAAAGAGAGCAGGATGCACTGGAGGAAGAGCCCTGAGGAGGGATATCTCCCACCCCAGCAATAACACACTGCCTGTGATAAAGGCAGACACCAGGCAATGCTGGGTTTGCCTTCGTGCTCATCTCAGGTGGAGTACGAAGACAAATCTCACACTCCAGTGATCAAAAGAAGATCAAAGAGGTACTTTTGGGCAGTAATTTTGAAAATGGGAATGTGCCTAAACCACGTTAAGTTTTGCCACTTTCAAATCTTCCAGCCTCCGTAAAAATTGCAGCCCACAGGGTACATCTGAACACACTTAAACCTGACTGCATTTTCCCTGTGTTTTACTTAGTGTGAGAGACTTCCTTTGAAGTGGAGAACTTTGGGGCACTCACGTATTAGCATAGAATAAATGAGAAAGAATCAAAGCAAAGAGCAGCAAACAGAATAACAAGATGGAAAGGACAGGCAAAGAAACCCAGCTGCTCTGAAAAAAGGGGAAAATGCAGAATTTCTTTTATTGCAGATGGAGCTGGTAGTTTCTTTCCCAGCCTATGCATGTGGAAAAACATATAGATAAGAGAAAAGATAGCATGAGATAAACTCTTATTTCACTGAATTTCTGGAGTACATCAGGTGATCTCTAAACCAAATCCTATCTCTCTTTGCTCCTTTATTGCATGGATGTTTTCCTGTTGTAAAAATAATTTCTTAGCCACAAGCTGCCTGTTGTTATCTTCAAGACACCACTTGTCTGGTCTCATATCCCAGTCAAGGAACAAGAGATCAGCTCTGTTTTCCTCATCTGGTTGCCTTTGACTGAGCTGAATTTGAGCTCCAGGGTGCCCTGGCAATTCTGCCTCGGATCTCACTGAGCTGTGCCCTCTCTGTGCTCAGCAGCTCTCAGAGGAGCAATTATGGCTCCTGAGTGATGAGGGGAGCCAGTGCGTGCAAAAGTGTCAGTGTTGAGTGCCCTGTGAAGAGTTCCAGTAAAAACTTTACTGGAGGTCCAGTGATGTGAGAGAAATGGAAAATGTGGCTGACGTGTTGCAGCTGCTGCAGGGCTGCTGCACAGGTGAGCCTCAGGGACGATACCTGGGAACCAGACATGCACTGACACACAGCCCTGCCTTCTGCCTGACTCCATCCTAAAAGGGAAAACACCCACAGGACTCCTGAAGATGTCCAGGTCCTCAGACTGATACCCAGAGTCTGATTTTAATATCACTAATGTTTTAGGCACAAACATGGTTAAGGGGTGGATTGTTGTGAGGCACTGTACTCACAAGGAATATAAAGAAATCCCCAAACAAACCCCATACTCTCATGGTATTTAAACAACAGATTTAACTTACTTCCAAAATTTGCAGTGCTACAAAAACTGCTGCAATTCAATTCTCCATTTCTTGTCACCAGTATATTCTCATAGACTTGCCAATCATGCGTGCAATTAATGCAGCTTTCGAGGTTCACGCCAGAACTGAAGTTTACAGCAAAACCTCACACACAAAGTGTCAATATTTTAAGCTTTAACCATGTTTTGAGCTGGCTGCTGACTGCTGGCTGTCCCTGTTTTTCACAGGCACCACCACAATTGAGAGATACGACCTGAGGACCAACAGCTGGCTGCAGATCGGGACCATGAACGGGCGGCGGCTGCAGTTTGGGGTGGCAGTGATTGACAACAAGCTCTACATCGTGGGGGGCAGGGATGGCCTCAAAACCTCCAACATTGTCGAGTGCTTCAACCCCGTCACCAAGGCTTGGACTGTGATGCCCCCAATGTCAACGCACAGGCACGGCCTGGGTAAGAGGGGCTCTGCCTCTGCAAACGCCTCCCAGCACACACAGATGGGCTTCGGTTGTTTCACTGCTGAGAAAACTTTTGACAGCACTCAGTAACAGGCAGCAGTATTGGTGGGAGATATTTGTCCAAGAGAGATCCGCCTATTGCCGTAATTTTATGATTTTATTAGTATTCACCTAGCTAGCACTGGTCTTCCGGAGTTAATTTTGGTTGTAGGAGATTCCAAAATATAAAATATAGTGAAAATAATCTGCTCTTCACATGATTTAATGGTCAAGGGATACATTTACAATACAATAACAATCTGATTCTATTTTCTTTTTTAATATAACTCATTAATTAATCCCAGAGGTATCAATCATCTCTGTAATTCAGATCAGGGCATTACCCACACTGAAGAAAATAGTGTATGGAAATAATCACAACTTCACCAGTTCTAATGTTGTAATTACAAGAAGTTTTACAGAGCTCTGCCATGGCTTAGTATCTATGGTTTCTTTACTGCAAAATAATCCTTAATATTATTCACCCTGAAGGAATAATATGAATATGAAATCTAGAATTTATTTCCAGAACTATAAAAAATAAGGCTAAGTTTACAGATGATTAGACTGTAACTGAGGGAATATGACGATTTCTAAGCAATTTGTATATCCCAGACCTTTTTAAAAATCTGACTTCTCTTAAATTATAGGTGCTGTTTGAAACCATCAGTAAGTTCAAATGACATGGAATACTTTTTTTTTTATGGATAATAGAAGAAGATTGATCTGGAATTATTTGGCAAACCATTGTGGCCTATGTCACCTTCTCCGTTGCTTGGCAGAGAAAGGGTAGTGTAGGGTTCTTACAGTTAGAACACAAAATTTATGAAACCAAATACTAGTAGGTGGCAAAGGGGAAGAAGACCAAACAGATGAAATAATTTTCATTGAAATCTTTATAATTCCTGACTGCAGGGGCATAATTCTCCCCAACAAGTAGGTCACAGCCATAAATTTGAGTGCCCAAAGTTTGGCTTCAATCCGTGCCTGCTTTGCAAAGCTGCCTCATGCTCACAGCCCCTATTACCTTCAGGAAGATGCTGTGGAGAGTTGGTGCTTTTGAAGAAATCAGGCCATGTATATTTAGGCCTGAAAGACAGATTTAGAAAACTTTTAAGCAGCTGGATTGAAACATTTTGCCTCACCTAACAAAGGGAGCAAAGAGCAGCAGCAGCTCCCAAAGGGAAGGCACCAAAGCCTTTCTCTGGAGAAGTGCAATGGGCCAGGATTTGTCCACACAGAGCTTGGCAGTGCCAGCCAAGTTGGCTCTCCCGTGCCTCAAGGACAGGAGACAGGAGCCAGCTCTTATCCAAAAGGCATTAAAATGTTGTGGTGCTTTAGCTGCTAAGGACAGCCAGCTACCCACCCACCCAGGCTTCATGTTGGCAGCACTACAGAGCTTCAGCTGGCTCAGAATTAGGAGAGGTTGAAGGTTTGGGCATATTTTACATTGCCTGGCTCAAGTTTTGCCTTTTTGTAGGAGAATAACATCGTTTTCTGGTTAGGGGCTCAAATTTGTTTCAGAGCAAGGTCACCAGAAGTGAAAGAGATAAAAGTCCAAGAAGAGAACATCAGAACTAAAGCAGCTTTCCTCTAATCTTTTGGCAAAAGATAATGGTTGTTTAGAAGGACACTGCATGTGAAGTGCTTGTTTATCTTTATTTATTCTTCCAAATGAAAAGGCAGCTTTCAGATGGTTTAATACCAGCTGCAATTGCTTGTCTGCATACAGGGAATTAACGCACGAAATGAATACGCCTCTGGTCACTGAAACCAAGAGATAATTTGTCCCTAATCCTGTCTCTCCAGGAGTAGCAATGCTTGAAGGACCGATGTATGCAGTTGGTGGCCACGATGGGTGGAGTTACCTCAACACGGTGGAGCGCTGGGACCCGCAGGCTCGGCAATGGAATTACGTGGCCAGCATGTCCACCCCGAGGAGCACCGTCGGGGTGGCAGCCCTCAACAGCAAGTATGGCAACAGGAAAACCTCTCTCTGGGTTTTCATCTGCTTCCTTCCTTGGAAATGCAGCTTCTTAAATGTTATTTTCAGGCTTATGGTTATTAGTGACCTCAAGGAAACAAAGTGAAAAATATAATGCGTAGAAATAAGAACGAAAAGCCTTTGCTGCGTGGTAAATTGATTTCAAACTTGCAGCAGGGTTTTAAACACGTTTCAGCCCTTTTAAATTATAGCAATGTGAAAATGTTATTACATGCGCATCAGAATTTTACCTAGAATATAGCATATGGGGATATAAATTCAGCTACTTAAAAAAATATTCCAAGTTTATGTTTACACTTTAAAATCATTGTGTCTATGCCTGATGTGTATGGAAACAAAGTCTTTCATTTGTCCTACAAATTCACAGCCAATTTATAAAACATTCAAGGTGTATGGTGTGCTTAATGGAAAGAAGATGAGTTTTTAATTAGGTATGGAATAAACAGCCTCTTATAAATCATCCTATCCAGATTTGCTCTGCCCTCCATCTCCTGCTTAAATACGCGAAATCAAGTGTTAATATCTTTAAACATTCTGCTAAGATGCTAAAGCCACTCAAGCCCTTTTACATGGCAGCAGACAACTGTGGATCTCAGAAAAGCCTTGTGAAAGGCCTCAGCTTATGGAGAATGTGGTTTGAGCCAACATTTCTTGTTTAAAGCTGCAGGAAACTCTGAGCAGTTTGTAAGGGTTGGGAACACTCAGTTACAGGCAGACAATTGCATTTACCTGGAGCCTTTGCCACTGGTTTCCCTGATCAGTTTGTAAATTCCCAAGAAAGGGAAGGATAAAAAGCACGAACAAAGATGCCAGCAAAGGGATATTTGTAAATGCAAGCTGGGGGCTTGCATTCATACAGGGCAGGATTCAAATCACAGCTCACAAGTGCAAGAGAGGCAGAAGTGCCTCTCCAGGTCCCTGCTGTACCTCAGAGGAAATGTTCTCAGCAGAAACCCCACCAGAAACTCCTGCTGGTGCCTTCCCCAGCTACAACAAGCAGGAAACCACTTTGTCAAAGAGGAAATCAGCCCGATCCTGACTCTGTTCTCAATCATTGCTGATACAAACTGGCTCCAGCAGGGCTTAAATCACGCCTGTTAGTCTGGTGATGTCATTTCTGGCATAGCAGGAGATCAAATGTCCATCACTCAGTGCTATTGCTGCTGTCCAGCCAAGAGAATGCTTCTCCTTTTCCTGTTTCCCTAAATCACACCATATTTTTTCCTGTTCAACCCCACCAGAAAAGCCTTTACATATCTGCGGAGCAACACTTTTGGACCAATAAATGGCCCATTGAAAACAGCAGTCAATAATGCTAAATTTGGTCTTTTCCTTAGAGAATGGGAAACACCACCGTGTTTGTAGACATGTTATGGAAAACAAAGGATCCCAACCATTCACTTTGTATATACAGAAATTTCCTTGCCCTCTGAAAGCTGTGTAAACAAGCAGGCTGTGTCAATGGCATGACTTGAAAACAAATTAAATCAAAGTCTCAAGTTTTCTATGGATCAGACAACAAACTGCACAACCAAACTCAACTTTATCAAGTGAAAAAATATTAGCAGAGAGAGAGCTGGGGATTTTTTTATTGTTCTAATGGTGGTCAAGAATCTTCTAGTTAAAATATGCACCAGAGAAGTCTGAAAGCTTTTTAAATCTCTGGACTAAAACAGGCACTTCTAAAGGAAAATTCAGCTGATCTGGTTTACGTAATTTACTCTGGGCAAGTCCACGTGTTCCCTAGGTGTCTAATAAGCTGCACTAAATAAATTAAATTTCATGGCAGAAAACAATAACAAGGGTTTGAAAGGGAGTGGAAAAACCAGCACGCTCAACACCTGAACACATCTTCTGTTACATTCCATCCTAGTTCAGCCGCATCCAAGTTAGCTTGAGACCAGAAAGCTCAAGCTTTGTAAAATTCATTGACAAAAAGTCACAACCCCTGAGTTTTTTAAACATGGATTACCACAATTTGCTCCTACAAGTTGCCTCAACATCAGTTCTTTAAATCTCCAGTTGTTTGCTAAGTGCCTTTGGGCTGAACAGACAAGAAGATACAAGGCGGTACCTTCTGTCCAGCAGATTTTCTTAAAAACAAACTCAGAGAAAAATATATTAAATACATATTTTGATATTATTCAAGTTGTTAAAAGTTAAGTGCACAGGAAAAGCTTCTAATGTGATAAGATGTCAAATATTCTGTGACTCTGTCCCAGGGAATGCTACATATGCAACCTCTTTCAACTCAACTCTTTCCATTACTCACATTTAGAGAACCTGATGTGAATTTTTAAGCTTAATTTTCACATGTGGCTGCTCGAACATTTCCAAGGAGGTGAAGAATACAACTTCATATGACATGTGAAAGCCTTTGAGCAAAGGAAGTTCCAGAGAGCAGCAAATAACGGGTGTAATGACAACTTTGAAGCGGTCTGGGTGAAGCCAGGCAGATAAAATTCCCATTAGCGGGAGAACACAGACTGAAATTGTCTGGGGCTTGTGGGTTGTTCTCCCAGGCTGTACGCAGTCGGTGGGCGAGATGGGAGCTCCTGCCTGAAATCCATGGAGTGCTTTGATCCTCACACAAACAAGTGGAGTTTGTGTGCCCCCATGTCCAAGAGGAGAGGAGGTGTCGGCGTGGCCACCTACAACGGGTTTTTGTACGCCGTGGGAGGGCACGACGCTCCTGCTTCCAACCACTGCTCCCGCCTGTCCGACTGCGTGGAGAGGTGAGAAATTATTCTGCTTTTCTTTTCTTTCCTCTTTTCACTCCGGGAAAGGATTAGGGAAAAAAATTCTCGTCACAATCGGAATTTTGTGTTAGCGAAACGTATTCCGCCTTTTTGGAATGATATTTTGAGCGGGAATTACTGATTCCCAATTCTTTTGTGATAACATAATAATTAAACCTCAGCAGTAAATTCCCCCCTTCTGCCTGAGATACCCAAGAGCCAGGTAAAAGCAAATGAAGTACTGAGACAAATTCAACACAAGTGACCTTTCTATTTCTCAAGTGCCAGAATTCAGGTTTAGGCTGCTTGTGCCATGCACTGTAGGAATGAAATAATTTTCAGTTGTTCTTCCAATAATTTGACTGATACTGGTAAAAGTCATAAAAATACCAGGAATATCACAAAGTCTTATCATTTGGGGAAAAGAAAGAAAAACTGATGGCTGTCAAACTTTGCTGTGAACAACAATGGCCAAATTCTGTTCTCAGTTAGGTGGGGTAAAGCAGGAACTACCTGGAATTCACTGCAATTTATATTGGAATAGATCAGAAGTAAAATCAATATTAATGCAAGATGCTGCCATGCATTAGAGGTACTACACAAGATATTTAATTTTTTTTATAGTAAACATCTCTGAAAACATTAATTCTGACAATAAACAGAAAACCAAAAGCTTTATGGAGGAAGAAAATAAGAATATACTGAAATTAACGCTGCTGAGTCAACTGGAGGCCATGCTATCATTCCCTCAGGTTCCATTTATGTTTAAAATGTATTGATGCTTACTGTGATTGAAATGGGGAGATTGTAATAAAAAAGTGAAAACAGGGGCACTTTCCATGTGCTTGAAGGACCCTCTAGTGGCCAAACCAAAAACTGAATCACACCTCAGTTCTACTCGCTCCTGCTGCGAACCAAAGAGCAACGCAGGAAAAAACGAGCTAAAGCCAGCGATTTAAAACTTGAAACGTGTCTCCAGCATGCATTTTTTTTTCTGAATTTGATCTCCACGCTCCCTAGGTATGACCCCAAAACAGATGCTTGGACCACAGTGGCCCCTCTGAGCGTGCCCCGGGACGCGGTTGGGATCTGTCCCCTGGGGGACAGGCTGTATGCAGTGGGGGGCTACGATGGACACTCCTACCTGGACACCGTGGAGTCCTACGATGCTCAGAACAACGAGTGGACAGAGGTAATGGGGGCCCTAGTGGGGCCTCCGAAATCATAGCAACAATTCTGCCCAGCTAGCTGTAAAATTATCCCTGGTTTGGTGAATAAAACGACATGCCGAGATGCAGCAATACCGTAGGTGGGCTCAAATAAAATATCAGTTTCCTCTTCTGTAAAATAACCACGTCAAACTGCTCAGACTGAGGGGCGGAGGAAATGCATGGGCACTCAAACCAGATTGCACAAACCACTTTGGGTTTTAAGTGCCTAAATTCACTCCTGGCAGATCTGGTTGTGTTTGTCAGCAATAATCTCTTCTGGAGGCATTTTCAAACTTTCCTATTTATGGCCCTCCCCACCGAGACCAAGAGAAAACACCTGGACTGCCAAGATCCCTTTGCAGCCACACAGTCCATGGTTTGGGAACACTGGATGTGAAGGCCTTTTGGACATTTCAAGGGAACAACCCCCGGCTACACCCTTGTAACTCAGGGGTTGCAGAATTTTGCCAAAAAGCCCATTTTTGTGTTTTCACACCTTAGTTAAACCTGACTTTTTAGTATTATATCAATTTGAATAAGCAAATTGATTTCCTACTAATCTGAAAATAATTTCTTGTTGTCCTATCCATAGGATGCTACTAAAAATGTTTCCTCCTTTTTCTTTTTCCTTTCTAGGAAGTTCCTGTCAACATTGGCAGGGCAGGAGCATGTGTGGTTGTGGTGAAGTTGCCCTGAGGACTGTAAATTATCACGAAACTGAACTGAGTGGAGCCTCAGAAGACAAGAAACATTTCCAGGACTGCACACACCTCAGCAGCCCTCCCTCACAGACAATATTTACCCCTGAGCCATCCCACTAGTACAGCACAGAAGTGTCTTCCTGCATCACAAAAATCAGAAAACTTTGCAGAAGTGAACTACTTTATTATGCCTAATATGTAAAATCCAGTAAAATCGTTTACATGTTTGAATGGGTCAGGTTTGTTATGGAAGTGCATCAGTTATTTATAAAATGCAGCAGTGAGAGATGTGTAAAGGATTTCGAAAACTTTTTTTCCTTTCTATGTTGTCAGGAATGCTAATATAAAAAACTTTTCTATTTTAAGTAAGTGAAAATGATTTATGAAACACCTCCAACAGGGAACTGCACAAAAAGAAATATTTGCTCTTAAATATTACTGCCAACAGAATATTCTCTGCAGAAGCAACTTAATTTCTATTTTCAGAAATCAAACTCCTAAATTAACTTTAAAATCAAATCAGAAAAGTAGATAATTTATTTGTTATTTACCATCCAGCGCTGCTAGAACTGTGAGAGAATATCCATTTTTAGCAGTGTATTGAATTGAAAAATGCAAGTTAAGTCATAGTAGGGTTAAGGGACCTTTGTGCTATTGTGTGCCAGCAGAAAGAAATCTCTTTTGTCAAAACATAGTACAAATATAATTTGCAATCATTTTCAGTGCATAGAGATGTGATATTTTAATGCTGCTCTGTGTGACAGGTTATTCATGGATTTCTCTTTGCCCACTAACCATCTGTCAGGATGTGTTAAACTAATCTGACTATTCTTGGGATAATAACCGTGCATTAAATTTTAAAACAATCCTATAATTACATTCCTTGAATATAACTTACAAAATGAAATTTTTATATCATATTGATATGACAATCTTTGACCTCAGCTGAAGATTACCAGCTTTCTCTCATGTACAGTAGAAATATGGTAAGGAACAAACCACCTCCACTGTGTAACTTTAGATACCATTTATGTAAACATGCTTATGTTCTATCTGGAATTAGTGGAATGATAAGAATCAAGAATAAACAGGAAAAGGATCTCCTGAAAACAGCACATAGTATTCCACATGCATGATATTTTCTTTTTGTGTGCCAATTTCTACTGTTTTGCTTTCATTTCATTTTTTATAATTTCAAATGCTGAAAGTGTATTCTAGAGAAAAGAATGTATGTAAGATATTCTATGCTGTAAAGCACAATGTTTGGTCAATATCCACCTCAGTGTTTATTATGTTGTTGTTTTGTCAGTATCAAAAAATTCAGGACAGAGAAAAAAAATCTCTGAATGTGTAGGCCAACTTTCCTGGTAGAATACTGTGGTTTCAGATTTTAGCAATATGCTATTTTAAAACAAATTTATAAATTTAAATCTATTGAATGCCTCTAAAGAAAAAATATCTCATAAGCATATTTATAAAAAGAACATTTTTAGCTTTAAAAATCAATTATGTTTATATATAGCATGCTACATTCAAATAAACTTTACTTTCTCTGCTAAGAAAATTTGGACTATATTTTAACAACTTTGTGTTTTTTTTATTTTACATTCTTTCAAAACCAGAAGACACAGAGGCATCAATCTCACTTTTATACTCTAAAAGAGCAAAAGATATACAAAACCCTCCCTGCTATGGAAATGGGAATGAACCCTAAAGCAGCTCGTGGGTTCCAGGAGTCACATCAGAGGAAGGAAACTTCTCAATTTTCCAGCAGATCAAGAATCTGAAGCAAACACAAAGGGCCAAGCACAGGGAATCCTCCCGGTGACACTGGGGAGTGGGAGGTGGATGCTGTCCCTCTGTCCCTGTCCCAAAGGGAATCTGTCTGACCACCTACCCAGAGCATTTTCTTGCAGCAAACATTAGCTTTTAAACATTAATAATAGAAATTCAAACATTTCCTCCCCTATCTGTCATGTCCTGCAACAACCACGTGCAATCTTTTATAGGAATAAGGATTTGTGTGGACGCAGGGAGAGGGTCGCTGCTGCTATTCCCTCAGGCTCTAAATCATATTCTTCTCCTAAAACAGCACACCACTGCTTCCAGGAACCAGTACAGCCTCCTCTGTTTTACTCTTGTTTGGAAAGTGCTGGTATTGAATGTCCATTTTTAAAATTCTAAAATAAAAATGTTACAAAAAACACACAACTGATGCCAGCGTGTGCACATCAGAACAGACTCTGACACACTGACAATGCCAACGGGCCTGACCCACTGAGCCTCTGCAGGGATTGTGAAGTTTTCTCAGGAAAAAGAAGGCAGAAGCCTCAAGTGAGAGAAAGCAGCCATAGCTCCTGAGCCAATAGAGAGGTTTGTAATTAAAAACCCGTCTCCAAAAACCTGTTCAAGTCTATAGAACCTTAATCCAAACACAGAATCATTGAGACATGAAACCAAACTCCCCTGCCTTTGTCCCCTCCTCAGCTTGCAAATTTTATTAAATGCTCCATCAGTAAACAAGACATGAAACAGGGAAAACACTTGGGTATAAACAATCCCCTTAAATATCTCTCAAATTACACACTGCCATTTCTGTAATTTAATAAAGGCTCAGAAGCAGAATTAGAACACTTCTTCTATTTCTTTACAGCTCTTTAAAGAAATCGTGTCACGAGGTTAGCTTGTTAAAAATAAAGCAGAAAAAATCATGTCATGCTTTTAGCTTGTAGAAAGTAGCTCCATTTATCAGTTTAATAAATTCAGTAGCTCTTCCTGGCATGAACCACAATCTCTGAGGCAGAGCATGTGAATATCTGCATGTGTGTGCTATGAGATGGGATGGTCTCATTTCCATGGCAAGGCTGCAGTAACAAGTGCACTTCAATTTAAAGTTTAAGGCTGTATCTTGCTATATAAACAACACCAAGATAAATACAGATATGGGGAAAAGGGAAAGGATGGGTAGGGGATGGTGGTTTTAGTACTGAACTTTAAAGGTTTTGTTTTGGTTTTTCCATGTTGTTTGTACAGCAGTGAAAAACCATGTGAAAGGAAACCAGCACTCCACAAAAGGAAACTGAGCTCTTAACAGGAAGGTGGAAGGAAAGAAAGCAAAAGAATTTGAAGGTTTGGGTGATAATCTCTACATGAGCTGCACCAGCAAAATAGCTTATGTTAATATAATAGATGGAGAGCAGAGATACAATTTATCCACAAAATCAGTTCTGGGAAAGGCTGAAAATGAAGGTTAACCACGTCTCTGTCTAGTAGGGGATCTTTAGACCAAGAGCATAAGCCCAGAAAAGTCCCTCCCATAAGCTCAGCAGTGATACTTGGAGGAAAGCAATATTAGAGCTATTAACAGCTGTCACAATAAAAAAAAAAAAAAAAATTTCCTGAGAGAATATAATTTTTAATTTCTTGCATAAGACAGCTACACTAAGCCACAATCTCAATTGATCAGTACTGGCTGTCTTCAAATTGTGCAGACCAAGGAGTGAACAGCCTCCATTCAAAGCTTACAGGAACTTGGAAGGATTTCCTCAACCCAGGCAGTACCACGAGGCTTTTCCCTGACAGCATCACACACACTACATTTTCCATGTAGGATATTTCACTGTGAATTCCCTTAGAGCTGCTTGATGTTTGCCCGTGAATTTTTCACTCAGGGCAGATACGACACTCTTAGATCCATTTTTTAATAATGAAATTATTAAGCAAATCGGGTCAAAGTTTTCTCATCCCCCAAGTCCTTGCAAAGTCTTGAGCACTGAGTTTGAGGCAGACTCGAGCTCAGCTCAGGCTCGGTTTGCCATTCAGGCTCTGCTCAGAAGATGGTGCTATGTGACAACTTTTGGAGAATCCTGGCTCTACGAGAACACGAGGCTACCTTGTAGTAATATTTATCCTTGAAACATAAATCCACTCTTTAATACTCTCAAGAGCCTCCTCGATCTGTTGGTGGAGCTGCCTTATGGACAGGCTCCTCACACACAGGCACTGCTGAGCTCCTCAGGAAATTTTGGAATCAAAGTCAGCGAGTTACAGCAAAGCTCCTTTTGTAAATATTCCCAAAGCAGCAGCTGGTACTGCTGCCCTGGTGCCTGCCCTGGTTTTTGGAAGATGGAAATCAAAAGTTGTCCGTGCTGGTTTCACTGAGCTCAAACCATGGAACCCATTTCTTTGGCTGCAAAGGCTGGGGATGAAAAGCCAAGGATGTGGGCAGATGGATGAAGAGAGGGCTCTGTTTTGGCCCACTGGCCCTTCAGCCAGCCAGGTAGCCCACAGCACCCTCCCCTGACTTCAGCCAGACATTTTTGAGCTGCAGTTCCTGATGTGGGATACAACTGTACAGTTCTGACCTTTAGAAAATGCACGTGACGCATGGGTGTTAAAATCATAAAACATAAAAATGTTTTTGCCCTGTTTCCCTATTTGCCATACTAGGATAGTCATGACACAAAGCCAGAAGTGAATATAATTTCCTTTACGTGAAATATAAGGAAATTTCAGTCTTGACAATTCTTTTTACAGGGGATAAAGCAGTGCTTCACCCTTCCCCTGCAGCAGGGAACAGGGACTGCTCCCAGATATTGGATGCAACTTTCCCAGGATCCAGCAGTCTCAACTCACCTGTCTGTAAACACAGAGCTGCAACTTGCTTTTATATGTATTTCTCCCTGTCACCTCAAATTTATAGATGGTTCAATGATACTACTTTCAGAATTCAAAAAGAGGTTCTGAAGCACAACATTCAAAAAATACAGCTTACGAATTATTTTATATGGAAAATAGAGACAAATTTATATTCAGCTTTATAACTTTTATAAGACAGCTCTAAATAAAAACAATAATTTAAAAAACGTTGGGAAAGTGAAGTGTTAGAGCACTTGAAACAGACCCTCTCCTCTGCTATACTTTAATCAAAGGCCTAAGAACTCCTCACTGACTTCTGTCAGCTCAAGGTAAGTCTGAGCTGAGACACTGAACTGTGCTCTGTAGAGAAGTTAAAACACCACAGATATATTTAATAATCTGTTATGAACCAGCACTATCACATGGCAAAGTTTGCTTTTGTTTTTTCAGGACACCTACCTCCCACCAAAGACATTTCCTTAGTAATTATAACTGTGGGGCAAAGGAAACTCCATCAGAAAACTTAATTTCTGTGACACAAGCAGCAGAGATGGAAAGAGAGACAATAACCCAAATGGATTCATTGCCTCAGCTTCCCAAACTCCTCAGGGTCCATCTGGTCCCTTTGAAAAGCCAGAGCTAATATTTGGATGCAGCTGTTTATATATCAAGTCTCTGTGGCTCTTTCCCTGCCTCCCTCTCCTCACTGAAGAGGAGCTTTCTTCCAAAAAGCTTGGAAATATCAATTCCCTACGGCCCCTCTGAGAATTACCTGCCTTCTATTCTCCTTAAAAACAAACATCCTGCCCTCCAGTCCTCCAAAGCTCTCGGTGCCAAAGGCTTTCCTGCCCTTGAGATTCTCCTCCCTGAGCTCAGTGTTTATCTGACAGTGCTCACACATAAGACCAGGCACGAGAAAATAATGTCAATTGTCAGGAAACCAGTCCGAGTGGGGACAGTTTAAATCCCAAGCTTTCAAATGAAAGCTAATCTTTCTTAAAATAAAGATAAAATCAGCACTTCTAGATGAAAAAAATAAAAGCCTATGTACAGCTACTGAACAACTGATGATAATTGAAAAACCCCATTCTGCCCAAGGCATCTCTGATAAGAATTGATTATCAAAGACCTCATTAGTTGCTTTCACTCTACACTGTTTGTGCTGAACAATAGTAAATAAAAAGTCTTGTGATGATTGTGTCTTTACAACCTTAAGTGTTGCACTATGCTCAGAAAAACATGTGCTTGTCTGATTCAGTTGGGAGAAAATTGTGCCATATAAAGAGAAATTCATTCTAATCACACTCAGTAATCAGATTCTTTTGTGGGAAAGGGGCCTGCAGCTGCTGGATGGAATCAGCCACGCAGCAAAAATAAAGAAAAATCACTATGGCACGTTCTTCCCGAGCAGCACTCTACACACTTCATTAACAATATCCTGCAAAACTGGGAAGGATGAGAGAGAAGAGGTCAGCAGCTAAAAGAGACACTGGAGTAGGGAATAAAACCAACCCAAAAAGTAATTCCTCTGAGGAACCTGTCAAACTTAATTTGATCCTTAAAATACAATAAAATACAATATAAAAATCTCATTTGATGCTTTACTACAAGAAGTAAAAAGGGCCATGAAGCAAAGCAGGAGCAATGAAGCTCTAAGTGTATACAAGAGCATTTATTACAGACTTCTTTCCTGTTTTCCACCTTCCAACAACAAAATTGTCAGATCAGAAAGCAACATTTTATTTGGAATCTGTTTCACTCTACACTGAGTAACTTAGAGATGAAAATTGTATATAAATTCACATTTCAATTATCCAGCATGCAATCTAAAATGCAATTTTCTTAAATTTTAACCATCGACCTCTGTGACCTTCACTTTACACTTTTTTTTTTGTTTGGTATCTCCTTGTATTTTTTATCTTTTTTTCTTTTTTTATGGTCAAGCCTCTTTGATTTGATTTAATTTTTTTATATTCTCCACTAGCTCAGCATCATAAATCCTTTGTAATTATTTTATGAATTTATTCAGCCCTCCCAAGACAAGATACAATGCAAGGTCCACTACAATGTTGGCATCTTCTCATAAAAGTACTGTAGCTACAGATGAAATTAAACTTTTGGTAAAGTTTTTTCAGGAATATTGTTTGGAAACTGATTTGATAATTCTCATTATCTTGAATGGTTTACAGTCCTCTAATTTATTTACATAGCTCATTGTTGTTATTATTTAATATGCAGAGTTACATGTTTTATTCTCAAATTCTCATTTGAGAAGAGGCATTTGTAAGTGTTCAAGCAGAATTTTGTAGAATTGTGCTTGGATATTGATTGACAACTGCAAGCAGCAAACTTGATTTGAGCATGCAATAAACTTTTTTATTATTTATTTCAGCTATAGCATTTTTTTATACTTTTGTATTGACAGAGTCAGGATTTTAAGGGACACTGCAAGAATCCAAAAATAACCTGCAAATCAAAATATCATTTCTGTGCAGTGTATTAAAAGTTTCTTTTCTCCACTGTTAAAAGCTCATTTGCTCTCCTATTATTAACTGTTAAATAAACTGAGTTCAAACTGTAGAATTCATGGAGGAACAAACCTCTCTCAAATACATCCGACCATGCCTGACCCTTGTGATAAACAGATTTTATTTTCTATGTTTCATGACCTAAGAGAAGTCCAGCTGCACTTCAAAAAGCAACAACTTCATTTTCAGGTGAAGCAGACACCAATTCTAAGGCAGTCACATTGCTGGAGAGGTAAATAAGGGATGCTGAGATAATTTATTTCTGTTTTTCAGAGCACAACCCAAGAAGGAGAGGGAGCTAAAGGAGCTTTGAGGGCAGGTGGGGTCAATCTCTCCTCCCAGGTAAGAAGTGAAAAGAGAAAAGGAAGAGAAAACTGAAACTCAGGCTCCCACTGTGAAGAACCAACCAGGAGCAAAGAAGAACAAACAAGCAAACAAATTATTCCAGGAGGATCAGGGACCAAAGGGTGATATTCCAAATTATATCTGTAAAATACTACACCTCCTGCACATCCTCCCTGCCCAGTGGTATTTGAGGCAACACTTGAATTTCAGATATATTTTATTTTTAGGTGATAGCTCAGAAAGTCACCCAGTCTAGCCAGTACAGCTGGAATGGCACTACAAGCTATTTTTACAAAGCAAATCAATTTTTATATATGGTATTGAGTTATGATATCACTAATTTAATTTTGACTTGAAAAAAAAATACCCCAAACAGCAGACTGTTTGGCTGATAGCTCAAAGGAAGGGAAAGAAAAAAAGTGCATTTCAACCCCAGAGAGGTTAATGTTTGCATGGGATAAAAAATTCAAAATAAGGCTGAAGCAGCATTTTAAATGAAAGAAAGATGTGTTGTATCTCAGACTAGATATCCATTACTTTTATGGTATTTTTAAAGTTTAAAAGTTTTTATGCATCTCAATAGTACCAGATTTAACAAAGAATTCTATTACTGGAAAAAAAAAATGCTACAGCTCTTACAGAAGGGAAGTATTGTCTGCACGTGGTCATTTTGCAGGGAAATTCTGTTTTTTTGGGGGATGGAAGCTGTGACCATTTACTCCAAAAGCCAACACTAATATTAAAACTCAATATGCTAATTAGGATACTGAAATGCATAACATTTTTAAGAAAAAGTGGTTTTTACTAGTGCATATTCATTTATCTGGACTGACAGCAATTTGATGATGTAACTATTTCAATACAAACTGTCACCCACTCTGTCAGGTTTACTAAATAAAATTAATTTTCAGTTATCTGCTAATAGGAAAAGTATTGCTATGACATAAGCATGGTATTTATTTATTTTAATATGTGTTCAGGGCTGGAATGGCCACTAGACTTCAATAGCCTTTAATTTTGGAAAGAGAAAAGAATAAATATTACTGCCACAAGACAGTGAAGGGCTTCTAAACCCTCAAATTTTAGAGAAATTCTTTAGCTGACTTCATCACCACCATGCTCCTGCATTGTGTAGTGCAAGAATTTACTTTTTGTGGTCTTAAAGAAACAGAAGGGACAAAAGGAGAAGTTTTCATGACTTCTAAATAAGGAGGGGAAGCAACACAATGAATCAAATGGGGAATGAGCCATGGTGGTTCTGCACTATTTATCAACAGCTGAGGTGAAGGTTTTGCACCATTTAATAAATGTGCAATTTTTAAAACTCAAACCAATAAATTGTTTCCAGCACAATCCTGGGTTTTAGACATCCTTAGAAGAAATACTTCCATCAAATGACTTGATCAATCGACATACCAGTCATCTGGGAAAAAGGGGTGAATCAATGGTCTTGTTCTAAAATTCTTCTGCAAGGTAAGATTTGGAAAGGTCAGAAACTGCAGGAGATTATTTAGATTATTTTTACAGCCACCAGTGGGGATTTTTTCAGCACTGTTGGTTATTCAGGCTGAGTGTGGCTCTCAGCAGCTGCAGACCTGGTGCAATGAGCTCTTACCAAGGGTGAGCAAAGCCCTGAGCTCTCATGCTTTATTTCAGAGAGGCAGCAGAGGATTTAAATTTCAGGTTACAAAAAAATTATAAGTAACTACACCAAAAAAATTTGAACTAATTAAAACAAAGTTATCCTTTAAAGAATTTTCACACTCCACTGAATGCTCCTTTGGCCTTGGTCAACAGGAAAAATGTTACAGCCTGGGAAAATAGGAAATGTCCCAGGTCAATGATGTCACATCTTCTTGTCATGCTGTGATGTTTTAACACAATCACCAGAAAGTACCAATAAACTGCAACATTATTTAAAGTAAAATCAGTAGGATTTCAGTGTGTAAGTGGCCACTCACAGCTGGACATAAAGACTGGAGCAAATCCAGCAGCTAAATTTTAGTTACCAACTCCTCATCCTCTGTGCTAGGATTATACAATAATAACAAAAAAACCCTCTAAATACACCTATAACTTATTCTTTAGTGCATTAAATTCTCTTAGATTCTCAAATTTGTCTTCATAAGAAAGGAAAAACATTTTTTCTGCAATCCCATAAAGGTTTTAGCTCATGTAGCCTTGAAGGGAGGTTGCTGAAGCATTGCATGTGTGATTTGTATCTGTTCTCTCTCTATGCCCATTGCACAGAAAAATAATTGCAGCTTAATAGAATTCTTCTGAATAGCATAATTTATATAGAGTATAACTTTTAATGTAGACCGAGGTTACTTCAAAAGGAAAGGTAAATTAAACATTTTAAAGAGTAAAGATTGTAAGCAAATGGAAACATAATTCAAAGCTGGAGAAAAATTATGCTACTTGTTGGAAACTGAAAAGTCCTAATTTGCATTTCTGTAATCATTAATAGGGGTTATGAGGTGTCAATTATGTTCCACGTGTGACCTTTTTCGTTTCTAGGTAATGTACCTCAATTAATTGTCTGTGGCGTCATAAAGCACCTTTTCCACTGCACCATGGCTGTGAAAAGCAATAAAATTGTGCCTCTGCAGCTGGAGTATGAAATGCACAGCTGACCTTAGCACCCAGCAGTAGCTCACTGATGCTAATGCAGACCTTCTCTTGGCATAAATTAGAGTGCAGGCACAATCTCAGAGCTCAGCTGATGCTTCCCCAGCTCGGGGTGGGTTTTTGTAAAGTCATGGGAATGGCCACGCTCTGAAATTGCAGTTTCTACTGTACACTGAGAGTTCTGCTTGAACAAAACTCAATCAGCTGCTTTAAAGTTCAGTGCAGAAATTGCTATGAAGGGCAAAGCTATGATCCAGTCACACTGTTCCTCTCTTAGGAATAGAAATGAACCAAAAATCTTGATTTTGACAGGCATTCTGAACAGCACTGATGGACAAAATCAGAAAAGAGTCCATTGCATGATGGACAAAATCATGCAATATTTTCTACCTAAGAACACTATGCTGTAAATATAATCTGATAATTAAAATATGTCAATAACGCAGTAAGTACTTTGGAAATATTCAGATGAACAAATTGTTGTAAGATTATTAATTTTTTTTTTAAAAAAACTCAATGACCATAAGTTAAACTTCTTGAAACAAGGACACCATTATGATTTTCAGCTTTCAAAGTAATTCACTTGCAAAAAACATACAGGAGGAAGAAGAGAAAAAAAAGCATGCTCTGGTCATTAAACAGTAAGATAATTCAGTAGAAAAATATAATCCTAAGGGGCAGTTGCATCACCATTTTAAAAAGGAGAACACGGTGAAAAATTAATGTAAAAAACCCCTTTAACTTTCCTCCCTCTGCTCCTCAACAATGTACTGCAGAACTGAAAATCTAATCAAATCTAAATCAAATCTAAACAAACAGAAAGTAAACTAAACCCAACAGAATATTTCATCTTTCTCAGCTTTCTAAATCTTCAAATAAATGTAAATAGAGAATATGTCATATGTAAATAGATTTTCCAACCTGGCAATGCCAAGGTGTAAAAATCCTCTTGGGCTCATGCAAATGTTTTTTGCTGCTCCAAAGCCTTTATGAATCAATTGTGAGATATCAATTGAAGTTTATATTTATTGCCAAGATTACTTCTCAAAGCCCACCTGTCAGCAGCAGTTTTGTTTTCATTAATTATTGCCCCACGTGGCCCTACACAGAGACTGACAGAGCAGAGGATTTATCCCTGTTCATAAGTTCATAATAAGAAGGCTGCTCAATAATTTCATGAAGTATCTACTGTTACAAAGTTGGCATTACTAGAACTTTGAAAACAATAAAGATATTCTGAGTTGAAGTGAAAATATTTCAGAAAAGCTTCAAGGAGTTCTATGAAAACTAGTGACATAACAAATGGGATCAGTATGCACCCAGATCAAAACAGAACTTCTCCAAAACACCTTCCTTTGATTATGTCCTGACATATTTACCTTAAGAAATTAAACAGTTAAAAATGGAGGTGATTTCAGTTTTAAAATATTCCAAATGTCTGGTATTAGAAGCAAGGAAATGCATTTTTGTTTTGTCAAAGGCTGCATTTGAGCCCTCAGCCTGTGCAGTCTGTGTGGAACCAGAATATTCTCTTGAGCTGTGAGAATATTCTCATGTGCACTGCATTCTATGGCCCTGAGGAAATGCAGACACCTGAAATTCTGTGCAGACACAGAATTTTGGCTTTCCTTCCCACATAATTCTATTCTATCAGCTATACTATAAATTGGGAATTCCAGTTAGGAACACATCCCAAGCACATTCAGAACTGGTTGGTGCCTACCACACCAGAGCTGGAACAGGAGTGAGTGCCTTAGGATGTTTCCTATTAAAACAAGATTTAACAGACACAAAAATCTACTTCAAGAACTCAAAAACTTCCTGGCAGATCCATGAACTCATTTTTCCTTACTGGCTCTCTGTGAGCTCTCCCTCACTTGTAAATTTTTCTTTATGTAACAAAATTGAGTTCTTTTATTGAGATCCTTTATGAAACAGATGGTTTCCATGTGCTTCCTGTAATAAATAATATGAAACTAAATTATATCAATTCTCATGAAGAAAAGTGTGCAGCTGTTTTTGAGAAGGGAGCTTGTCATTTTAGTGGGCCCAGTATTGCCCAAGCTGCTCACTTTGAACAGCCCAAACAACTCCCAAACCAACTTTTCCTCCAAACCACTGCATGTGACATTGGAAAATGTCCATTTTTAAAAGGAAACTGGCATGGGAACAGTAAATGATGTGTAAAATTGAGTAAAAGATCTTCACTTTTTCTCCATATTTATTGTTGCCAATTATTCTCAGAATTGCATGGGGTTGACAGAGGATTCAGAAGTTCCATCCATCTGTAGCTTATTTTCATTAAACACTGCAATTTTACGTCAAAGGAATTTATGTTCTGTTCTGACATGCATTATACTGTACGTTCTAGACATAATAAAGTAGCTTCTGATCACCAGAGTTTGAGAGAGATTAATTCATTCTACTCATTTTACCCAGAATATGCTCTGTGATTCCCCCATAACAATTTCTGAAGCTTTTCTTTTGCACAATGGTGATTCTGCTTTTTCATAAAATATCATAGATCTCTTTTTCATAAAAATACTAAAGACTTTATGAAGTAAATATGAAAAAGACTCTTATGATCATTAGAAATCTGAGAGGAGATTTAAGTTTTACCTGCAGTAAGGTGAGTGCAATTAAACTGAGATGTGAAAGAGCTATTAAACCTAGTCTGTTAAAGCATTTTATCTGCTCTCATTAGTGCAAGCTCCCATTTTAAATAAATTTATGCCTTCAATCTTGAAACTTTTCAGGTGATCGAGATAATCATGAATTATTCCAGCACTTGGTTGTATGGCTGACTTGGTAAATCAAATCAGTGGCAGCCAATGAAAGAAAACAAAAGAAGGAAAAAAACATCTGAACTCAGAAAGTCTTTGCTACTTTTATCTTCAAGAATCATTCTGAAATTTAATCACTCTCAGTAAAAGACATTGGCCCACATGTAAGACCATCCTCTGACCCGTAACAATTTTAATTCACAGCCTATACAGGGACCTGAGAAGGGAAAAGGAAACAGAAGCCAGGGGAGTTTTCCTGAGCAGTTGGACCCTGCCTGTGCTGATCGCAGCCCCACAAGCAGTGACAGGCCAGGGAATTCCTGCCCCATTGCCTGTCCCAGGAATTACCAGGATGCTCGGGGTAGGATGTGAGTGATGGCTCCTGCTGGGCCATATTCAGCTGCAGGGTGCCCTGACTGTCTTCCCTGAGGCTGCAGATCAATTCCTGAGCCTTCAGGAGAGCCAGGTGTATTTACCTGAGGATTCCTTGGATTGAGGGAGAAGGGAGGTGTTATGGAAACAAAGGCAGCGAGGTTGGTCACTGGGCAGCCCTGCAGGCGAGGCTCCAGGGTCTCCATCAGCTTTTAAACCTCTCACGAATTTCAGAGCTTTCAACTGCAAATTCCAGTCACCTCTGCCGCCATTCCAAATGATCCAACTAATCATTTGATGAAAGACTTCATTCTTCAAACCTGATCGCTTTAAACAGGAGGGCTTTGCAAACTGATCCTCCTTAATCAACTGAATACTTAAAGCTTTAATTGTGTGAATACTGCTCATTTCATTCCAAAATTGCCAGTGTACAATTATCATCTTACTGGCTGTCACTTAAATGCAAATCTCTTATAGATCCCGATCAACTTTACAGGGCAGTTTCCTGCTAAGGGTCATTAATGCCATTTCCATGTACTCTGTGATCTCTCTGCTATTATTGTAGCCATAATGAATGCTTAAATTCACAGTAATGAAGCAAAGTCCTATTTTTTCAATATCTCCTGATGACATTTTCAGAAAAAAATTCTTGGACTTAGCCTAGTGATCCCAAAAACCCCACAGCCAATCAGTATTGAATTTTCTTAGAGAGGAAGTTAAAAAACAAGGCGTTATTTTCAAGTCATGAACCAGGGGTTTTTCTTTCACAAAAGCCAGCGTAAGTGGGGCTGGCAGCTGTGTGCCTGTGAAAGTGTTGTATCATAATCCACACCAGTAGATCAATGAACTCTTGGACAGAACCACTCAAAATCACCTCCCTTCCCATTATCCCGCTTTCTGGCCTTCCAAGCACAAATTACCCATCAACCTCCCTGACCCAGCTCCAGAGCTGCTGCAGCTGTCAGAGTGATGCATGCTCCAGCCCGCTGCAGTGACAAATCGCAGGCAAGAGCACTTATCACAAGGAATAACAATTTAGCTACAAATCTGGCTCAGCGTCGGCCTGCCTTGATTTCCCGCTGTACAATCTCAGGGCTGCTGCTGGACAGGACATTATGGTGCCAAACCTTCGTGGTTCACCACAGGATAAATTGCCAGTGAGCTGTGTGACTGCAGGGATATCCTCCAGCTTTTTAAAGACCTGACACCAGATTATTTTCTCCCTCAGGTAAAGCCTGGAAAAGACAGCAGGGAGGAAACAACGGCCCCCCTTATCAGATCAACTTTTAGAGTCGAATTCACAGCCTGACAACCCCAAGGGTGCTCACCACTGCAGTCCAGAGTATGTTCTGCCTGGAAAAAGCAGAGCTTAATTAAAAGCATATATGCTTCCAAATTGCAATTAGTCATATGTGAAATCTCCTGAGATGCTGCGTTTGGTTTAGGTTTTATCCTTATCTACTGTTTCTAAGCTGGAGGGACAAAACAGATTTTCCTACTTGACATTTAGTTTTGGCATTAGTAAAGCTAAGCAAGGAAAAAAAGGAGAGACAGGGAATTAATTGGCTGTGTCCGTTCCCACGGAGCCCTGAAGTTGTCACTATAGAAACTGTGATGAGGAGGGTGCCACGGTGACAACAGGCTCGGGTGCTGCTGTCACCTCAGAAATTGCCAGGGCACAGGCCAGGGGATGGGAGGAGGATGAGCCACTCAGGCATGGTTGGGGATGGACTCTCACACACTCATTTGTGGTTATAGCTGCATGGAAATTAAAGTCTGTAATAAAGGCTTCCATTTCCATTAATGAATTACTGGCTTAAGTTCACGGGGGTCTTCTGAAGTGAAAGTGGTTTCATCTGTGGTGGAGATTTAACCCACTCTTGAACTCAGTGAGGGCTGTGAAGTGTTTCACACCCTCCCAGGTGAAAGGAACTCAAACTCAAGCCCAGTGCTCAAAGTCGTGGCCTTGAGGACAAATGTCCCAGGCTGTGCACAGAAACAGCAGCCAGGACTTGTGCTGGGGCAAAGAACAGCCTTTGATGATGCTAAAGCCACCAAAAGGCAGGGAAGGAGGGAGATTTCTGCCACAACGCCTGCCTCAATCTGGCTAACATTCAAAAGTGACAAACTGCTCTGCTGGTAGAGATTTTCCAGAAGGCTGATCCCTGCTTCTGCCTCTCCTGCTGGAAAGGAAGGATTGTCTCTTGGAGAAAGAGGAACAGGAAAAGCAGCTACAGCCAGAGCTGAGGAAGAATCTCTAGGTCACCAGTCAAAAGGATGAAGTGACATCACATCACAGGCTCTTATATTTGTTTGGTGTGTGTATGTAAACTTCCTGGCTTACACGAAATACATCCATACATCACCAGAATTACCTAATTCCCTCCCCAGTCATGCAGAACTCGGCGCTGTATCATCCAATTTCTCACACACAGTGAGTGAAAATGCTTGCCAAGACCCCAAATTCACAGTAATGGATTGTAAATTCTGCAGAAATTTATCTAAAGGCCTGACATTTTAAGATCTATGTTTTGGCATTTCTCTGTTTCAGCTTATTGAAAAAGCAGAAGGTGAGGGTAAAATAGATTGTTAACACCAGAACCCTGTTCTTTAGATGTGGCACATGCAAGACATGAATTCATGCCAAAGGATAAAAATCCTATGAATTATAAACGAAGCAAGTGCCATGGGAACCTTCAATGCACGTGCAAGACATTAATTAAAATTTAACATTTCCACTAAAGTTTTCAGCAACAGGTGACTCTCATCAGCTCCCACACTGCACACAGAAATGGGAGTTGCTGAAGTTTTCAAAAGTATCTGTCTAATCAAGAAGCAATTTTTACTATTCTAGTCAATTTTAATTTTTATGCCAATATAAAAATGCATTTTAAAAATCTATTCCTAAAGCTCAGGTCAAGAGCAGACATCTGTGTGGAAACCTTTGGGAACCTGCTGGAGAGTCAGCTGAACACTTCGAGCTAGTGACCAGTAGATGGTGGCATAAGCAAAAATAATGAAATATTTGCTAAAAAGGTAGCAACTGTGATAAAATGACAGTTTCTGTTTTTCCTGAGACTTCAGATCTTTTATCTGATACAGGGATTCTTTCTGCTTTGTTCTTCTCATTGCAATTGCTGTCTCTGTTCAATCTGTTTAAAGTTGGAGAGAAAGGTGTATTTTATTGTCTTCCATCAAATATTAATTTTCATGTTCTTTGGTCTGATATTTACACTGCAATTCTATTGAATGAAAAAGCCTTCACTTTCAAGACTCTTGATTAATCAGTCTGTTATTTATTTATAGCATTTAATGCAGGAATAATGATTTAAAAAAAGTAATACCACTGTTAATTTGGTGGTAGCATTAGCAGGATGGGGCAGCACCAGCTTTGCTTTGGCACAGGCCAGAGGAAAACACCAGCAGTACCAAAAGGACTTTCCTGCAGGTATTTGCTCCACAGTATTCCACCCTGCAGTTCATAAATCATTCCTGTTTCAATACCAAGGAACAGTGAGAGAAACAAAAGCAATTTACTGTTCTTCATTTCGGACTCGCAGCAGTTGGGAAGGAACGGATGGATTTGGTGGGAGTGGAGCAAAGGCAAAGCTCTGTCACCATCTGTCCCAGAATCAGGTAAAGAGCACACAGGTTTCCCCAGTGTTAAGGAAAAATTGGCTCTTGAATTAAATAAGTGCTGCCTAGGTGGATCAAGGCTAGATGTTAGTGGAGATAAAATGAACTTTCAGAGCTCCCCAGCGTTTGTCAGGGCATCTATCAGAAAGCTGCAGAGGGATCCAATAACTGGAGGGCACCTCTGTGCTCTCTCCTGTGTCCTGGAAGCCAGTGGGAATGGGAACGAAGCCCATCCATTGTGCCTGTCACTCAGAGCAAAAACTGCCATTGCTTCTCTGTAAAGAACACTGCAGCAAAAACCTGCCACGAGCAGGAACTGAAATACCTGGCAGACCCAGCAGGGCAAGGCTCTGTGCTCTCTCTAAAAGGATTTAGCTCAGGAGTTCTCAAAAAGCAATATCTCCAAAGTTTCAAACAGCCCCAGATTTCACTTACACAGATTTACCTGCAATAATTAGTTACACTCATGAAAAGTAGAAGTTTTACTGTCAGACTTACAGTTCATGATTCACTTCCACAGGAAGTGATGGCTGCAGAACCATTCAAATTTAAAATAAAGGTCTTTGCTCAATTATGCCTCTACACACAAATTATGCCTCAAAAAGCAATATCTCCAAAGTTTCAAACAGCCCCAGGTTTCATTTACACAGATTTACCTGCAACAATTAGTTACACTCATGAAAGGCAGAAATTTTACTGTCAGACTGACAGTTCATGATTCACTTCCAGAGGAAGTGATGACTGCAGAACCGTTCAAATTTAAAATAAAAGTCTTTGCTCAATTATGCCTCTACACACAAATTAAGATATAAGACACATGCTCACAAACATAAAAAAAAAATCCCTAAATGCAAGACACCTTTACAGTTCCACAAAATAATCTTAGGAGAGCATTATGATGTCTTCCAGGGTATAAAATCTGAACCTAACCCATCATTGTTATTGTTCTCGGATGGTTCATGCAATAAGGCTGATGCACACACAAAAGTTTCAGGTGTGCCCCTGTGCTGCAATTCCATTTCCACTGTCTGCAAACAGATTCCTGCACAGTTGGAGAAATAGACTTTAAATGCCATGGTCTTTAAGAAATTCAGTTTCGCTAAGACTTTCCCTAAATTTCTTCTATTATCAGGCCGAGCTCTAAGCACTGTTACTGTGTAATTATGCAATAAAAACATGAAAGGAAAGATATGTCCCTTTAGAAGGGGCCAAATCAGTGCTATTTCATTCATTCTTCAAATTTCTTCCAAGCATCCCCATTTACCCATATACACATGAAAATTAATATATCTGCACTTCTATTCTGATTAACAGCCTTGAGAGAATTAATTATAATGTCAGTGCAGTTATGGTGGATTTTCTTTCAATACTTTTAAAGGAAATGTGTATGATGTATTTAAACAACTAAGAATTATACAAATTGAAGAAAAACTCCCCCCAAAAAACCCTACACCCTTCAGGGAAGAACTGAAAAAAAAGTGCAGTGAGAGCAGGAAAGATTATTATGAACAAAAAATCCTGAACCTCTTCCAAATGTTCAGATGATAACAAAAAAACAATGAAATGACAACAGTGAAAGTGTTTTAAAGTCTTTCCAAGTTGGGAAATATTTACAGCCTGTAGTTCATGTATTGAATGACATTAAACACAAAGAGTACATTCAAATCCCTGTAGTGTGGAATTGTTCCTTAGCAATCCATGAGGGAAAATGTTTCATTGAGTTATTTACAGTGAGATGTAAGAAAACCCTGGCAAGCTTCTGATGAAATACTTGTGTGTTGACAGGGAACCAGACGAGGGTATAATCAGTAATCATCTTTTTCCACTCCTAAAATTTCAGCATATTCTTTTTTGCAGATATTCACTTTGTATAACTTTAGGGAATGGCATTTCCTCTAAGGAAGTTACTGCGTGATGGAAGAATTAAATTATTTAATATCTGTTTATTTTCAAATTATTTTACTAGTAGAGGTTGAGTAGGTTGTAAAAGCTGTTCTTGTGAGGGTTCAATGCTATTTTTGAGTTTTGTGAGGTGGTGGACTCTCAGAAGGTCACAAATACAGGAGCAGAAGTCCATACGGTAGCAGGAAAAACCCAAATGTGCCTTTGTTTCTCTGATAAAGCCACCCAAGAGAGGCTAATTTACAAACACATTCATAATAGTCAAGTAGTTTTTCAAAATACAAATCCACAGGAGAAGAATAATTTCCCCTCTAGCAACAGCTACTGCAGAAGACAAATGATAAGGCATTATTTTTAATTATATGTGTCCGTTTTTTAAGCATGCACACCCACAAATGAACATCTATATTTTAATTTTGTCACTGGAAAAAAATTTTAAAAATTTTTCTTTATCTGGGATGGTTGGGCATTACAAAAACGTGTCTGAAAGTGAAAGGGTGTGAAGACCTTCTCAGGTAACTCCCAAACCACTGAAGTTATCAAGAAGAATTCAAAAGTAAAATGTTATTTGTCAGTCTTTTCTTCAGTTTTAGAGCTCTATAGTATTTGCACTTATTTCTTCTTGCCCCTAAATGAGAATATTTTGCTCAGTTATATTTTGAGCAAGTGAGCCTTGCTTCTTTCCTCTTAAAACAGCCAGATTTCTACCTCCAGTGAATGACCAATCTAATACTTCTTTTTTTGACATTTAATATTTCTTTACATTATAAAAAATATCATTTTTGTCTTTTCTGATGCTGCAGCTGTTGAACTCTGCCATTCCCTCAGAGTTTTGCTGGGGATGATCTTTCCCCACATGCACTGGGGTGATGCCAACGTGTGCTCCTCTGTCAGTGCCACCAACAATGTCAAATTTACTTAAATGCTGACAGTTTATTGTCCCCTCATGTTTTGACACAAGGGCTACAGTGAAGTAAAGGGTGGCTGCATGTCCCTGAATATTCCAGTGATTCCCTCTGAGTGAGTGTTGCAATTTTCTCTCTCCCTTTTTCCTTTTGTTGGCTGTGGGATAATCACAGCAACCACTCTCCACCGATAATTCGAGTGGTACAAAACAGTTCCTGGACAGAGAATGCAGAATTCATTTTAAATGGCAATATTTCCATTTGACTACTTTAGAGTGAAAAATCATCTCTAATCTTTCGAGGCTGCCTGCTGGAAAGGATTGCAGAAATTGCTAATGTAGAGGAATAGAGAAACAAGAGATGATAGCTGTGGGAATTGAGGTAGCAGGAAGGTGGCTCCCCTCAGTTACCCACTGAACTCTTTCTGATACCCAAGTGAATTTGTGCTACATATAAAAATAGAAAATAATCCTGTGACTTTATAGGGAGAGTGCAGTGTTAAAACCAACATGTAAATTTGAAAGCACTAAAGCTTCACTGATCCTTGTGTTTGCTGTGTCAGCAAGTAAAAATAATATGTGACCATGTGAAAAGTGATGCAGCTGCAGGATGGGAACCTTTGCATGCAAGGCTGCCAAATTCTGCAGGCTTCCCTGCCACCTCCTCCTTGTGGGAATCTTGTGCATTCCAGTGCTGACAGCAAATTTGGTGACCACCCTGAGAAATGTTAGGGATCTATCAAAATGAACGCAGATGCAGGCTGGATGTGAGCTGTTTCTCAGTTGTTGTCTAACTCCAAACCTCATCCAGCTCCTGTAACAGACTGTGGATATGGAAAAGGAATGGAGCAATGATTCAAAGTTCTATATATTCACTGAGAGTGAATCCCACTAGAAATGGAAAAATCTACAATCTAATCAAGAAAATCCACAAAACAAGTACTTAGTGCATATAAATAAAGAAAATTCAGAGAAACTAATCACTATTTCTGACCTGCAGTATAATTTCATTTTCTTTATTTAACCCCCCTTAGTCAGCTGCATACTCACAAGTATTTCTGGTATTTAGTTATTTTTCCTTAGGCTTTCTTATTACCTTTATTATTTTTAAATTTGGACATTAACACACTTTAACTGCTACATTTTTCAGTACTTCATGTGGTACCAAAGTAAAGGGATTTAAGAAGGGAACTCTTTTAGCTTCTGTCAGTCGTTAACATCAGTTAATTTGGTTTTATAGTACCTTTCTCATTAGATTCTTTCTGCAACTCCCATTCAAGTCACAGAATCCAGCTAATAGTGCTCATCAAAAGGTGCTAGGCCTTACTTTGTATTACAGGTACTTTTTAAAATAACTCCCATCTTATGTAAATCTAAATTCCAGTTGATTATAAGCCCTTCACAAAGATAAATTATTGCAAACCAATCTTCTGCAGATGAAAATAATTGCAAAGCTGATTTTATGCATGCTACACATTCTACTGCTAACTCTTGGAGTCTGGAAGAAAATAACTTGTTCCTTACTATTAAAATATAATTGAAAACATACGGCATTCCTTCCCAGCTAATTTCCATGGAGCAGCTAATGAAAATGCTGCAGCAAAACTGGGCTTCAGTTGGAAGCAATATCACAAAAGTAATGCCAGCGCAGCATGGGTCTAATTACTCAATTTTTAAACTAATTCTGTGGGCCTTTTAGTAAATGCCTGATTTAATAGTTTCACCGTGCTTTGGTTAATATATGACCCAGATGGAAAAGAACAATTGTTTTAAGCATTATAACAAAGACTCCCTCCAGAAATGCATCCACCCAATCACTCTGAGATGATTTTCAGCTCTCTCTTTGCTAAAGGATCCACAGGTTGGCTGTGGTACAACCTGTGAGAAGTTTTGCAAAGAGGCTGGGAAGATATTGAGGTCTACATGGGACTCTTCATGAGTTCAGGTGTAAGTGATGAGATTTCTCTCAGCCCCTCCATTTGATGGCTGTGCAGCCCCAACATTTCCACTTTTGGTGCCAGAAAATCACATATCAACCTGGATTTAATGCAGCAGGTCAGCAATAGTCAGGTGCTAAAGGTTACTTGTTAATTGTGCCAAAAGCACGACTTGTTAAGAGTTGAGTCTTTTAAAATATATTTAAAAGAATTACTAAAGAAATGACATTTCACTTTATGAATCTGTTTTTCTGGAAGTGAGACTGCTGTAAAGTAATGGGTGTTGCAGTTCTGTGGAAGGACTCTTTGGGGATTACTGCTTGCCCTTACACTGTGAAGAACTTTAATGTGCTTTAGCTCACAAAGTGACTTCAGGCTTTTAGCTGAAATCCCCTGGTTACACCACAGCTCACTCACTTGGAGAGAACAGCCATGTTCAAAAGGGGACACTTTTCATTTCCTGGACAGCATATCTCTTGTTCCTATGTACAGATTTACATATGGTTTCAGTGGCAATAAAACATGGGAATCCAGCTTTATTTCAGCATGGAAAGTTTCCTGATGTAACATTTTCCATGTGTGCCAACTCTTCAGTTCATCACATTTTTCTGATAAGAAAGATCTAAGTTCTCTGGAATTCTAGCAGTAGGAATATCTAGAAAATTAAATACTTGCAACAGTCTCTGGATGCTCATCTTGCTTTTCCCTCAGCAAATTCAACTGATATCTGGTGTCTATTTATATAACTGTCCTTTGAGACAGCGTTCTCTAATTATTTAAATGCATATTTTGTTAACAAGTGATAAACAGAGAATGACTTATTCCAGACAATTTCTGCTAGAGGGCTCTATGGCAAGAATCTCAGATAACTTTAGGAGCAGGAAATTAGTACTACAATTTTCAATAATCTTAAATTGTCTTAATCTCAAATGTCTATCCCCATTCCTGTGCCCCTGTACCTAAGCAGAAAATCTTCCTGCAAACAACTCTTTTCCTGTTTTCCTTTATCACATCGAATCATCTTGCAAAATTGCACAATTTCATACATTTCCCTGCTTTCTCTTTTAGCACTCTGAGATAAAAAAAGTCTTTAAAATAACTAAAATCTTGTTTTGCACGATGGATGCTGTCAGTGGTGTTGGTACCATGGCAAGCAGTAGGAATTCTGTGGGAAATACCAGATTTTACCAGATTTTACCTCTGGTAAATCCAGATCAGCCCCACAGTGAACACAAGTTATTCAAGCTGCACTGCACAGTGCATGAATCCTTAAACATCCCATGCAGAATTTGCAGATGAGATACAGCTGCCACGTGAGAACATTCCTGGGAAGCAGCTTTCCCTTTATACTGAACGTGTCAGGATTTGATGCTAATTTTAGTCAAATTTCCCAAATAACTCATTTGCCAAACGTGCAGTCATTTGGTGAGAGCTGTAATCACGGTCATTTTAGTGACACGAAACGTTTAACACCAGTTTATTTCATATCCAGTAGGCAATCCAGAAGACAATTTCTAATTTGTAAGTCTGAAATCAGTTATCCTTGGGAAGCACTGTGGAGAAATCATTATCCTGAAATCATTATTTCTGAGCTGTGGTGGTTTCTCTGTGAATACACAGTGATTCTCTGCATAGGCGGTGAGAACTGTACACAGCTAAAAAATCATGGAACTTTTGAAGTGCCTCTGATAATTGCATAGCAGCTACAAAATCAAAAAGAATTCACAAATTCAAGCCCAAACAGAGAAACCAATCTCTAGGAATTTGGGGATGTTATTCTTTGGTTCCAGTTCTACCTTTTTTTTGCCACCCTCCCATCACTGATTAGCACACACAACACCAATCCCTTTTCAGAGATTCCCTGGCTCATCCCTCTTTTCCCTTTATTGGAACCAGTGACAAATGCTTGGAGCACAGCACAGGGACCATGCACCACAATCCTACAAACATCCCTTTCTGGGAGATTTAGCAAAGAGAAACAGCTGCAGGTTCTTATGCTGGGCTTTGAGGAAACAAAACTCTCAGTTTTTGGGGGGGAGTTGAAGTTGAAATCCTGAATGAAGAGAATGAGGAAAGTCAGGAATCTCAGACAGCAACGCACTGGGTCATGGACCATCCCCTGGTCGTGTTTTCACAGAATCAGAGAGTCAGAATCAGAGTCACAGAATCAGTGA
>JAWWMU010000210.1:2401138-2411665 GCA_035048155.1 Cinnycerthia olivascens
TTCACGCCAAGGAGCAGCAGCCTGTCAGGGAGGATCTGGTGGTGCTGGTGTCTGAGCAGGAACATACACTGAAGTGTCAGCTCAAATAAAAACACAGATCACCTTTTTTCCCCCAATCAGTAAACAAAAAACACTTATAAAGGGCAGCAGTAACAGAGATAGAAGAATATCTTCCCTAAATGGTGCTGTCAGAAAAAGGGAGAAGGCCCTGATTAAAATCTAAATGCCAGGAGCCCAGACATTCCCAGGACATGCAACAATTTGTAACATCTAGGAGAAAAGAATATTGGAGGAGAAAATAAGTCAGAGCTGTCAGATAAGAGCAGCGAGTTCATGATTCAGCAATGCTTCATTGTTAGCCCAAAGGTCAAGGATGCAAGGATTGGAACACTGGATTGTGGCAAAATGCTAAACACACACTCACAAAGCAATTACAACTTCAAAGCCATAAATTCCAGGAGGATGGCACAGCCTCCTTACGCTGCAGTGCCTGACTGTGCTGTGACCAAAGGCAGCAGGCTTTCTCCCTTCCTTTTTCTATTTTTTCCCCTCCTTTTTTTAGCTCAATTGACTCTGAGAAGCAGCCTGTAGCTTTTGGAGGCATCTGGTGCCCAAATGCCAATTCTGAATCCTGACGTTTGCACAAGGTGATCATCTTTTGAAGCTTCTTCCCACCACCAAGAATAGGAAATTATTTCATCATATTCTCTCAGGATTTTGAAACTGTTTCTGAATTATGAAAGGTTAAGTGTCGTATCCTCAAGCAGCAATCTGCAGCTGCAATTTGCTTGGTAAGAATATAACAGTGACAAGTTTGTGCTGCCTCTCTCATAATTAAAACAAAAGGGGGAGCAAGATCCTGACATCTGACTTGACAAATTTGTTGCAACATTATATTTTACCATTCTGATGGAGACCCAATTTTCCTCTTAGTGAATGGAAGAGTGACACTGAATTTCCAGCTGGTTGGTGAGAGCTTTATGCCTCCTACAAGCAGAAGATTGGCACTAGGCCCTGCATTGAATATTTACCTTACAGATATTATAATGTTTATAAATTAATTCAGAGGCACACAACAAACTGGACTGGCATCTGGTGGCTCTGAACACAGGAGAGTCTAAATTATAAAAGTAATTGGCCAAGAATCTACTTTTTTATATGTAACAATTTATGACTAGAAAAGAATGAAGCTCATTGTAACCACTTATAATAAAATCAGGTGACATCCAGATGAGGCATGATCAAAAGTGGTGTAAAATTGTTTTAATTGGGAGACAGACTCACATGAGTAGCCTCAAAACAGTAAAAATAACATGTTTAAAAGGACTTGAGTAATATTTGGTAGCAGAATTTAGCTGCAGGCTGAGATCCCAGAGATAATTATTCATAATGGAACCCTGGCAAAAATTTTGTGTAATTTTTGCACTTTTTTCCTTAATTTGGAATGCAAGCCCTTTCTTGTGGACAAAATTACTGTCCAGCCTAAGGGTAATGAAGACAAACAGTTCCTCAATTACTATTTGCAAAAAGCTTATCATAGACTTGCTTCTGTTTCAGTACAATGAATAATGAGAATGTCTCCATCATCTTTTCTAATAAAAGTTTAAACAAAACCTCAGTTATTGCCATAATTTTCAATGTATCTCAAGTGAACTGAAGATCTGAATTCTGTTCTTATTTCCTGAAAAAGCCATGGGATAGGGCAGCTTCAAAGAGAAATTGCTGAAATCCCCAATTTTCCAAAGCAAGTAATGAAACTCATATTTTGCACATGTTTACTTAGTACCTAATAGAGAACATGCTATATTCCTAGATTTTTCACTAAAAGCAAACCATCCCCTGACCACAGCCACAGCTCAGCTCACACTGGTTTGTGACTGGATTCACAAAACCTGACTTTAACCCACATTGCATTCATTTTTCGCTAATTTATTTAAAATGTAATAAAAGTGATTTTACCATAAAATGAGCAGTCTGTGTTGGACAATGATGAGTTTTTTCCAAATCTGATTATACCAAAACAGTTCAAGGTCTGCTTTCTCATTTAATACCAGCTGAATGGGGCAGAGCACAACTAAATCAGGGCCCTGTACAAGGATGAGAGCAAAAGTATTCTAAAGATGCAGATCCTTTCAGGGCTGAGATAAAAAACCTATTGTTTACTTTTTGTTTTTTCCTTTTGCAGAACAACTGCTGGACTGTATTTTTTCCAGGCTCAGGCTCTGAATTTCATAAAGGAAAAAGCATGGGTGTCTCATAGCTGTCAAGAGGATAATTTTACTTTAGTTTTTGCCACAGATAAATCATCATTCACCACTTAAAATTGCTGTTCCAATGGTGTTACATAATTTTAACCACATCATCATGAATAGCAACACTGCAATTACATTTAAGAACTCACTGAAGTAAACATCTCATTTCTGAAGTGTCAGACAACAGGCAGCATCCTGCAGACTGCAGCTCCACATTTCACTAGTAATCAATTCAGCCAACAATAGAGCTGATTGACAGGAAGTTTGATGCTATTAAAAGACAAACAACAAAAACCTGATTTTCTCCGAGTGATAAAAAATGTAGGGACTATCTACACTCTCCTTGTGTTGTTCTCCTGCAGGAGAAAATAACAACACAGCTGAAAAACCAAAGGCACCTTTTGGGCCCATCTTTGATGAACCTCCAAGTCTGAACTGTTGCACAAGAGGAAGAACTGGCTAATTCTAATTTCTAGGCTCTGTTTTTTTGTGAGCTGCAGTGTCTGAGTCCAGGATAACCTGCAAAGGAATCTCTACATACAGATCCATGCCATGGCTGCCACGGGTTAATGATTGCTGTGATTTCGAGAGGCTCAGAAGCTGCAATCCTCACTTGGGGTGTGAAACTGAGAGAGCAGCAGCAGAAAACCTCTGGTTGTTCTCAGCAATAGAAATGTTTTTTAAAAACACCCCCGTGGTTTGCTGTGGTCCTGGTGCACAAAGGCAAACAGACAAACTGCTCTGCAAACACTGCTAAACCACAGAGGCCCTTCCAGCTCAGTCCTGAGGTGTGTTTTTCCCTATTCACACCGAGGAATAAACCAAACAAAATCTGCCAGGGCAGGGTGAGGATCAGCCATAGAGAAACAATTGCAATAATAACCTGGAACTATTGTCTTCTCCCCTGACCTCAGAGGTTCAGTGCCATTTCTCCATGCAGCAGGAATAACCTGAGCCATTCCATCTTCCTGACATGAGGAATGAGCTTCGATTAAAAGGAGCTAAAAGAAGAAAAGCTGCTAATGTGTTTTATACAGTCGCTGATCAGTCCCTGACATGAAATATTTCATTTGCTTTAGGACATTAGGAAGTGTTGTGTACCTAAAAACAACAGCTTGGATGATGGTAAATCTATCATTACATACATCATAAAAACAAGCAGGACATAAATTTGTTTCTGCCCGTTAAAGTCTAATTACCTGTAAAATCATTACTTGGCACTTTAACAAATTGACACAATCAACTTAATGATCCTTAACATATTAAAATTTGCAATGTGTTTCTGCTTGCTGCCTGTCCAAACCACAGTAAATATTTGCTGGTTCAGGTGACACCACAGCAAGGGTCAGGTCTTAATTTTTTCTGCTAAGTACGAGTAATTGCAATATTGTCACTTGCCATGGTGCCTGGATTATCTCATCAGTCCTACAGCTTGGGATGACAGCAGAGAGAGCTCTGGAGCACTCTGTCTTTAAAATCACATTAAATATTTATGCCTTGTTTCACCTTCTTTCTTAATATTTGGAAAGGCATGCAGGAATCATGTTCAGAATGCGGCCTTCAGATAATCCTGTTTATGGCAGCACACCCAGAGCTTTTTGCCATCACTTTCTTTTAATACCTGAGATATCCACGTTACAAAACTCATGTGATGAGCTGCCAGACTCTGCCCCCTGACCGCCCACCTTTAGCTCCATACACTGATTTATTTTCTTTACAGCACCATCTAGCAGTCCAAGAACATGACCAGACATAGTTTATTCTTTCCCACAGACATAAAAGTTTTCTCCTCTGTGAAAATTACAATATCCAGATCCTTGGGAGAAAACCAAACCCCCTCAGAACACATCCAAGCTGAAAATCTTGTGAGCCAGCATCTGCTACTTTATCTGGGAGATAATAACTTTCTATGGCAGTTGGTTTTAACTCTCAAAAGTCCTATGTTCAAGGCTGGAATATTTTCAGACATAGACTACTTAAAATTAATGAAGTGACTTCAAATAAAGTGTTCTACATCAAAGTCATGAAGAAAGAAACTCGTTAGATACAGAAGGAAGGAGACTTTACGGGGGTTCTGATGCTATTAAGTCCATGTACCATCCCTTCTGATTTCTAAAAACTGTGCAGAGCCTTTAAATAAGTTCTTGAAAAATTAATTTTAATTTTTAGTTACTTTAATGAATCTTTTCCTAATATTTAGAAATTAAAAAAGAAAATATTTTAAGTTTCTTTTGCTTGTCTCTTTATAGTACTTCCTTAATTTCTCCCCGTAGAAGAATTTACTTCCCATTTTCATGACCATCCTATGAATCTTATCTATTTCTAATAGATATTTATATCAAAAGAGATAATTAACCCCAAAATCAAGGGGAGCCACTGAAGATCAAATAACACTTAATGAAGGCACCAGAGAAACTGAGAAGTCCCTTAACATTGAAAAATAAAACAAAAGCTGACAATACAGTTCATAATCTTCCAGGGTTTCTGTGATCTCTGTTTAATCATATACAAATGTGAGAAAAACTGTACTACCTCAGATTGAATCATTCTTTTTTTAAAGTTATTTTGAAGCTGTTGCACTACAAAAGTAACCCTCAAATTAGAAAATAAAAAGAAATATTCTGAAAGAGTGAGTTTAAGATGGCAATTCTGGTGTTTAATCAATCCTTACACAGACATATTGCCAACTGATCTTCTAATTAAAACACGACAGTATCTTGATCAACAATCAGAGGCAGAAACATCAATGGAAGAGGGTCATTATGACTTGATTTGTAACCTTCATAATTTTTCATTTCCTCTTTATCTTCTCTATAATAAAAATTACCTAATAAATTACAGAATTTGTTTGAAACAATAAAGCATTTTTATCCCTTGCTTGTTAACTATATTATCCCTGCATCTGTAAGAGTGGAAACCCCTCAGGTAACGCTACAGATAAGAAAATTGCCTATTTACCAAGTTCATCCTTCAAAGAGCTGCAGGATCTCTTTCTTAAACTCCAGCTAAACTTCAGCCCCCTGTAAATTCAGGAAGGTTTTTCCCCCTCGATTTCTACAAAGGCCATGCTGTCAGTCAGCCCAGCTGCAGTTATTAATGACCAGTTTATTAATGACACTTGTTCTCAGCACAGCATTTATACCTCATAAAGAATAAATAAAGTATAAAGCTCTTCCCTCCACTTCTCCTCATTATCCTGGCTGCTCATAGAGGGAACGAGCCTTTGTCAGGAGCTTTTTCACAGTCTGCTGTCTCCTCCATATGGCTGGCAGTTTGTATTGTGTTTTAGGTGATTTGTCACCAAATGGATTTGCAGACAGGGTAGAGAGCTTGTTCCTACAGCTGTACACATTCATCTGAGAATTAGGACAAAATAATTTAAATTCAGCGAGGAGGCTGACATTTCTCTTGGAGCATTCTGCTTTAATCCTATTTGCATTTTCATAAGAAGCCAGTTCCTGCTGAACAGCAAGACGAGGATGGTACAAGGTCTCCTAAGGGGCTCTTTTCTGGATCCATTCATGAAGAAACTTCCTCATGGGGAAACCAAAACATTGTAAAGGATTCAAAATGTTCAAAACAAGAAAGGAACAAATATGCATGAAATGCTTCATGAAACGCTGCACTCCATGAAAATGTCAGAAAGGGAAGGAACTTGTCCTTCTTTCCATCTCAACTGTAAAAATCATATTGAAGGTGAACCCCAGGAGTAGTGCAAATTCTCACAGTATTTCTAAACACGCTGGGGAAGAGGAACCTAAGCCTCAGAAGACACAAACACGAGAGCAAGGAGATTTCCTGGCTAGAATTACCTTCTGTTGAGGCAAGTTCTATCTTCTTTTATGTACAGACACATCTTAATACAAACATAATAACAAAAGAATCCCTGCTTTACCCTGTTTCCAGCACAAAACCAAACCCCAGCTACTGTCCCAGCCCAATCCAGCACAAGTCACTACTGATTAACAGAATTACTACTACACAGATTGCAGAACAAAATATCCTCTCCCATTTCTAAGAGGAAGTCCTGCTTGGTGTGTTAAAAGAAGGATCATGAAATTAATTAGAGGCCTTCCCTCCAGATAAGTGTGTGTGGCTTGTTAACATTAATGGGAAAAAGCTTTTCGTAGTGGTGGGAGAAAAATATACCCCACATGCAATTAGACAAAAAAAAAATCACCAAAATCCAAAATCTTGCTGCCTCAGTCCAGGTCAGTAGTGGATACAAGGACCAGGAGTGATAATTTACTCCCCAGAACAATGTAAAGTGGTAAATCTGCTGTCCAAGCTCACAGGTATCCTTCTTGCCATTCCATTTGTACTTTGCTGGAACCAAGAGTTCAGGCCTGCAGGCTTTAAAGCCCGTAATAAAGATGCTGAATTTCAGAAGTCATGTTGCTTTCTGGCACAGAAGGTCATGAAGAATAAAATCCAGAGAGCTGAGCACGAAGCCACACTAAGAGTGGGTCTAAAGCCAGAGGCAGACTGTATTGCCACTTCAATTTTGAGTCAGAAAGGGACAGTTGCTCTCATTTCTGAGATGACCCATGTTTTCCCCTGGCAATTCAGAGCTAATCTGTTAGATTGATGACTGGGTACTTTCCCTTTTTTTACCTTCAGTTCCCGTTCTGCCCATTGTGTTTGATCTCTCTCCTTCCCCTGTCACTCACGGCCTTTTTTTTCCCCTCCTATGATCAGGTTATTCCTTATGAGCATTAATTCCGCAGGATATTAAGGCAGTCATTGCCTAAACACATATCCACAAATCTAAACAGGGGAGATCCTGCATGCTGCACTTTAGAAATTGGTCATAGGTACTTGAATTAATAGAGGTGGAAAATTGTCAGCAAATGTGCATTTGAACTGCTTTCATCTAGCTAGGATTTAATACCAGAGATTCAAGAATGACTTATAGAACAGGAGCTGAGGATGGAACCAGAAGTGGCAGCTTCAGGCTGCTCCTGGAACACATCAATGTGCTAGGAAAAGCATTTCTCTGCAATAACCAATTTTCCTAACATATCAAATGTTGTAGGATTATTACCAGGGATGAAAACCACAAAACAACAGCTCTGACCTTCAATAAATCTCAAGTGTGTCCTGAACTGCGCTGTAACACATCTTTCAAAAGCAGAAATCATACGCAAAAAGGAAAAGAGCTGTGCCATTGTCACAACCACTTTTAATAGTTTGGGAAAACATGGTAAAGATTGAGAACTATCACTGTGGGGGACCAAGAGGAAATCCACTTTCAGAAATGATAGCAAGGTTGCACATGGCCCTAAGGAAGGAGCATGGCTCCTGTTCCATAGAAGTTCTTCAGAGCGTGCCAGATTTCCAAGTTTCTCTTTGCTGTGACTGCAGTGATTATCATAACCTGCACCCCATCCCGAGAGCTCCATATGTGACATTTCCTACTTTGCATAAATTCACAGGGAGGTTGCAGTTCATATGTTTCCTCACAAATGTCTCAGCCTGGATTTCAGGGATGCAGACTTAGAGAAGCTGGGTTACATGGAACAACTTTCATATCTATATTTCATTCACATCAACTACTTTATTTCCTTGACACATATCAGGCTTTTGGTCTTGTCACTGAACTTTCATTAGATGCCTTAGGAAAAGCTCTATAAATGGTGTTGCATTTCATTTTACACTATCCTTGCTCACTGCTACAACTGCCCAGTAAAAGAAATGTTTTATAGTTCTAGATCTGAAGAGAACACTCTGATTTTAAACACATGAGCAGAAAAAAGAGCAAATAAATATTTTTACTGCTACCAATGTGAATTAGCTATTATTAATTTTTATTTGCAATCTTTTCCCTATTTTATTCATATATCTTAGGGAAAAAGTATTAACTGGAATCCAAGGTACCAATATTCACTGAAAGTAGTAATACCATGTATCTGTATGAATATGTATGGATGTTATGATCATATCTTGACTCCAAATCTCCATCTGTGTGTGAAATAATGTGTTCTGCCATGCTGACTGCCCTAGGCTGAGCACAGGAATTCCAAATGCCAAATCTGGAGCGGCAACAAGACCAATGGCACATTGGCAAAAGCCATATTGCTGAATTCCTCACTGGCAAGGGGCAAACTGACAGTGCTAAGTCATCCCCAGAACTAACTGAAAATTATGCTTGAATTTACATGTTTAGAACTCTATACTCAAAAAAAAAAAAATAAATCCCAAAAAACTTGTCTCCATTTCAATTCCTGTCATCATTGTTTTGTGATCTCATTTTCCCAGTGAGAAAGTTGCAATTCCTCTTTGCCTGGGTATAGAAAGGCACAAGAGATATCTGCAGCTTTACCACAATTTGTTTTCCAAGAAAATAATTAATAATTCCCTGCCTCCAACCTGTCAGATGCACTATACATTTTACATTCTACAAAACAGCCATAGATTTTAGAAAAGTCAGTGTGTTGCCTTTTCCAAAAGAAATGTCACTTCAGAAAACACTCCTTTAAAATATGCATACATTAAGAAAATTATATACTATCAACTTCTTTTTTGATTAAGTGTTCCTTCGGAGGAAAGACTGTATGCAAACCAATTCATACAATCAGATACAATATTTAACATCACTTCATCAAGAAAAGCAGTCCAAAAGTAATCTTCCTGAGATGATAGCACACAAATTACACCAGACTTCCTTTAGAATTTGATTAGGTGAAGAGATAAATCATAATCAGCACTTGTTATCTCTACAGTCTATTTTTATTAACAATAACCTTCCCAACGTGAGCAGTAAGCAAGGAATCTGGATTTAAAGTCAGTTATTTTTAATCTAAAGAATATTCTGCCTTTTAAAGCATCGTGACTCAAGCAGCTCTCCCGTTTCTGTTGGGTTTAGACTGAGTCATTCCCCCTCAGAGGGCAGAGCCCTGCAGCAAATGCTTCATTCTGCAAAGAGTTCAAATGCTGACGATCATCTGGGCAAGATTTATTTTCACTTTCCAACAAATGAAACCAACTCACTGGATTTGCAAATCCAGATGTTTAGTGTTACTCATAAAGGCTGAAATCCCACTGAATTCCAGTTCAATGGAGCCATGTGGTTGCCTATTATATAATAGAACAAACAGCAAAGATTTGGTTCAGAGCAATTTTCTCATCAAACACTAATAATAAGTGAATAATAATGAAAAACCCAATAAAGATTCCAACTCCTTCAGCTGTTAAAATGAGCCAGATTTGAAATACTGGAATCTGCTGAAAGTCTGTCCCTTCTACAAGTGCAGGATTGATAGCTATTTAAAAAAGAAAAATCATACTATTAAATTATAAAGAATTACCTAGCTAATCTAAATTTAATTAAGCACACACTCCTGGTACAATATTTTAGTATTCAACCCTGTTTATTCCAGTGTAGAGAGATTTTGTTTTAATAAATTGATAGAGATGTCACTTGTCATGGGTTCTGCTAGTCCTTAATTGGAAATAATTTATTATATTTACCAGAAGTTGCAGTTAATAAGGGGAGCACCACCAAATTTCTCACTAATCATAATATTTAAGTAAACCCAGGAGCACAGGGTGATGGTGGGCTTTTGTTTGTTTTTGGTTTTTTTTTTTTCAAGAACCATTTGTACATTAACATTTTTCTTTAAAATATAAGCTTCTGGAATTGGTTTAAAACATGCAGTGATAAAATATTTGGACAAAGATTCTACTGTATAACCAGCAGGTTTTCCAGAGTGAAACATTAAAGAATAAACCTTATTGTCCAGTGTTTCTGCTCCTGGCTATTTTTGCCAGTAATTAGGATTTTCATTTATTTGATAGCTCAACACACCACGTTCCACATGGAAAATTCTACTGAGGAAATGCAATTATAAAATTCACCTGTTGTATTTGGGTAACTTGTGTAATTTTTATTTTTTAAAGGAACAGCTTTTGGTAACTTGCTCAAATAAATGAAAGGGTTATTTCTCTCTCCAAGGAAATAAATTTTAATAATCAGTGTCTGTCCTCAGTTTAGCCCATGGATGTGATTCCTCCTGGCCCTGCCCAGCCACCAGAGGAACAGCAGGTTCCCTTTCAATTCTTCACAAAGAGGTCAACCAGGCCCAAAAGAGATTTACTGTCCAATGAACAACTTTAAATCTGCCCCATTCATAAACTTGTCTTATCACATGGCTGTCTCTTAATTTTCAAAAAATGAAATTATCAGTTTGCCAAGCGCTGCTGAGTGCAAGCTCAGCCTTGACATGGAAAGACACCTGGAGCTGAGCATCAAATACAAAACAATTCTTCATTGTTC
>JAWWMU010000210.1:2422286-2442087 GCA_035048155.1 Cinnycerthia olivascens
GTTGGGATGGTCACTGGAAGGGCTGGGACGGTCACTGGTCACTGGAAGAGTTGTGATGGTCACTGGAAGGGCTGGGATGGTCACTGGCCACCGGAAGGGCTGGGACGGCCACTGGATGCCATTTCCTCATCCCTCCCTCCCTGAGCAGGGGACTGCAGACACTGAGCCCCCCTCCCAAACCATCCTGCTGCAGCTTTGGGAGTCGTGGCCATTTTGCATCTCCCGTTCATTCCTCTGACCTGCCCAGGCCAGGGGCACCAAGAGCAAAGAGCCAGCGCAGGGAATCTGCACCTCAACGTTCCAGGCCCACAGTCAGGCTGCTGAAATTGCCACAAAAATAGAATTGCATGTGCATTGGAATCCACCACGCTTCTTGGACAATTTCATCATAATTTGTCATTCATTCCGAGATATTCATTTGTCTAAAAGCAATTAAAGCTTAATTGCTGCATAACCTGAATAATTTAGAAATGCAAATTAGGATAGCAGGCAAGCAAGTATGTGTTCATTAATTTCTTTGTTATCACCATCTGTTTAATTAAAAAAATGAGTTTTACTGAATGACAGCTTGCTAACTGTATAAACGTTTTCCTTAATTGAAAATGTCTTTTGCAATTGAGGTCAGCATCTGACAAAAATTGTTTGAGCTTTTTCAAAAAACATTTTCTCTAAACAAATTGTTGTATTTTTAAATTCACATTAAAAAACACTGCCAACATATGCAGTGCAATTCAAGTGACATCTTCACTTCTTAATGCAAAGCCATAATTTTAGAAAAAAAAATCAGTGCTTTGGAAAAGCGATGGTTATTACATGAAAGGTATATGCAATTTATCATCTTTATTATAGATGATTTTGAAAACTTCATGAAATCCAGACTCAAAATATGAATATCTCTGGCAAAAAAAAAGAAAATCATCTGAGGAAAAGAAGGAAGGACTGTTTCAAAAGATGGGTCATACGATATGACGCAGTCTTTTTGTTGGGCAAATAAAGTAGTTTTTAAAGTAACATCTTTATAAAGAAGTTAGTTCTTTACACAAATATACAGCTCTTCATGACTAATATTTATCAAACTCCTTTTATTCCACCTGGTTTTGTTCCCAATATCTTCACTCCATCTGTAGCAGGGTGGGCAGGCCCTGGCACAGGTGCCCAGTGCAGCTGTGGCTGCCCCTGGATCCCTGGCAGTGCCCAAGGCCAGGCTGGATGGGATTGGAGCAGCCTGGGATGGTGGGAATGACCCTGCCCAGGGCAGGGAGTGGGACTGGATGAGCTTTAAGGTCCCTTCCAACCCAAACCCTTCAGTGATTCTATGATTTACATATTCAGGAAAAAAGGAAAATCATTTGTACCACATTAATTCATGTTTTAATGTCCTAGGTATGCTGGATGTTACCTTTATCCTGGGTTGGTCTAAACAGACAGAACTGGGGGCCTGAGGACAGAGCTCTAAATAAATAATGCCTGCAAGCCCCCTGTGTGTAAAACCAAGATTTAAACCATCAGTGCCAAACTTCCTGTGAGATCAGTAAATTCATTATCTGGGACTGAAATCTGGAGAGTGCAGAGGGGCAACGTTAAACTCCTGTATTACAGACTCATCTATTATTCACCTTGTGTGGTTTACACAATTAATTATATTACTTTGCTGTAATTTAAGTTACACTTGGCTTTCACTGTCCCCAACTGCAGTTAATAGAAACTTTTTATTATGGCTTCTGCATCAGCACCAACATATTTACAGAGGGCCCAAAAAGGCTTTTCTGCACTGAAGGAAACAGTGGTGATAAAGGTGACAAAACTTTGGTGATTTGCACTGAAAAAAAATCCCCAAGAATGCACTTTCTCTCATGCTACTCTTTGCTGTATCCCCTTTGGCAGTAAATTGCTGGGTTAACTGGGAGAGCTATGTATTCCCCTAAAATGGTTCATTACTAGACTTTAAAAAAAAAAAAAAGAAAATAACATTCAAGGTCATGGTTGTTCCCTCAAACAGTTAAAAAAGTGACCTGCCCAGTGTGGGTGGGCGCCAGCACATAAACACAAAGTGAGGGGGACACTGCAAGGCTCAGCCTCGTGACTTGGTCAAAGTGTCCTCAATTAAATGGTCTTTTCTAAGTGTGGTATAAACATTATCTGATATTTTCAGGCTCTTCCTGAATGTGGGAACAGACATTATGATTATCACTGAAGGCTCTGGGTAACACACAAAGGTTGAACATTTTCGTGACAAAAGAATCCAACAGGAATCTCATGAGGAATCCCAAATCTGGATCTATTTGGAGGCAAACTTTGTGTGACTCAGGCGTTGATGGTTATGGTGGGCAGATGCAGAGCTTTGTGCAACAGGAAAATCCTTTATGAACCAAAGAAACCCCGGTAAATCACTGCAAGGCAGTTTTATTTTGTTATGATTTGGAGCCACTCTAAAGTGAGCATGGATATTTATGTGTTTTCATGGAATTACAGTGAAACTACGTGGGAGATTTAGCAGGTAACACAACACAAACACTCCTGTGGAAGTAGAGAAGGGTGAAAAATTGTGGAGAAAAGCAGCAAAGAATCCCTCTGAAGGTAAAAATATAAAACCCCGGGGAAGCAAAATCAAGCCACAAATTATCAGCATGGCTTTGTCCAAGTTGCACAGTTCCAGTGTTCTCTGTTAATTTCTAAGTACCATATTTTTATGCATCAAAGGATCATTTTGGCTGGATGTTTTTTCTCCTTTCACTAGATGGCAATATTGTATTATATTCCAGCATATAAGTCATGTTTAAAGAAACAAGGCACAAAGATAGCCAAGTAAACTGTATCGGTGCATTAAAGAAATTAAGGGATAATTAAATTTACTTCAATAGCTTGTATTCCCACAACCTCTCTCAGTAAGAATACCACTCAGCTTTTCTCTTTGACAAACCACGTGCCACTTCCTTGGTGGTACAGTGAGATTCAGCACTTTTTCCCCTAAATGATCTCAACCCTCCCTCTGCACTTCCCATTGAGAGGGATTGCCAATTCCTGTTTCTACACACACAATAACTAAAGGGAAACCATAGACTAAAAGCAAACACAATCTCATTATTCAAAGTCATTAGCGTGGTTTCCTCATTACTCCAGTGTACATGTGGTGGCATTGTTTGGGATCCCTGCTTTGTGACCTTTCTAGTCCTTATAGCCCACTGAATTTTCTCTTCCCTCAACAAGAAGTCACATGGAATTAATTCTCTTGAGCCTCAGATTAAAGATGTGTTTGTTTCCACTCTTTTCCTGTATCTTTACAGCAAGAACCAAGTGAAGCAGGAAACATTAGATGAAGCAGAAGACTGATTTATTGGTTAAAGGGAAGGAAAATGCATTACAGAAGAAGAATGAGAAAGTTGCAGTGACAGAACCTGCGTCTGAGGTGTGTTCTAAACATTAATTGGACCAGGAAACAGAACCTCAGTCAAGCCTGCATGCTCAGGTCATTAAGCAAAAGATTTATTTGTAGCTTTTTCCGGATTCACTAGCTGTGTAACCTCGACAGGAATGATTGAGAGAGTTTGATTTCAGGTGACTGAACACCCATTTGCTTCGGGCATGTTTCTGGTTGGTAGGAAATAAGGTATTTAAGATTCAGCTTTCGAGAGCTGGCAAGAACTAGTGCTAGTGCACACAACCTGCAGAGTCTGGAGAAATTGTTTTAATGATGAAAGGTGATTAGGAGCCAGTCCTGATGGCAATAGCCTCATTTTTCTTCCACAAAGCTACTCTCTTCCCCTGGTAAACTTCTATATGGTGGCAAATCAAAGCAGTTTGAGAAACAGTTCCCTGCCTCCTGGTCCACTTGCTATCAAAAGGGCTTGAAAACTCTCTTTGACTTTGAAAAAGTCATCTGGTGTGATCAGGACAGGTTTGACCCTGGTACTGCAGCTGCAGCATTTACTGCAGGGAGAGACCCAGTGCTTGACAAGGAGGGGAGCACTTGAGAAAAGCACTCCCAGACACACACCCTGCACAGATATCCAGGCAGAATTCCAGGAGACATCCAAGAATTTTCAGTCCAGCCCTGCCTTACTAATGACTACACGTGTAACAGCTGTAAAGCAAGGCAATAAACCTTATATCAGAGCTTATTAGAAGCTATTCATTGCCTGACTCAATTCAGAGATTATTATATCATCTAAAAGAAATGAAAATTTCAGATGTGGATCTCTAAGTGGCTCATTCTAGATGCATATCACTGGAAACATTCTGTTGATACAACAGAATGCATTTCAAATCTTTTATTGACCTTTCCTACTGTTTAAGTCTCAGATCATTGCTGCTTTCAAGATATTCACTCTAATTAATTTTAAAATTGTGTTTTACAAGCTAGAACATTTTTTTTTCTTTTTGAATTTATGTCTGCATTTGGTTTTAGAATTTCTTCTCCCCTTGCTCCCTGTTACATCAGGTGTAATCAAAGACATTGGCTCTGCCTACAAACAGTCCTACAAAATTCTCTTTGTATCAGCAAAATATCACTGATACCTTTCCCTGGAAAGTGATGTAGTGAAAATTAATGAAAACAGAATATACCTAATCTAGCTCCTTCTGTTATTGCCTTATGCAATAACATCATCCATTTGGCCACAGACTAACACAAAGGTAATTGGATTTTGGCTCTCACTAATTCCAGTGAAAAGCTGTAGAACTTCACTACTAATCAATTAGAAACCTCTTTTGGCTTCTAGTGAGATTTTGTACATATACAATCCACTTATTTTTCTCATTTCATCAGGAACATTTATTCTGAGCTTCTGCAGTACCCAGGACAAGCAGTCATATCTTACATGGCTAAAGAAATTGTTTTTCTAGGCTGTTTACATCAAATTGCTCCATTCAATTTTATGCATGTTCCAGTTAGCACCCATCTGTACTGAGCATGGGACACCAGTTATAAACTGCTCAAGGGTCTCTTTGCACATTGTTTTAATGAAATAAATTCTTGGAAGAAATAATTAACTTTCCTGAAAGGAATAATTTAACAATATGGTTCCATATCCCCATAATACGCTGTAGAAACAATGTAGAAATAAAGATTTTTAGGAACTACTTGTCTGCCACAGAAACCTTGGCATATTATTCACTACTGGATTATGCCTTTGTGACAAGCACCCAAAAAAAGTGGGATAGCAAATAATTGTCCTATTCCAGAAATAGTTCAATGCCCATGTTCCAGTTCAGGGTTCTAATGCATCATCACAGCTTCAGTCATGTGGGGTTATTTCATTCCAACACCTTTTTCTTCTCACTACTCCCTATTTTCTTACAGAAGGGAAGGAGAAAGGAAAAGCCTCATGAATTCAAAAGTTAAGGGTATATTTTGCTCTTTCAGAGAGGTTAGAAGAAGGTGAGGTTAAGGAGTAAACTTAATGGATCATTTTTAGTATTCTATTTGAATAAGATTTAAATTAGAGAAGATGTATACCACAGTATTTTTGAACTGCAAGATGCAGGGCACTACTGAACTCCTCCCTTGCTTATTAAATTGGTAATAGAATAACAAGGGGACAAATGCATCCTCATTTAAATCCATATTTAGCATGCAAATCACTAACAAGGAGGGTTTGCAATATCTCTGACGCAAATTATGTATAAAATTGCAGGGTGAAGTAATAAGTGAAAAAATTATTTGGGCTTTGAGCACTTTACAGCCTTTTATACCAAACTTCGACACGGGATTTATTACAGAGGTAAAACATCATTTTTACCCCTCTGAGTGCTTTTAGTGAATACTGGAAATGCTTTCTGCATATCAAACATTCCCACAGCAAATACTGTGTCAGCTAGGATTATTTTATTTCCAAACACAAACAGGGACTGCACTGCTGAGGGAAGCATCTCGAGCTGGTTATTTTTCAGAAGTCTCATGACATGACTGAGACAACGGGAAGATGACAACAGCTCATGTCCACAGCAGCAGACACTGAGTTCTGTGTTACAAAGCACTTTAAAACTTTTTCAGGCAATAGCAAAAAGCAAAAACATCCTGAGAGCAGCTTTAACCAGTCACTATAATTACATGTACACCTGCTTACTAGAGAGGCTTCAAGCACAATGCACAGAGCTCCATTATCAAGCTTAGACCTTTTTAATATCTTGCTAGGTATATTTTTCTGCTGTCCTAAAGTTTGCATGAGCTAGATTCAAGACACTGCTTATTGTTTAGTGTCCTTTCTTACTATCTCCTGTAACTTTTATTTTCAGAACCACCATCTGCAGCATAGCTCTAAATTTTATTTTTCTGTTTCTGGGGCCTGCTTCTACAGCTATTCCAAAAACCCTTTTAACTTCTCATGGTTCTCGCAAATCCAAGTGGTGAATGGGCATTCTGGCTGGGATATACACCAAGGCAGTGCTGCAGAACCACACCAGCAGCCTCGTTATTCCACAGTCCTGGCTCGTGGCTCAGGAGACCTAAGGAGCTGAGAATGGACCCGACAACTTCCAGCATTTTCTCTGGATATTTGGGCTTGGGAAGTTGCAGTAATTCAAAATTTAACAATTACCTCTCAGAAAATAAATAAGAACTACATTTTTTTTATTATATGTTGGATCTGTGATGAATTTTTGGAAATTCTCTAATCTATGACAAAGGATGGGAGGGGAAGTAAATCACATTGCAGTCAGCTGATCCCATGACATTTCTTTCATTTAAGGTCAAAACCTCATTATTTCAATATAATGAAATCTGGAAGCAGACATTGGTTTCGATTTGCCTCTAGCCTAAAATTCCACTCAGAACATTAAATGAAGACACATCTTAATAGCGGTTCCTCCTAAAAATGCCAGAAAACATGGATGACCAGGGCAGCAGGTGCCATGACTGATTTTTAAGATACTTAGATAATATTTATTAGATTCTGAAGCGAGTTTGACATATTCTGAGTTCAGCCCTGTTTCCTTATCAAAAATCAGCTCCTTTACTACAGTGATAATTGCTATTCACTATCTGTATCTGCTGATCTTTTGAAGTCTTTATTGACAAAGAATATTTAGTTAGGGTTCAAGCAACAACTATTTTTTTATTCCAAGACTGAGTCCTCAAACCTACATATGAAATTAATTTACCAGTGCTAAGGGATGATTCAAGAAACCATCAGCTGCTCCAAACAGCCCCCCAGAGCTGCCACTCCTCAGCCTTTGGCTTTATCCTCATAAAAAGGCTCCAGACAATCACTGAGTTCTTGAACTCCTTGGGAAGGAATGGGACAGGAGAGCAAATGGAGCCAACGAGACAGAGTTCACAAATTAAATTACCAGGTATTATAAGGCAGCAATGTAATTATAGATTATGGAACTTCAAAGCTCAATATCCACGTAATCTTCCCCATTCTCCTATAAAATATGTTTAATACTAAAAAAAGCCAGGGAGGTCTCACACTGAGGTCTGCTAGACTTTAAACACCTATTGATGAGGATGGCTGAGGTGTTTCAGTGGCTCTGAGGTGCACAAGGGGATCCCATCAGCTCCCTGGCCAAACCCACACAGCTCCCTCTTGCTCTGTTTCTCCATGTCTGCTACAGTTTGGGCAGCTTTCTCCATTTTTGAGGGAAAATTCTTCACTCTCAAAGCTGTACTCCCTGTCGGCCCCTTCCATCCATTACACTGCTGTTACCTCTCCCATCCTCAGCTCCTTCCCCACTGGAAGTTAACAGAAATACAAACCCCAATGTTTTATCTACTGACTTGTGAGGAGTTTGGGATGCAGGTTTAGATTTTTAGTATATCTAGCGGTAGCTGGGTTTTCCAGATGGAAAGATGATGCTACAAAGCACTGCACATATTTGTCTTCATGAATTTCTGTTGTTATGTCTCTGGCTGAATATTCATTATGAATTGATCAGCATATTTTATTGCTATGTCTCACACAGATTGTTTCTGGCTCTTGCTGCCTATCAACATGTTGATTCACCAACTGGTAGGCCATTTAATTTATCAGCTGTTTTCAGGGCTAATATTTAGAGGAAAAAGAGCACAAAAATAACTAAAAAATAATACAGAAAAATAAAAGAAAGCTCTCTCAATTATTATATTCAGTAGTGGCAAAGAAGTGCATCAGTGTCCAAGCTCAGCCCAACCTGCAGGGTTGGTGCTGCCACTTTGCAGCTCAGCTTCAGCTGACCCAGGCAAAGGGGGCTGGGGCAGCAGCTCCTCTCTTCCTCCCCCAGACAGGCAGAGCAGGAAAAATGCTGATTTGTTTGATTTGTTTATAACAAGTGTCTGAACTTCGTGTCCAAAGTGTCCTGCAGGACACTCAGAGCTGCTGTGCCAGAACAGACACTGGGCCAGTGGGATCACCTCAGACCACCGACGTTTCTGCATTGCTGATGGCACTTCCAGGTGTAACTGTTTACAAAAGTATGCCTCAAAGTCTGCTTTTGAACCAGTTAAAAAACCTGTCTTATTGTTTTAACCCTGTTTTCTACAGAGACAGACTAACACTAACCCATGTATCACTTTGTTACACTGCTTTTCAGTCTGTGGCCCTTGACTATTTTCAGGGTCAGATTATCCAAACACAAAATAGATCACTTGATGTTTTGTTACATATGTCTCCAATTCATGCTAATTAACACTTCCAAACTGATTCTCCACTCAGTCAAACCTTTTGCCATCGGGGTCCCCCTTCCTTCCCCTTGGAAGGAAACCTGTTATTTCCACAGACTTGGAATTAACCTGCCCAGAAGCAGAGAGCAGATGCTCCAGGCTGAGTGTGGCAGACCAGTTGCTCAAGTGAAGCTGTTACGAGTCTGCTTAGAGCTACAAAGTTCCTTACAAGTCTTCACATTAATCTCACCCAGATGAAAAAAGAAGACGTTCAGAAAAAAAAAAAAAGAATTAGTTTAGCCCTGGGCTTAAATCTCACATTTTGTCCTAAACTCTTAAGGAATGTTCTGGGGAGGTTTGGTCAAAGGTTGGACTCAATGATCTTGGAGGTCTTTTCCAGCTTTAATGGTTCCATGATAAAGAAGGGCCATGCAGAATTGTTATTCACACATGTGGAGAGCAGAGCACTCTCATTTGCACAGAATAGAGTGAAAAAGCACATGGCTGAGAGCTGCTCTGGCAGGAGCAGCTAAATGCTATCAGCTAAAGCCTCTTTTACCTAGGGATTAATTAGTGAGGTATTTAACTCACACAGGAGAGCCTCTTCCAATTTAAAGGAAGAGGGTACAGGCCTAGCATAAATGAAAATATGATGTGACTTGATATTTAAAAACCTAAATTTTATGGATCGTCTTTTTTTTTTTTTTTAAGTGAGCCACACAAATTTATGATTTCTTCCAATATGGATACCCTTCCAGGAAAAACACAAAGAACTGCTAGGGAGAAGATAAAGCCCAGTGTCAAAAAATGCTGGTCCTCCTCTGATGAGGTTTGGGCAGTAGGATGAATAAATAAAATCATAAAGTTATGCAGAACATGTCAATACCCCTTCCTAACAATGCAGGGAAGTTTGAATGACAAATTAGAACAACTGGAAAGCCACTTCCAGGGGAAAATGAGCAGCTCCTCATTTAAGCTTTTCTAGATGCCTGTTCTCATGCACCACAGCCCATCAAGCACAGCCTTTAAGGTGTGGAATTGGAAATACTGGAAACTGTGTCACTGATCCAGACCAAACCCACGGGTTAGATTTCCAGACAAACTACCTTAATGACTCTTGAAATACCATGTATTTTCGCTTCTGGTGGCAATAATTTGAAATTTTGTTTAATTTGTTTCAGCTTAGGTTCATGTTTCATGTGAGAACTCAGCTGCTTTGCTGAAACAAAATTAGCTTTATAGAGAAACAACTGAAGTTTTTCTTTTAAAAATATGATTTGACATTTTATGAGCGAGCAGCACTTAAAAGTGAGAGCAGTAGAAGGTTATGCCCAATGCCCTAAAATTGCTTGCATGTACTGCATATGATTCAGGTTTAAGAATTGATTGCTATAGCAAACCATGAAAATCCAATATTTAATTTACTCACAAAGAATAAGTCACAGAAGCTGATACATTCTGCAAGGACATGTGTCTGTTGTTACACTCGCAGACAAATTAACATTTTTGTATGGAAATAAGAAAAAGATTTCTGCATCACTATAGTCAATGAAATCCTCAGAAAAACTGATGGTTCGGTTCATAAACATTTCACTGCTGCAAGCTCTTTTCATATAGAATTGTGCTCACATTAAATTGACAAGGGCACTGGCAAGGGGGTGGACTCTGATGCTTTCATCAGCAGCTCTCAGTTGTCAAAATACACAGAGAAACTTGATCATTAAACAGAAATTCAGGGATTTTCCTCAAGTGATTCTTGCAAATACTTTTCAGCTGTACTTGTCTGCACTAAAATTTACATAACAACGTTAAATAATAATAATAAATAGTGTCTCTGCAGCTAAAATACAGGCACACATGACATTTTGTACACACTCAGTTTGCTCTGGAGGAGAAAAGGCAGAATCACTATCAAGAACCCTGACTTTTTACTTCATAAATTCTAAGCAGTGTGTTCACCAGGGAACAAGAGATATGAATACCTGGAGTTAACTCAATTAGACATATGACAAACATTCAACAGTGTCGTGGAAAACAAGCTTTGACTGCTTTATTAATATTTCTCACTGGCAGAAGCATTCAAAATGCCAGCTGCAAAAGTTACATTTTACTAATACTTCCATTATGCATCTGAAAATAAAATAAATTGTGCCCGGCAACATCTCCAAACTGAATTAACCAAATCACATCATTCTGGGAACATAATTTCTGAAGAGATGAGATGTTTCTCAGATAAGCAGACATAAAAATTTAATACCTTCCAGCACTTGATTGTGCACAGAAGAAATTTCAGGATCTGCTGTAACTAAACAGGGGCTACATTTGTAATAATACAACCACTACAGCATCACTTTAAATGTCAGAATTGTTATTCAGCATGATTTCCTCTGTATGATGGCTCAAGTCAATTATAATGACAGATAGCATCCTACTGGCTTATCTGATTACCTCTGACCTTTTAACAGCTGCAGAAAGCCAAAACAGCCTGAAAGAGGAACTCATGCATATAAGACACAAAACTGGAATTTCATATCTGAGCCATAGTCAAGAACTCAACGAATGTCAGCAGATTTCTGACAAAGCCTATAGCAAATAATTTCTTGGATGGTTTGGCACCACGAGAGCCTGTCATTTATTATGGCTGAGTACTGGCAGGGGACATAAACTTGATTAATTTTATATCAATACCTGATGTGAAAGTCATTACAACATCCAGTTCATTTGAAAAATTTGGAATCCACTACCCAAAGTAACCATTCATTTTGAGTATTATCTCTTTTATCAGAAGCTTGGTTAGGTGATTTAAAGCTGGGCTTCACAGGGAAACAAAAATCAATATCAAATGCAATTGTGTATATTCAAAAATTGTGCTTTATTTTTGAACAACAGATTACCAACCAACACTACTCAGAGAAGTCTCTCACCACTCACATATCCTTTCTCATTCCTCAGACACAATTAGTGAAATGTGATTCTGATAACTAATCAAAAGCTTATCTTTCTGCTGCTAAAAAGCCCAGAAACACCCAAGCCATTCCTCATGCTATTCTGAAAAAGCCATTCCAAAATGAAGCTGCACCTACTCCTCATAATAAACTGATCTTAATTTCAATTGTCTTCAAAATCTTTAATCAATTTTCATGGAACTTTTCAAACTGATAATATTGGTTAAAAATAGTTTTAAATTCTCTGTACCAAAAACCACCAGTAGAGAAAAATAGAATAGAAATTTAACAGTTCCACAAGTGAGATGAAATCCCAGCTGTCCTTGGGGAAACACCACAGCCACCATTATCTGTACCTGGAGCACAATTCCACCCTGGGAAATCAGTGGCACCGTGAGTTACCTCTGTTGGGAGTCAGCTGAGGGGACGAACAGTACAAAGCATCTCAAGGTTACATTTATTGACAAATGCAATTTAAAAATGAAAACGAAAAGTACCAGAATAAGTTGACCTCTAAAACTTATGAATAACTATATTTGTAGCATCTGGCTAACTGAGAACAAAAAAGAGAAAAGTAAAATATCTACAGTGTTTTTTTTGTCCTGCCTATTGTCTTCTAAAAACTAATTATGCCAGTTCATGCTTCAAAAGGGAAGCTGTTATTTCTTGGTTGCTTGTTTTAATTTACAAACCTTTCTTTGGGAGCTCCTTTTTCAAAAAGGGTCTGCCCAGGTGCTCCTAAAGATCCCATCACACCCACACATCATTTTCTCCCGCCCTCTGCACCAGCTGCACATTTCTTGGGGCTTTGGCAACCTTAGTGCTTGGTCAATCCCTGACCCTGAGGACTCTGCAAAATTCTCACTGTAAAAATGAGGACACCTGACTCAGTGGAATGGGGACCTTCACTCCAATGAGTTTCAGAAAAATAAATATTGAAGAGATGAAAGAATGCAATTAGGATAGTAATACATCTCAAACAATGTTAATAACCTTTAGAAGCAGAGAGAATACCCAGTTTATTCAGCTATCATAAAACAAATATTAAACATACTCTGGGAAAAAGGAAAAGATATGTAATTTCTGCACAGAAAAGTAATTAAAAAGTGAACAGAATGGCTTGGCAGCTGCACAATAATCCCCTCCAATATCTCAAACAGCCCATGCTGGTGCAAGATTCAGCATCACCACATAAGAAAATTACAGCAATCAATGGAATGTGTCCAATTTACTTAAGGTCTTTCAAATGCACAGCAGAAATAATGCAAGTCTCAAGAGAAAATTTGCAATATTCACACATTACACCTACAAAGAGTAACTGAAGGGATTGTGCCAGGATGCATTAGTGTGTTCCTTCAAGAAGGAAAACAAGAATTCACTGATTGTGAGGCCCAGTGCAGTCAGGGCATGTCTGCAAGAGTTCAGCAGTCTCCCCTCTGAAATATTCTACAGGAAGAGATGCTGTGGGTAAAGCTCTGTATAGATGCCATAACATTTATTACAAGAGAAAAGTCAATTAATGTGCAATCCAAACCTTGCTTTGGAGCTTCTGTGCACACAGAATAAAGTCAGTAGCAGTAAGAGTATGCTACTGCCTCCAACAGTGGAGAAAATGAGGCTGATTTAATCAATATTATGACAATTTAAGTTTTGCTACCCTACTAGTCAACTCAGCAAACATTTATTGTGCAGGAAGGGAAAGTATTGGAAACAGGACAAAAGGAGGAGAAAAGACCAGATAGTGGCTTCCTAGGAAGCCAATCCTATTGCACATTCCAAGAGATACTTTACAAAAGAAATGCTCCTTGAAAGCTGGCTGGCAGATATCCTAACAGCAGAGTATTTAGGTTTATGTTTGCCTTAGAGTTTTTATTTAAATCCCTCCAGTTTTCAGGGTGAAAGAGCCTGTCCACCTTCACTCTGTATGTGCTAAACGTGTCCCCAGACAAGTGCATCAGCCCTGAGTGTTTTATAAAGATGGAAAATGGGGACAGGAAAGGTCACAGTGGCACCAGGGTGCAGCTGAAGCCAACGAGGCATTCTCACTGATGCCTTTTGGGGCTGCCTAAAGGCAGAGGCCAGACAAAACTACGGGAATAAAAGTGGTTCTATTTATTGAAGGACCTTCAGGTACATTTTGCATAGATGGGCTGCACCCAAAAAAATAGGTAATGGGTCATGAGTTCTCATATTTTTATAAGTTTGGTCCATTTGCATATTGGTGGTTAATTTTCTAATTACAGCTTCAGGTAATGAAGTCATTGACCCCACATTTGCTCTCCCCAACTCATTTTTGTTTTACATTTCTCAAGGCCTGAGGCAGTGAGGTGTCCCTGATTCCCAGGTCCAAAGAGGAATTGTTGTATCTGACCCAAATGGGAGAACAGCAGGTCACACTGTTCAGAGTTATACACCAAAGAACTGCAGGATTTCATGAAAAATATAAAACGTGAAAAATATAAAAGCGGAATTCCTAAGGCATCATCACAACACCACAGAGAGGAATGTTTATTTTTGCTGTGGTCCTGCACTTTGTACCAGTCCACCCCACGTGCTTCCACTTTGCAATTGAGAAGCCAAGTTTGTGTCTTAGATAATGGCCATGAAAAATCTGAGAACCAGTTACTTTTTGAGGACAGCTGAAACAAGGAGTGGAGCATGTAAGGTTTGAACTGTGATGCTGAGGCCTGCCAGCTTCATTTTCACTCCTCATGCTGAGGTGTGCAAAACAGGGGGAAAAGCTTAAAACTACTTCTACAGTGGAGAACGAGTCCTAAAGTGCCTGAACTAACCTCATCCTCCTTTTAATAATCTCCCTAAGCTTCCACAGAAAATACCTTCCTTTGTTTTTAAAACAGAAACCACAGACCAATTAATGCTCTGTGAAAAAAATTGTTGTTAAGGTTGTTTTTCAGACTCAAACGGCGATACTTTCAGTAAATGGACTTTATTTAATGCTCAATTAAATTTTAATTGCTTGGTGACACTATTCATAATTATCAAACTAGCTAATGTTTATTAATAACCATTTCTGATAGAGTATAGCACCTCAAATTTCCATGTGAATTTAGGAAGACAAAAATAAATTTGATACAGTTGCCAGATGAACAATCACATTAAACACACCTCTCACTTTAATGCTCAGGAGGCTTTAAGATATTTTGAAACTTTAAAACAAATAAAGTGCAGGTAATAAATAAACCATAGCTATTAAGACAAAAAAACATCTCTCAGACCTTGAAATCACTAAGACAGCACCAAAAAAAAAAATTGGAAGTCACTTCACTGGAAACACTGTAAATCATCAAGGAATTACTCCATCATAACAACTTCTCAATATCAGACATTTTAAACACTCCTACCCTAATTTAACAAAGTTATTCTCCGACAGCCACACATTTTAGCACTCACCTCACTGTCAGCAGGCTTTCCTCACGTATTTCTCCCATAGCAAACTCAAATCCTCCTAAGGAACTTCTTCCCTCTCTGCCCTTTGGGCTTTAGGCTTTCCCAGAAGCTGTTTCTAATTGGTAGTCTGATTACCTGGGGGAAGTAATTAAGCCCTCCCTCATTCCCCACTGACCTGCTGCCTTGTAGGTCACACATTTCCCACTATGGAGATCAGGTGTGAGCAGAATAAAGTGGATAAGCATTTGAAACATGGCTTTAATATGTGTGTATAATCAACACAGAAAATTCAAGCTACTGCCACATCAAGCAGTTTTTTACCTGTAGGCAGCATGCATGGGCTGATTTTTTTATTCAGTTTTTCATGTGTTTGGGGGAACTGAGTGATGACCACCTGTCTTCTACTGTGAGAACTGCACAGAATGATAATTGTGTCTTTGAGCAAATGAGGTCCTTTAGGAGTGCATACATTTGTCATGGAGAGGTGTGAGAGCAGGTCATGAATTGCTCTGGAGAGAAGGAAAAGTATTTTTCTGTTATCAGTTTCCCAGGTTTACACAAACTTCAGCTGCTCTCTTCATTCCAATGCATGATTTTCATGCATTGGAACCATTTAACTATTAAAAAAAGAAAGAGGTTTTTTTTTTTCATTCCTGTTTCACCCTCCAGAGAGTCCCTGTGGAGATCACTGTGTGCAGTTGTCTTTAGGGACCAATGTCCTCAGTCTGGTTTTTGGGTGTCCCTAAAGGTGAGCTCTGCTGGAATCACCTGCAACCACCTCACACGGGGATTTCCAGCTGCACATCAGCAGGCCTAGAACAACAGAGAAAAATGTAGGAGTGAGATGATTTAAAGGAATTTATTTGGGAGTTGAAAGGGGAAAGTTCCCTCCTCTTCCCACAGCATGAATGTGCTTTAAGGAACCATTTCCATGATGGTATTTTCATCTTTATGGTGGTACTTCAGGAGCCAGGAGCAGCATAAAGGTTCATTTCCTGTTGGAGTGTCCTCTACTGAGCCATGTGTCCTCTGGTCCTTCCAATAATTCAAATAATCTACCAAGAGCAACCGTTCTTGATGTTAATTACTGCTCGCTGCCAAAAGGCAAAATTATATTCTATGCCACTTTTTATGTAAAAAATCCATTATTTGTTGAAATTCACATCTAACCCAGAAAATAATTGTTAAACTTCTCCAGAATTCATTTGGTAAACTTTACTTTAGAAATCATATTCTCCTCTCTAGTACACATATTGTGAACACCTCATTTTGCACACTGGAGCAGTCTCACCAAACATACTACTAGGGCCTTATTTTTATTGCCCGGTAAATGACTCTCAACCTGAAATTATCATCTAAATTCTCATTTTAAAATGTGATAACTTTATTTTTTTAACATGTGTTTATTCTCTTAAAATTAATTCTTTAATAATTAAAAATGTTTAAAACCCCCCTCGTTATTTTGCAATCCTTCACACAGCATTTAAAGGGATCAAAAATTTTTTCCTGAGGCTCAGCATGTTGGTCAGAAGACTGGGTCAGGAATTAGAGAGGCTCTGAAAGGTGCCCTGGACTGAGGTGCTGGGGAAGGCACAGAGCTGAACACCCTCCTGTGCTGTCTGGATTTATCTTAAGGAATTGTTGCATTAACTTGATTAAAACACACAAGTTGCAAAGGGAATGGAAACGCCTGAGTCCTCATTTCTGATGAGTTCACTGGGAGCTGCCTCCCTGCCCCTGGAGTGCATTAATACCTCAGATATTTTGAGAGCTCAGATGGTGCCAAACGAAGCCAGCACGTACCAGTCCCCAGCTATATCTAATTAGGATAGCAAGTGTGTATATATATTTATTTTTTTTCATTCTGTTAATACATTATGATTGAATGCTTGTCAACCCATAGCACATTTCCAAAAGTGGCTGAAGGTTATTGTTGTAACAGAAGAGCAAGTGATGTGATAGCCTTCCACAGGGCTTGTTAACATTATCAGAATTACTGGTGAACAGGAAAAGTTATCCCTTGGGTACAGGATAAAGCAGTGTAAAATGCTATTACCTTCCTTTTAGTAGCTCTTTCAATAAAGGTCTTTTTAAATAAAGTCAAGAAAATGACATAGCTCTTTTCAGTTTTCCTCTGAAGTAATTACAGCTGTAGATCCTTGACTTTTGTGTAATTTCAAGTGAAAATTAACCAGTGTTAAATATCGATTGCTTTTCTCTATCATTAGGCTTAATGAACTAAGCATTAATACCGTCAAAACAGCATCTGGTTACGTTAAAGATGCTATAAGATGTGTCAGCCGTTATTCCAAGGGCTATTTTGTACGCAACTTACGGAAAATATAAATACCGGAATATTTTCAAACCCAGAAGTTTTCCTTAACGCCTTGGAACGAAATAAAAGCTTGCTCTGCTCAAAATGAGCAGCTGAGTCTGGAGGTGGCACTGTTTCCCTTCAGGAGAAAAGCCAAAGCCACAGTGAGATGGAGCCCAGCACACCCTGGAGCAACTGGTGGATCTGTGCAAGGGACAGAGCTCTTAAGGAGGGGAATTAAACTGAGCAGATGCCTGATGCACACCCTAAATCCTCTGCCACGGTCCCCTACACAGTACAGGATATGCCATCCCATTTCTGTTTGGACTGCAAGTAATTTAAGAATTTGAAGATCAAGACTCTTCAGCAGATTTACTTAGATTAAAATTTAATGAATTAATGAATTTAATAACCTTAATTGGCAAAAATTAGTTTAAAAGACACAAGAGACTGTTGAATTCTGCAAGCAGGACTTGCTAAACTCCTCCAAAGGGTTCCTGCAGGTAGCTTCATTGAGAATATGTCTTATAATTATAATTCCTTATAATTTATATTGGCTTGGCATATCATTCCAGCCTGCATCCATCCTTACCTCAGGAATAGTGACCCAATCAGATTTTGAAAGTAGATAAGGCAATTTCTTATTTTCACCATCAGGCAATAGACAACTTAAATCCTGGGAAATTCCATCTTCAATCCTACTCTCTGGCAAGAGCCTCGAAACAACCAAACAACCAAGACCCATAAACAACCATTTCTCTGTATAAATAAAATATTTTTATTTTGAGTTTTCCTCTTGGATATTCTCAATTCCTTTCTTAAAGTGTTTATAGGTAGTTTTACATGAAAGAAAACAGGTTTCTCTCTGTCAAAATAGAGATTGATTACAGATTTGTGTAATTTAAGCGGTTCAAATTTCAGGTGGAAACTTAAAAAATGTGTTGTCAAAGCATCCAGAAAAGAAACCATGTTCTTGGTGCCAGAAGAGCATCACTCAGCAAATGCAAATTTAGATAAATAGAGCCAGCAATGGCAGAAGAAAAGGAGTGTCAGCCTCAGGGGAAATTAAAGGAGCTGAGCCACACTCTGGCTGCACAGACCCTCATTAAAGGCTCTGAGAAATGTGTTTAAGGACGTGTCTCAGTCTGCTGCTTTTTCAGTGTCTGTCTCTTGGCTGCTGTTGTTGTTCTAGAAGCCCCAGTGAAAAGAACCCTCCAGATCACAAAGCTCTGGGGCCATTCCCTCCTTGGAATTCCCGGGTGAGGGATTCTGCTGCAGGAGGTTCCATCCTCCTCGTTCTGGTTCCCTGGGGGTGTGAGCACGAAGGGCAGGTTGGCAAAGGTGGGGCAGCAGGAACCTTCCCTCTCACTGAAGGACACAGAGAGTGGCTGAAGGGGCAGGGAAGGAGACACAGACATGTCCCAGCCGCTCCAGCAAGGACTTGCTGTTACATCATTTAAATTTTGTTGCAGTTCCACCATATGATATTTTTTACAATTAGAAAACCTGCCAAAGATCCTTCCCCAAATCTGGCATGTCACGATCCTGGTGTGGTCCTTGGGGGCTTGGGCAACCTGCTAAACCCACACCTACAAGGTAAAGTGAAAATAAAGATTATTTTCTCTACACAGACATAACAGGCGAATATTTCGTGTAGTTAGAATTAGAAATCCATGTAAATAAATCAGTTTCAAATTAAAAAAAAAGGAAAGTAAAAGCATTTCAATGCTTGCTTCCATCAAATAAAAAAGGACTCCAACTTTCTTAACAGGTGTTTTGGTTTTGCTCCTTGATGCAATTTATTGAACGAATGCATTCTGAGAGCTTTAAATTGAGATTTATTTGTCCTTTTGCTAATCATGAATCAACCTTCTTTTAGATCAATTAACTAAATCACTCTGGAGGCAGCTCAATGCATTCTTTATGGATGAAAACCTTTGTTCTCTATTGCCCATAATATCTCTCCACCCCAATAAATACAATTAATAACCTACTTGCTCACTAGTGTTTGGAACTTCCAATGTTTCACAGCAATTCATTTCTTATGACTTGCTAACAAAAATAGATTTGAGTAAAATATCAATATTAATACGTGCTTGCATTCTCCCTTCTGTTCTTTCAAAAGTACTTAGTTTTCACAAAGAAGTTTATAATGGTATTACTCATGTCACTATAAAACCTCAATGATTTTTTAAAAAGACTTACAAGTAAAAGTATGTGACTACTGCAATGCATACTGGTGTTCTCTTATTTTTTTTTTCCACATAGCATACATAAACCCAAAATAAATTTAAAGTTTGCACTCTGAAATTCCCAACTAGAAAACTCTATTTAATTACAGTATTTATTAGCACAGGAAAGTACCTGGTCCTAATTTCTTCCGCAGTTTCAGCAAGACAGGGCCCTTGATGTATTACATTTCCTGTAATAGTACTTATATTCTTCCTTTTTGTTAAAAATCATCCTGAGATAATTATTCTAGCCGAGGGCCAGGGATTCAATAACAGCTGAGACAAACCATGGCCTGCCAAAACTGGGCTGCTTTGCTCAGAGAGC
>JAWWMU010000210.1:2442187-2491378 GCA_035048155.1 Cinnycerthia olivascens
CTGTGGTTCTGTGATTGATTCTGTGACTCTGTGATTCTGTGGTTCTGTGATTGATTCTGTGACTCTGTGATTCTGTGGTTCTGTGATTCTGTGATTCTGTGATTGATTCTGTGATTCTGTGATTGATTCTGTGGTTCTTTGCCCTGGTTTTGGGGCTCAGTTTAGGGCACATCAGAAGTGAAGCTGCTGATGGCTGAAGGTCCAGGGCAGTCTCTCACTGATGGCCCCTCCAGGAGCCCACCTGAGCCTCGGGCACCTCCAGCAGAACTTGGGCAGGAGGTGCCAGCTCTGCCAGGAACACTGACAAGGTCTGATACCAGTGGAGGATGGTTTTGGGTCTGGTTTTGGCAGAGTGGGGTTTGCAGGTTCCCCTGAGGAGAGGCCAGGGCACTGTGCTGGGCACAGTTCCGGACGCTTCCATCCTGCTCTATAACAGCCCCTCCACACTCAGGGCACAGCTACAGCAGGGAAAACTCCAGGAAAATGCCTCTGAGGGAGGATGAAACAGTGTCTGACAGAGAGGTGAGAGGGTAAGAGGGTGTGAAATAGCCCTGGGGACAGCAGAGCCAGGGGAGAAGCAGGGGAAGGTGCTGCTCCACACCTAGAGCAGAGATGCAGCCCATGGAGGGGGTGTGGAGGAGCAGATATTTCCCTGCACCCACGACAGGAACTCTGGTGGTTTCTGCCAAGTGATCTCCTTGTGTTTTTCTGGACTACAAAGCTACTTAGGGCTGTTTCCTTCTGTGCTGTGGAGGAGAGGGAGTGTGGGAGCAGCTGGGTGGGTGCCTGTCACTGGCCAAGGGCAGCTCACCAGAAAGGAAAGCCCACAGAGTGACCTTTTCCATCGTGGAGGATGAGGAGGGTCAGAGAAGACATGGACTGCATGGACAAAAACCTCTCTGCTGGGAGGTGACCCAGGCCTGCCGGCTGCTGTGGCATCCCCCAAAAGGGGACGGTGGAGCATCTCTCCCCATTCACCTGCCTTGTTCACCTCCCCAAAATTCTCCACTCACCTGGTGACTGAGAGGCAGCACCCACGTGCAGGAAACCCTCTGTGGGCCAAGGACATCTGTCCCACGGGGATTTGTCCTTAAATCTCATTGCAGGGGAACGGGCTGACCGCAGCAGCTCGGTGACAGCCAGCAAATCCAATTTGTGTCATTCCTGCTGAAATGCCGTGCCAGTGTGGCTCAGCCTGTCAGCTGCTGCAGGTAAAGGAGGAGAAAATGAATGTACAGTGCAGGACAAGACAAAAAACTCCCCTCAAATGGTGCTGATGTTATTTTTGCCAAGCTAAGTGTTCGTATTCATTACTCCGTGTCCTCCTCACTGCCCAAATTCTTTCCTCATCTGAAGTTAAATGCTTGCATTATGATCCTCACTAAGATTGCACTGAAAACTGAATGTGGATGGTTGTTTTATTGCCTTTTTTACTTTTTAGAAATAAAATTAATGTTTCCATTTGAAATAACCACACAGAGGGCTCGACAATACTTTTTTTTTAAAACAATCTTGCAGGTCGGAAAAAGTTATGATTCTAATTCTCCATTCCACTGTGAAATGAAGATAGAAAGCAATATATTAGTTTCACAAAATTTTATGGGATTTCTAAGGTTCCTACAACATTCAAAACCAAATTTATTCATAAAAGTATATATACAACACATTGTATTTCTTACGACAGAACAAAGTGCCAAAATATCAGCACATGTTAAGCTGTAAAACTCAGAAATTAATAAGGTTCAATGCAAAACTGACATATATTTCTGGGGAGAAGAGAATACAAAACTGTGATCAAACTGAATGTTAAAATCTTAATTGACAGGTAAGTGAGAGATTTTGATAATAATAATAATAATAATAGCAGTGTTGGAAAACCAGCCCAAGCATAGACTTCTCCATGGCTGCAGTTAGATATCAGTATGAATAAAGGAATTTTAGTGCTTTTGAGATACTCTTTGTCGTCTTCCTTTCTAAAAGCTATAGGGCTTTGGAGATTATTAACTTTTCCAGTTAATTAACCTAATTCATCATGCAATTTTAATGTCAAATGTTACACTATTCTTAACTCCCATTTCAAAGACTCATCCAGGAATATATTAATTTTCTCATTTAACTTGTGTATTTTATGGTTTTACTATTTCTAGGTATTCTTAGGATTATTTTTTCTTATGTCTAAAATATGAACTCTAAGAAATATCAAACATCAGAGGTCAATCTACTGATTCCCATAGGACCAAATACATTTTTATATATTTATGCACTGGTCAATGTCTTAAGTTGTATTTGAAGTTGGTCTTTATTGTCTTGTATACAAAGTTCTACCCAACATCAAAGAAATATTTTATTCAACCCTTTTTTTTAATCAATAATGACAAAGTCAGTCCATTTAAGGTGAATATCCTAATTTTACGTAAATCCTTAATCAAACACTAAATCAACAAAAATGGGATTACCTTTTCAATTTGAATTTCTCTACTTACATCGATGGCTTTGCTTGAAAATGCGTCATGCCTCTGTATTCAAATAATCTCAAAACTCCATTTGGAACTAATTGAGACCAATTTTTTTGGTGCTTTTGTTGTCATTAAGGGTATAATCTCAACCTGACTGCACTGTGCTCTGCTTAGCTGAATAATAATGCAAGAACTGGAAAACAAAACGTGCATCTCCCGCTCCACTGCTCTGTGCAAACACTACAGAGAGAAATATCAAAGGTAACACGGGCTGCCTTTCAAACTGATCAGGGGAGCAGAAAGTTCACTTGTGTTCTGTAAACTTTCAGCATGGCTCTGGGGCACCACTGCAGCACCGAGATAAAAGCAGAGATGATTATCTGCTCCTCTCAAAGAATATTCCACCTGTGAGATGGCAGGAGGGTTTGGCCCAGGATCGATGTTTTGCAGATTAGATGTCTATCTATAGTAGATAAGAGGTTTTTGTTTGAATGAAGCTTGTTTCTTTTATTTCTCATGTGGAATTTCATTTTAAATCTCTTGGCGTTTACACCTTTGATACAATTTGTAATGTATTTGCAGTCAGTTAATTTGTTTTTCTGAAAAAAACTCCAGGAACTGGTTATTTATTCCCTTCTTTTATCAAAAGCGCTCATGTTCCAAATATTAATTTCTTTTTCTTACATCTGTATTTTCCTTTCTTAAAAATTATCAGTAAACTACAAAACAGGGATCTCTGGGCAGATATTTCACTGAATAGATTGAACAGTAGTCAAAGACATGGATCTATTGTGATTCAGAGCAATATCCAGGTTCCTCTGGTGATGTAGTGGTATCAAACACTGCACCAGCCCATGTCCAGAACTACGAGAGCTTTCCAGGCTGTAAACTTCAGCATGATAAAAGAGTCCTTAGACTCGAGGAGGAAATTTCTTATTCTCTGAAGACTTACCTCCTGGTTAGGCAGCCTTGTGATACTTGCCTGCTGGAAAATTTTCCCTTTTATCTACTCCTAATTGGCTGCTTCCCCTGGAACAGGAGCAGCAGGGAGCTCCCGCCGGAGCCAAGGTGGGCAGTGCTGGCTGCTGATGGATCCAGCAGGGAGCCTACACCACCTTTCCCAGGATTCCTAATGCTGAGAGGAGATGGTTCCTTTTGCAGGAAAAGAGTTCTGGAGAGAGAGAAGCAGAGTTTAATTGTTCTTTTATCTGTGAAGCTGGTAATTGTTTACAGTAAGTTTTCTCCTGTCCCTGACAAACCCCTCAGCTGTCACTTAAATTGTACTGAAAGCTGCACATAAAGCTGTTTACAGGGATTTTTTTAATTCAAATCATTATGACCTAATGATCAAGCCATTACAGAGAAATGCTCCAAGCAGAGCCATACCAGCAGTAAATATAGCTTACGTCTGTGCCAGATTTGGTTATCTCCTGCACTCTGTGTTATTGCTACAGTGAGCAATAATGTGAATCATCTGATTAGAGTCACTAACAAAATTCTCAGCATCAAAACTGATGAAGTCAGTGAAAGCTCTGCCAGGATTTTACCTACTGTATTCAGCACATCGTATTTGCATTTTTATGCAGTGCAGGATGCAATAGCTGCTTTTTAACCATATGCTTTTAAAAAACAAGCAAGCCCATTTTTAGCAAAAGGCATTTGGATTTACAGATGTTCCAGATGAGCCTCTGCTCTGCTCAGGAAATGCTCTTCCTGATATTATTACATAAAGCAATATAAAAGTTTGAACAACAGTTGTATACCTTGAGCTACAGTGACTGGATTCAGTGTTTATAGGTTAAAGCTCCATTAGGGAGCCGAGCACAGAAAAATTAGAAGGAGCTTTTTATTTTTATTTGTACTTACGTTTTTATTTCTGTATTTTACAATTAAATTCCTTGTTCAACCACATCCACAATATTACAAAACATCAGGTATCTGTGGTTTTATTGTCAGCCACCCACTGTTTTCCTGCTTGTGGAAGTCTCTTGGCTCTGACACTGGTAAATACCACAGAATAAACTGTTTCTATATTTAAATCTATAAGCACTACATGGTTAGCAATAACTGTTACAAGTATTGATTTTATCTTTCTCAGTTCAGGATAGTAATTCCATTTTCTGATTGCAACTTTGCTCAAACATTAAATTAGAAGATGTAGAAAAGAAACCCATTGTTGAAAAGTAATTTGGTGTGGTTTGGGGCTTTTTTTTTTATTTGAAAACTTGCTTAGTGCTTGTAAATCATTGAAAAGCAGCACACACCTGTGATGGGAACAAAACCAAGTGATTAAGAATAAACTTCTCCACTTTCAGCCCTCTACATGAATTCAAATCGGGAAATACGCAGCAAAAGTTAAAAGCAAATATACAAAAAAATCTGGTTTCAATTTATTGCGCAGCCCATGTGGCAGCATTAGTGAGTCCTAGGCTGCAGTTTTTGCACATCCTGTTTCCTCAGTGCCCCATCTGCCTCAGCCTCAATCCCAGCAACTGCCTCACAGTTGGATAAAAATTATTAAAGATAAAGGAAAATTTCTCTGTGCCCTGGGTGACCCTGGTGTCATCATGGCCTGCAGTAAGGAGAGCCAGCCCCACATTTATCAGTGATCCTGTTCCTGGGGGAAACAGGAGCCTTTCAAGTCCAGCTCTGCTCAGAGATGTCACGGAATTTTGCTTTCAGCTGCTTTTACACCCTTTGTAAATAACTTACAATGCCCTTCTTAGCCTTGGAATCCTAAAGTGGAACCATAGAATTGAGCTGGACTCTTCTAGTAAAGAATGGCAAATTCAGGTTTTCACAGCCATGCTCTTCGGTTCTGAACATTGGTACCAACATACCCTGAGGCAATTTTGTTGTCAAAATTAAAGGAATAGATTATTCATTTGTTTAAGGACAGTGGAATCAGTAAAGATTTTTGATTTTTTTTGTATATGCATGCTCTGTATGTACAATTTGGTCAGTCTAAGAGCACTGACAAAACTTCCAGGCTGATTTTGATATGGTGCAGTGATGGGTTCTTCCATCAGACACCTCCCACAACTGGATGAAACAATGCAATTACACAAAGCTCCTTCAGGAGCAAAATTAATGTATAAATAAGTGTGTAGCAGAATTAGCAGCTCTTGAAAGTTAAGAAATAAAAAACCAAGATTCCCATCTTTACCACGAACACAGTTTGTGACTATAAGCTTCTAAAAATTATTTACCATAATAACATATCAGAAGAAAATTGAATAAAAGATGCTCTAAAAGTGCAGCTCTTGGAACCAACAGACAGAAGAGCTGTGCAATAGATACATGACAAGACATAACCAAATAGCTCCAGCTAATGGTGAAGTATTATAGATTTGGAAATATTTATAGTAATCAGAAAACATTTTTCTAATCCTAACATGAAGATAATATTTCCAGTTTAAGTACCATAGACCACAATTATATGTGCCCTTAAATGACAATAAGCAATCTAAAAGCTTATTACCCTACAGCAGTGGTGTCTTTAATTTTAATAAAAATAGAACTGTGACATGCCTGACCTTATAAATAACACTGATGTAATAATTTTAAATATTATTTGAATGTCATAGTGATAATAGCAGCCTAACTGGACCCATAATTAATACAAACCATGAAGTTCTGCTATTCTACTCAGTGTCTGGAAGAACACCAGCAGAAAGAGTAAGTGAAATGTCCTCGTTGACCCTATCTCTACACCAGAGTATGACAAATTAAAGACATTAAATGTTTAAATGACACATAGGGTACACACAGTCTTTCTCCAAAAATAACAGGAGAAAAATTAACTTTTCTGCATTGTGGATCCAGAACTATTCACTGTGGTGTGTTAAGGAATTGACATGTGCTCCCATTGACTCCAGGAGTACAGGATCTGTATTTCAGCCAAGTAATTTATAACTCTTTTTATTAATAATGACAACTGACAGTATATCAGCTCCACTGCAATAAGAATCACTGGTTGCTCACAGAAACTCAGTGCTTATAAAACCTCTGACAGAAATCCACTTATTCTGCTCACTGCTGCCTTGTGCCTGCTCCTTTCTCTCATTAACCAGTCTCCTTTCTCTGCTTCACACATGATTTCTTCTTTCAGGGGCTTTTCTTATTTGAATACAAAAATGATATATATATAGAAGTCCCCTAAAATATCCACTCCATCAAAATCTCTAAAGGCAAATCTCATATGCTGAGGGGTTTAGTAAGGTGAAAAAAAAAGGTTTGTCTCAGTTTGTATTCACTGTTCATTAATGAGGTCCTAGAACATCCCCATTTGTAATAACCACACATTCTGCCAACAAAAAAAGCCACAAGCTGTCTGGAAGTGTTCATGGAACTCCATGCTGGCTTTTATATTCACTGTAAAATCCAGATTACAACAGAATGAAAATAGAAGCAAATATAACATTTATGAGAAATAAAAAGGTAAAGGGAGCCTGCATTATCAAACATGAAGGAACTCAAGAGCTGCAGCCTGTCGGGTACGTGGCATTTCAAAGGCAGCAGCAGAGCAGCAGCAGTGAAAGGAAACAAACTGGGGAAGATTTATTTTCATTAATGTTAGATACACACTTGTTTGACAGTGGGACAGGTTGGATGGGAAAATGTAGGAGACTGTTGGTGCCCAGGGATGGGTAGGACAGACAGAGATGAGAGATCTCTGGAGATGGGTCCTGGAACTCACAGTTTATGGCAAAGGGTGTGGGTGCAGAGACCCTGTTTGGCACTGCCAGCCCCAGCTCAGAGCAGGCCCGAGAGAGAGAAAGAGAACAAAAGACTGAAGAGCAAGAGATAAGAGGAGACAAGAGCAGCAAGAGACCAAGGAAGAAAGCACCAAAAGGAGAGGAGCAGGAAAAGAGAGGAAGAAGGGGTGAGGTTCCTGTTACAATGCAATAAATCCTCTTCTATGTTGAATATGCTAATTTCCACTAACCAATCTAATACAAGATACAAATCCTATAGCATTTACATACAGCCTATAAGAATTCTTACATTACCATACCTATCTGAAGCAGAGGGTCTTGTTCATCTAAACAAGAGGGGATTATCTTCAGCAACCATACCATTGCTTTTCAGTTGTTCAGTAACTAAGGCTTGGTATGTCAAAGGTCACTTTCATTTCAATCTCACTTATAGTTCCCATATTATTAAAATCTTTTGTCAGGCAGCCATATTTATAAGGCTTTCCTGTTTCATCTTCCCCAACATAAAAAGTTTCAAAGAACTGGGGGGACTGCACTCAGGAATCCTGAAGAGATTTACTGTCTCTTTACACCCTTTGTCCCAGCACAGCACAGAATCTGCTGTGCTGCCCTCACAGGTCTGGTTTGCAGCACAGCTCTGCTGCCTCTTCTTTCTTTTCCTTGCTGTGGATAGAATTATCTCATAATAAAAGCAGGGGAACGTGTATTGACTGTAACAGTGCAAAGGAGACGCTCAGGTGTCTCCAAACATGCTCAACCTTCCTGACCCACAATCCTGGTCTATGTGGCATCAGGTAAGGTTGACTTGGGTTTATAAATTCCAGCTCTGAGCTTCAAAAAGCCAGTTATGTTATTTCTATACCCCGAGGCATTTTTGGCTGTGTTTTATGGCTTAGCACAGAATTGTTCCTCTGTACCTTCAATAATTCAGAGTTCTAAAGAGCCACTGTAGGTAGGGCCCAGCAGAGGGTAAGTGAGGACACGGTGGCTTTGTCTTTGATGCTAATGAGACACAAACATGTTTACCCCAAGTGATTTAACTAATACCTAGCAGCATGTCACTGTCAGATCCTGGGGAGCACATCAGGATCTTTTCCTTCTGTGCAGAGTCAAAGTCAGCACTGCCCTTGTTTAACTTACCTCGTGTTTAAGCTATTGTTTCTCCTTAATATTTACTTGTGTACTTTATATTTAAAGAACAGCTTTCTACAAACAGTCACAGCAAAGCTCACCAGAAACAACAGAGCTCAGTTCAGTAGAGACAGCAAGTTATTTTACTCCAGTCATTTTTCATATCAAAGTATTTTCAACACTGCTGATTTTCTCAAGCAATTTTTTTGAGAATTACATAAAAAAAGTGCCAAAGGTTCTTTAAGTACTCAGGCTTAAAATTTGACTTTTCAATTAGCATGACAATGGTGTCAGTGTTAATAACCACTAACCAGAATTAAAGAGGACATCCCTAGGCTCTGGGAAAACAAAATGTCTTGATGCATAAGGGTTTCAAACATAGTACATACACATCTAAAAAGATATAAAAAAATAAACAAAAAAAGGGTGAAAATGCCTGAAATATACTGGTTTTTCTAAACACTTTTGTGTTATTGATTATCTACTTTTATTTTTCTTCTTTCTAAACCATTATTGATCTTCCTTTCATTACCTATCGTGTCTCTCTCCACTGACTCGGTGGCCCAGTTCCTTTTTTCATTCCCTCACCACCCCTTGGTGCTTTGTTTCCCTTTTGAGATTTTCCAAACACAAGATATTCTCCACCTTTCTCTAAATATTTAATTAGATGTTCATTAGTAACTGACTTGATTATTGTCCTCTGCATGGAGTGTTTTCATGTCTCCAAATTTTCTAAAACGTTATAAACACCTTTCTTCTTTTCTTTCATCAACAAAGGCTCTGGTCTCAGCTTTTTTATTGTTTTTGTTTGTCTTGGGCTTTACACTCAATATGTTAATTCAGTTTGTTCTTTGGAGTGCCAGTGTGCATAAAATACAATAGAATTGAAAAAAAAGAAGAGCTTCTTGTTGTATTTGTTTAATATTTTTATCTTATCTCTCTAAGAAAACAAGGTAAGTGTTTTTATCAGATCTATCCTCTAAATAATTCTGAAATTATTCACCAATATCAACCCCATCAAAAGCTGGACAAGAAGACATCTCAAAGACAAAAGGTCCTGGGAGCCTTATAGAAATCAGTGACTACAAGGAGTAGGAGATCTAAATTAATTTTTACAGTGAAAGAAGACAAGTGGATCTTAAATCCACCTATATGTACTGGCCAGCCACAACATCAGTTCTCCACCCTGAGCATTTTCCAGGGAGAACCATGGGAAGAACAATGGAAAAAAACAGATTATGTGATGGGCAGAAAGGGCAAAACAAGACTTTTTTGCACAGGTCAGCTGTTTAGTTGTGTGCAGAGGGCTGTTCATACACGTGCACAGATAAATCTGTCTGTCCATCTGTCAAACAGGTAAAAGAATTACTCCAGAGTAACATATTATCTGGAAAAAACAAATGAAATGAATTTTAAGAAGGAAACTCACAAAAGACTGTGTGTAAAACTTATAAAGAAACCCTGACTTAAGCCAACAATTCCCAGCTGATAGCTTCATTGATTTTAGGAGATGAAAGGCTTTTAATAAGGTGGAAGGAAAGAAAAAACCCATTTCAAACAAAAACTATAGGGAAAGAGTAATAAATAGGCATTTTTCCCACAGCCATGACTGAATTAACTTGAGCTGGGTCCAGGTATCTGAACTCCTAGAGTGATAAGCAAATTACTGAGAATTCCTCCAATTAATTCTCTTGTTGCTTTAGGGGCAAAGCTTGTTTTTGCTGTACTGGAACTATCACGAAATTGAGTATTTTTTTTAACTGACTCCATATAATTACAGTACTAATGTTCCTCTTTGGGTTGAAATCCTTGTATGGATTTGCATAAAGAACTCTCTGCAAAACATCATCTGTACAAAGATGATTCTCTCTGGGGGCTACGTGTCCTATTTTGACAAAAAACCTTTGTGCAAGCACTGAAGGTGGATTGTAAGCACCTACCAGCAATTAATAAGGATTGGAGAGAGTCAAGGCACTTCTGCCTCCCAAAGTGAAATCCAAATTCTCTCTATTCCAAATCCAAAGTGGAGCTCTGAGGATCTCTGGCTGCCCCATTCCCGCTGATCATCACAGGCAGACACCAGTGCACTTTCCAGCCCCTTTGCAACAGCTCTACCTTTCAATTTTCTCATTAAAGGACTCGAAATGCAACAGCTCATCATGGGAAGGGAGCTGTTAGAAGAGATTGCTATTCTGTGTTTTCTCTAGAGTTGCAATGGGCCTGGTGAAACACTCTGGAAGGCCATGGTCCTGTCTGTGTCTAGAAGAATTGTTCCCTATCAAAATACCTGCTCTTTTTTCTCCAAAAGTTCCACCAAAATATTCCCTCACTTAGATAATTTTGGCTACAATTATTCAGCTACTATCAGCAGTGGATATCATCCCTCGTACCTATACATTACCTAAAATTATTTATATTTATCCAGTACAAAGTACCTTGGCTCTGAGTTTACATGAGAGCCAGGGTTGAGAAATACATCAATTTTGTGACAAAGGTGGTTTTACAAGCACCATGTCTGTTAGCCAGGTACCAGGTCACCAAAACATATCAGTGCCTTTTGGAACCCAGAAGTGCTGGAAGGAAAAGAAATTGCCAGTCTGGTGGGATCTGTGTTTAAATCCAGCTGTCAAACCCAACCTGGTGACACTGCATAGTTAAAATGCTTTTCCTGAAAGCTGATATTTTGTTCATGTCAATGTGGCAGGAGCACCCTCAGCCCACAACCATGGGGTTATTTTTCTGTTTTGGCCACTGGCTTTGGTAGTGAATTCAAGTTTCCTGAGTTTGTTCTGTTCCTGGAGTTGTTTTCCTGTCCCTCTGTGTCACCAGCTGGGAAGAAATGGAGATTACAGCTGGAAAGAGGAGAGATCATAGCTCGGTATGAGAGGGCTGGGTGGAAATTCCTGGTGTGGAAGAGATGGTGAAAAACTGGAAGCAAACGAAGAAACCTGAAAAAAAACCCCTAAGGAAGGAATGTGAGACTTGATGAGCACACTGCACATCAAACACAGGCTTTAGAGTATTTGCTGTGGGATCTGTATTTGTTCCTGGGATCTGAAGCATTTCCATCCCACCCCAGTCCAGCCCCTGGGATCCCACACGTTCACAGTTGTGCCTTTTCTTCATTTACCATTGCCCAAGCTGGGTACCAAGGAAGTTTGACAGGGATATTTTCAGTTTTGTACAACTCAGTCATGTCCCCCTAAGACCTGGGGAGAACACCTGCTCAGCAATTTCTTTTCATTTTCAGACTTGTCACTTGACTTCTTTCCAATGCATTCAATATGTGTCATGTTGATTTTAGATCATTGGAGTGTCTTGAAATTTCGTGTGGAACAAAGCCAACACACACCATACAGAATATTTGCATTACAGCATTGAAGCTGTTGTCATTAGAAATGGGAACTTTATCTAAAAGCTCTAAAAGTTGAAAAGTTCTGGGGGCAGGGGGCAGTTTAAGTCTCATTATTTAGGGCTTGTAAATATTCAAATATTAAATAGGATATGACATTTCAGACGCTGAAGGAAAAAAACAGTTAACTTTTCCTATGCCTATACCTAGCTAACTTATCCTATGCCTCTTATTGCTGCAACAGGAATTCAAATTAAATTACATGGAATCCAAACCAGGAAAAAGAAATGACATTGTATGAATAAGAAACGTTTTAATTTTTGTGCAGTATTCTTTTCTTTCCATGGTATGGACACATCAGATATAATCGTGAAGTATTGAGTCCTGGAAGTACAAGACAGATTTATTTTATAATTTTGGATCTTCTGTCTTTCTGTTTGACAAATGAAGTTAGCAGTCACTAAAGAAGCTAAGCAAAAGAGATCTTCAGATAAATTAAAAAATTATTAGCTAAATCTGGCTGTTAGTGTTAGATGATTTATTAAAAACAACCGTATTTGTAATCTACTTATTGGACTTAAATTGTACTTAATATTGACTTTCCATTCTATCCTGAAATATTTGGACATGATATAAACTTTAATTCCATGATCAATAGCTTCAGTTTAGTCAGAAATGTCACTATATCTTAAGGGAGCAGGAGTTTATTTAAGCAAACATGAAGGTAAACACCAGAAGAGGAAACCTACTTTATCTCTCATAAATATTTTACTTTGTTTCATCAGCTGTGCTAAAGAGATTAATTGTTAGCACTGTTAATTCTTCTCCTCACTCTTCCCAGCACAGGAATTTCGCTGTGATTAGCAATGGTCAGGCAAAAGCAGCTTATTCCAGAATGTTCCATCCAACTTCAGCATTGTTTATAGAGCCCTAACCAAGATGGAAAACCTTATGGAGATTATTGTGTAGGTCGAATTTTTCATCTCCAAAAATACCAGGGAGATGCCAGTAACAATAAGAAAACTCAAAATTTTCTCCCTGTGCACTAAGCTGTCAATTTTTGGCTTTTAAAGTGAGTGTGGTCAAGAACAAGAGATTGCTTGAATGTATGGTTTAATATCATTCTTTATCTGAGATATTCCAGAGACTATAGCTGGGATTAGGTCCCAGAATTTGCATCAGGGTGCTAAATCCCCCTCATTTTCTGGGGCAAAGAGAATTTTATTGTTTGAGATTTAGGGCTGATTTTATCCTGCTGTTCCTCCACAGGTAAAAGTTGAAAAATACGCAAAATTCTATGTTAAAACTTTTATACTGCTAGGTTTGAAAACTTGCTGTTTCATATACTCAAATTTTCCCACATTTTTGAAATAAAAATAAATCATTATTAAAATTAACTGCAAAATGTATATTTAGTTATCTAAGCACAAACTGAAACACAATGCCGATTGTTTGACAACCTTATCTCCTATGATTACTGTCAAGTATAAATTCTGCTTTAACCAGGTCAAACAGGAGAAAAATAAGTCTGAGGGATGTTTATAGGATTTTCACTGCTCATTTGAAATACATATATAATGTTCGTCTGTAAACTCACTTTTTTCTTTTGTAATTAATGCGAACTCACCACTGACTTGCTAAAAAAGAACCACTTAATGCCATTAAAATGACACTTTCCTCCTAGCAGGACCTCAAATCTCAGTCTGTTGTGTGCTTTTGTCTTGGGAGAAAGGCAAAAAAATCAGAGGAGGTTTCAGGAATCCTTATTTCCAAATAAACGCTGCTGTTCTGAGGCCTTACAGCACATTAAAATATAACACTGAACAACCTCCTTTTAAATGCTTGGAAAAGGAGAAAGGTCTGTGATGCTCTAAGGTAAGGAAAAAATTGTATTTTAGGCAAAAAACCCATGATGATTTTTACCAGGACGTGTAATGAAAAGCTCATTTGAAGGGTGCAGAAAGGGTGAGGCAGCTGCACAGCCCCGTAGCACACAGAAACCTCACCCTTAATTTGTCCATCTGTCCAACAGCTGGAATGTGCCACGCCTGCCCCTCTCTCCCTAACCTGCAGACAACACACGACAGAGTAAAGAGGCACCTGCTCAAATGGCCTTTCCAAACCTCAGGGAGCTGTCTGGAGCTGACACACAGCATCATCTCTCCCGTGACCTTTTCCAAGCCTGCAGAGCAGCAGCTCCACACGGCCTGGACTTGCAGCTGGGTCCCTTTTGGAGCCTTTGCTGCCGTGTCAAACCCACTGCAGGCAGCTCAGAACGGGATTTTTTTGCTAATAGTGCCAGCGAGGAGACAATAAGCAAGAATCAGCACCTCAAACCTAAGCAAGGGAGATTTCAGCTGAATGGGATTTTATCAGAAATTTTTTCTTTTCTGAAGGCAGAGTTTTCAGAAGGCAATTTCTGCTGAATTTCTGATCCTATACCTTATATACCTAAGAATTCAACAGTCAGATCCAAGCACTCAGATTTTTTTTTCCAGGGTAGAGAGAACATTCACATATTAAACTGAACATCTCGATCATGACTTGACAGTTTCGAAAGAGGATGGAAAAAGCAGTGGGGGCCCTTTTTGTACACAACGTTTTATCCACACTCTTTCTTCTTCTCTCAGAGTATCACAGAGCTAATGAGCTATGAAACACTATCAGTCTTGGGTTATATTTTCAAGGCAGGCATGAATAATTTTGCCCATGAACTATTGTTTCAGGAAGAGGCTGAGATTTGTATCTACCATCATCCAGCATTTCCTGTTAGCTGTACCATCCAGCTCCCAAAATAAACTCCTGTGAGCTCTTTTAGACCTTTTAGCTAGAGGCAATTTGTATTTTCCAGACACTTCAAGAACTTTATTTCAGTAATTCGTAATTCTGCTTCTATCTATAACTCAGATCCATGTAAGACAATGCATTATTGCCTCATACTATTTTTATTTTCAGGAAGGAAGCTGAATTGAATACTGCACCATAATAAGCACAAAAATTACTTAACTGATGTTAAACACAATTAAAAAGAATACGTAGGGCAATAGGGGAGCTAGGAAAACACACTAAAATAGTTTTTATGAGTCTTCATTACTGAAAGTCTTGCTTTGCTACACAGAGTCATCACTAAGATGGAGATGAGGACTCCCAGCCCTAATGCAGATAATTTTGTCAAGGTCATTAGGTGTTCAATAGTGTTTGGTAAAAGCGGGGAAGGATTGCACCTGGCTGGCTCTGGGCTGGTTTGTGTGCCAGGAAATGGGAAATGTCTGCAGATTGGTTCCAGATTATTCTGGGGGATTAGTTACACTGCTTGCAGATGCATTTGCTAGGGGTAAAACTAGGCAGACAACAGGTTCACAATCACCTGCCATAAATTCTAATTTTGTACCAGGCACAGGCCTATCAATTTGTGTCTAATTATATTCTTCCATGTGAGATATAAAATACCTCAGGGTTTCTATAATAAAGGCTCATTAACGTGGATGAGAAATAATTCTGAAACTCTTTCTACCAGGGCTAATGTTAATACAGATTTTAATTGCTCTTACAGGATATTAAAACACTGATTTTTTTTTTATATCAGTTTTAACCTAATCATTAAATGGACCCATTTTTGTAACCCTATATTTTCAAGTATTGCATTTTACACTAGTAATTGCGTCATTACCAGTCAAGTTGAACCAGAGAATAAAAGATGAATGCAGAAAGGATAAAAGGTAATATTATCAAAGATATGTGAGAGTCAATGCCCTTCAATCCATTGTGGTTCCCTTTTCTATCTTTAAAATATCCTTTTCTGGTTTAGATCAGTGAATATCCTAAAATATACCTGTAAAAATAAACCTATAATATTGTGAATAAAAGAGAATTAGTATGACATTATTTAAAGGAATTTAAGTTTTTCTCTAAGGTAAAAGCCAAAAGCAAAATCTCTCCAATGAAGACTTATACTTTTAGAATTAAAACTGTTAACCTTTGATCTCAAGGGTATAATTCTTCTGAAGCTACTCAGGGCCACAGAGGGTGCAAAACAAGCAGAATAACATCCCAGACCATTATTTGACTTCAAGAACAGGTAACCAACAACTCTGTTCCTCAGTGTCCCATTTTTTATGGATGCTGAAGAGAAAAATATTCATTTGCCCACAATAAAACGCAAATTCTCCATTGTCAAATTCCTCAAATACAACTGTATTTCAAAAGCCTTTTGGAAATAACATTCAAGTATATATTTTGTACTGAATGAAAAGGAATAATATTCATGGAGTTGGTGGTGATGGAAGAGACACTTTTATGCCCACCTTGTCAAACTGCAAAGTACCCCCAGCCCTGGGACTGCTGTCATTTGGATTGGTGACAGGGGCATTTGTCACAGCATGCAGCCTGGACTGCACAGCCACCCAGATAAATAAAATGTACCACGGGCAAAAGGGTCTCCGTGGTTTCACTTTTGTCAGGAGAAGGGGGGAAAGACAAAAAAACTGAAATGTTCATACTTGGCTTTCTAAAACACTCGCAGATTGAAAAATAAAGCTGATTTGAAGAAGCAGTTTGTGTGATAGAAATGTCAGTTCCTTTGTAAAAGGGAGCTGAGCTAAAAATAAACTGATAAATAGATTCATAAAACCAGGGAGTGTGCTCAGGAAAGTGAGAGAGGGACTTACAAATGTACTGAAGTTTGGGTACAATTTTTTTTCTGTGATAATGTGCTTAGCAACATGAGGAATATTTTAAGGTATCTTAAAGAATTCAACTTAAATTCTTATAAAATATCTTACTCAGAATTCTTCCTTCTTTGAGAATTGCATGAAAATATCCTGAGGATGATATTTCTAAAAACATTTCTAGTGAAAAACCCTCCTGCGGGGGTCTTAGGGGAATTTGCTGTATCTTCTTGCAGGCTGGAATAAAACAGAAATCCAACACCAGATCAGAGTAATGCCTATCCAGCGCTGAATGGAACAGGCAGGAGAGACAACAAATAAAATTGTGAGAGGAAGAAATCGGCCAAAATTTCGAACTCCACAATTAATGATCAACAGCCCTTCTGCCCAAGGGATTTCTGCTTCCAGGTTTAACAGCTGAGGTTTGGTTGAAGATCCTTTCAGTGATGCCATAAACTGATTGCACTTAAGAAGTGCAAAACATCTATTTGTCCTAGAAAGTGAACTGGAGAGAAAAACTGGGGAGTTTTTCCCCTTCAGGTTTCAGAGCCCTCCTAAAAACCCCGTTGCACTCACAAATGTCAGTGCCTTAATTACCAGGTGAATTCATTTCACCATTAACATGCCATTTAGAGGTATGCACCATTACCTTCCCAGGCTTCAGTTTGGAAATAAAACGTGAAGGAAAATTAGATGACCTAAATATCCCCCACATAAAGAGGAATGGGTGGTGCTGGGAGGTGACAGCCCAAAAAATAAGAACTGCAGTTCTGGTTCTGCAGTGAAATGCTCTCAGAAATGTCTGGGGGCAGGCTCATCACTGCAAGTGTGGCAGCAACCTGAGGGACAGGTTTATCTCCCTCGAGTCCAAAGGCCTTCCCCAGGCACCTGAATACATAAATACATCATATTTTAGAACTTTTAGCCTCAGATTTGCCTTTAATAATCTTTGGAGACCAAGAGAGAGGGACGGAGGAAGTAGGATTTATGACAACATTCCCATGAAAGCAGTGCATTTTTAAAAATTATTTGGATAATTTACAAGCTTGGTTTTTAGTATTGATATTACTCAGGCATTCAGTCTTTCCTTCTTCCTTCTTTTTAAATGTTATTACTAAAACCAGCCAAACAAAAATAGTAAAGATTATGAGTTTTTGGGTAATAACTACTTCTGTTTCCTTAAATATCTTGGGTTTCTATTGTTGTTTGGTATTTGTATTTTAAAATGATTTATCATCTTCTTTCTGTTTGCAATTCTAAGTACAAGTTTCTCAAAAGCAAATTAAGAATGATTTTTCTTATAAAAAATCAACACAAATGTATTAGAAGTCATTCTATGGGCTGTAGTCAGCTCCAGATGCACCGATTTTTGTGCAATGTGAACAGAGATATGTATCAATTCAATGACAAACATCCTTTAAGAGCAATAAAATATTACACAAGGAATGATTTCTAATAAATACCTCAGTCCTAGAAAGAGCTGTGGCACTCTGATATTTATATTTGACTCAAGACTCACACAAAAGCCGAGTTGGGGTAACACCTGCATCCAGTCATGACTTCACTGAGTAGATTTCGTGCAGGAGGAGTGAAAAGTTGAAAATATGTAAAAATACTGGATTCATTTTCCCTGTTAACCTGAACTTCTCATACTCTTCTTCTGCTCTGCTCTTACCATCACTCCTGGCCAGAGCAAGGTGGTTTTTCAGTCAGGACCTGAACACCCAGAGCCTGAAAAACAAGCAAACGAAAAGCAGGTGTGACTTAACCAGGAGACCTAAAAATTCCTGTGCTTGAAAAGTCCTGCCTGAACTTGAGATCACGTTGCCAGTTTTCCATAAATGTTTCTTCAAAACGTATTTTTCGGAATATTTTGACTGCCCAATCTCCTCCCCACTTTGGACAATTCCTGGCAGAGATTTGCACAATGACACCCTGGAGTTAATTGCCAAAAACTTCCTCCATTTCAGAGTAAAAACCATTTTTTTTAACATTTATAATCATTCCTACCTGTGAGAACACAGGCGCATTTCATTCCTGCACACAGGCAAATCAATTTGAATAGTTCACATTTCTGCTTTGGGTTGGGATTGGTTTGCCTGTTTGATTTGCTGTGAGAATGTTTATATTTGTATTGCGTGTTCTTTTTTACAATCTCTTTAATCTTTGCAAGTAATAAATAAGGAAATAAATAGAAAACCAGAAACTTGTGCTGTAGTCAGTTATTTAAAAGACACGGTTGTAAAATGTTGTAATCTATTTTTCCAAGATGAATTTATACAGGACTGCAGAATAGTTCACTATTAATCAACTCATTTAAACTGGAACAAAAATCTGCCAGTGAAAGTGGGATTTTTACCATTCACCACATGCCCATAATAATTACAAAAAGGCTGAAACAAGTAGTAGGGTTTTTTTTCCTGTCTTAAAACCTGACAATGCATGAAGAACCAGGCACCAGCCACGAGTCAGAGAGATTTGTAAACCTTCATGGTAAAATGTTTAATAGGATAGGTATGGTAATACAAAGTTTTATCCTTGATGAAATTAAACTGAATTATAGGAACTGTAACAGATTTTGTGCAACTTGAAAGGTAAATAATGAGGCAAAGAGTCATTGCTTATGGCCCATACTGATGTATTTATGTAATTGTCAGCTGCTTTATCACCCTCATGGGAAAGATTTGAATTTTTAATAGATTTTAAGTTCTTGAACAGCTGTCCTACAATCTAATGGTACTTAAAAGAGTTTATACATTTTCCAAGCTGCTTTGTAAGAAGATGTTTGACTAGATGTGGAGCACTGAGCACCACTCTGAAATACATTCTGTGCAAAAGGAAAGGTACTTTTCTTTCAAACACAATTCTCTGCCTAAAGTTTTTTAGTTTTCATTTAAGAAACAAAGAGTCCAAGAGAAGTGGTTTGGATTTATGCACATGCCTAACTTTGTGCATTTTAGCTTCTGCTCTTTATCTTTTAGGGACTGCTCAGTGCATAAAGACAAGAGAATGGCTCCGGCCCTGGGTTCTTTTAAAATTAAATGAGCGTCAAGATAAATTTTAAATCTCTCTTGATCAGAAAATATATTGAATTAACACCTAGATTTTTACTAGATTTCAGAAAATGGAGAAAACCAGTGGGCCATGTTTAAAAAACCAAGAATTGAAAGTATGCCTAATCCAAAGATACTTCTAATCACGCAGATCCCACAGGTAAGTATCTAAATTTACAAATAACTAAAAGTAAGATTTCAAAACCATGATTACATTTGGTCATATTTCATTCTGAACTATTTAGGTTTTTTATTTCTGCTTTGGAAGACTTTTACTGAAGGAATTGTACATATGGTATGTGCAATTTCTACTTCTCTGAACATATAAAATCTTAAGGACATGACTGTAAATAATAGAATTTTTTTTAGAAACATGAAGGACATAAGAGAATAATTTATAGTTTCTTAATTCTCCGTGATGGATTCAGGTCATGTTTTCTGTTATACCAAATCTGATTGCCAAATTGTCAGCTCTAATGCAAATCTCAGTTTTAATCTCCCCTGCAGCCCAATTAAAAAATTACTTTTTGATCAAGTTCCTGGGTTTTAAAATCATCTTTTCAAGATAAGTAAAAAAAAAATGATGTTCGAACTTGCTTTCCTTTAGATGAGAAGAATAAAAACTAATTTGTGGAGCACTAATAAAAATTGCAAGAAATTCTCAGAAATGTACTAAGACCTTCCCATTCCCAAAATCTGAAGACCACAAAGTTCCACAGTGCATTAAGGAAAGGAAGAAATAAAAACTTTAATGTTCTTAGAGAAACTGATTTTACAGAAGTAAGGAATTAATAACTAATAAAGAGTACTGGTACAACTTGGTGGATGCTGTCTGGACCTAAGCTATCTTTTTGTGACAGGATTTAAGCTGCATCTGGCAAAACACCTTGGGAGAAAGAAAGGGACACAAAAATGCAGGGGAAAACATTGATGATAAAGGGGATATTCCTTTTGAAAAGCAAAATATTGCCAGTTGACCATTCAAGAGCCAAATGACATAAGAATGCACTCAGAGAAGCATTATTATTACTATTATTACTTTTAGTTTTAAATTATTATTATTACTATTATTATATAAATTATATAATAATTATTTTAATGATAATATTGATAATTATAATGATGATGCTAATTATAATTTTATCCATAATGGCATTCATTGACAATATGCTCCTCTCAGCCCCAGCACAGCCTGGATTCCACACAACAGGAATGTGGCCAGCACCACCTTTATTTTATGTCACTGTCAAAAATTGGTTGATGGTAGGATGGGCCAAATTTCCCCGTGTGTTTGCAAACCTTACACCTGGCACAGATAGCCCTGGATTTACATGGTTCACATGATATAAAGAAATGGGCACAGGAATCTCTGAAATACAGAGCATTCACACTATATTATGAAAGAATAAATGAAAAACTCACCCTAAATTGGCAGACAACTTTAAAATTACACTCCTATTAAATGCTTTGGAATTTTTGGCTTCGGATCTATTTCAGAAATGAGTTATCTGATGAGCACAGAAATTGATGTATGCTTCCCAAACTTCAGAACAGAAGAAAGAAATTAATCACATTTTTGCCTCTCAGTTGTTATAACAATGATGAATGATGTACTCCTCTAGAAATGTTGCTGAATCATCCAGTAAATTGTTTGCTCTACAGTAGGTCTCATGCACAGATATGCTGACCTTCAGTGTGTTCCTGACAGGCTCAGTTATCAAAATCTGTTTTTCTGGCACAAATTCTGCTCCTCCAAAACCGTAACTTGTTCATTTGCAAGAAAAGGCTGCGGGTAATTGAGCCTGTTTATAACCTTTCTGTCAGGACTTTTTCTTTGTGCAACTGCAAACAGAAGAATGTTACACAGATTCATAATGATGCATTTAGTGAAGTAACCCATTATCGATGTCATAAATACATTAGGAACTTAATTTAAAATGAGGGCAAAATGCAGCTGTTCTGCAGAATGAAAGCTGAGAATTCAGGAGTTAAGCTCTTCATCATTTACATAACTGACTAAAAATGAGCTAAACATAAAAATTAATACCTAGCCTTTACCCTATGATGCACAATTCTTCTCTGAAGAGGTTTTCTGTCTCTCACCAGCACCAGCAGCTCAACTTTAGGAAGGAGGGCAGTCACCCTGGAAATGACCACTCGAGTGACCACGCAAATTCCACGCCATGGCACGGAATGACAGCTACACACGGGAATGATTCCTTCTGAGGCGGACATTCAAATACTCATTTCATTTTTAAGCCTATCAACACCTCTACTGGATGCAGCAAAATCACTTTTGTTCTTTGCTTTTGCCACAGACTCTGCCTTTCCTACTGCAGTCCCTGGATCTTTGTGGAGAAATGTTGATTTCAAACAACATTTGGGTGCGTTTTGACCTGCAAACTCAAATTTCTGTGTGAACCAGTCGTGGCTATTCCAGAATTATTTCTCTGAAGAGGATTGATAAAGAGTTGTTCATGGAATAATATACTACAGCCAGAAAGAACTTAGTCATTTTAATTTTACCTGGAATAGTGTTCCTGACATACTGTAATTGTTATAAGCTGGTTTTGGCTTCTGATTTTGACTCGAGCAAACCCAGCAGGTCTGTAAGGCAAGACAGACAAAGCTTCCAGGACAGCCTCAACTTGACATATGGCATTTCAATTCTCCTAACTCCCAGAGGAAGAGTTTCCCCTACTCAGGTGGGAAAAGCAAAGCCTGTGGAGAAGTTGGAGCACAGAGTGGCTCTGAGCAGCAGAAGAGAACGAACATCAAACACACCAGGGAAAAGCTTCCCTGCTTTCCTGCAGCAGCACAACCAAACAGCACCGTGGCTCCAGGGCTAACTGAAATCCAGGAAAAAAGCCCAGGAAAACAGGGGAACAACACTGAAATGATGTGAAATCCTGATTCAGCAAAGAAAAGACCAACAGCTCAAAGCAAGCTCAGAATTTGTCGCTACAGGAAATGCCTGGGAACAGTTTACCTTAACAACCTCAAGAGATGTTTTAATTGCACTCCTGTAGTAGGAAGCACATTCACCACATGTGAAAAATCTGTTATGTGTGTTAGTCTAAGGGATGTCTTCTGCTACTCTGTGTACTTAAAATGTAAATTACACCAAGTGCTTATCATTTGTCATTGCTCATCATTAGAACCACATCATCGTTTGCAGACAATTCTTTTTTTTTTATACTTTTTTACAACCACCTTTAATGGTACAACAAACTAACAAGTTTTTCAGAGCATTAACTCTGTAATTGCCTCCTTTTTTTCATGTAGTAACAGATGGGTGTTTATCTCTTGGGAGAAGAGAATCAGGAATCCTTAATTTGCAGAGCAATTTTCTCCCTCATTGTAATCAATACCTTTTTGTTATGTATGTATTAAACCCCAGTTAAACAGCAAACACATATGTAAGTACATAAAGATAAAAAACTAAACTGAATAGGTGGAATGGTCAGTTGAACTTTTAAATGCAAGGTGGTGCAAACTTTATGCAGAGGATGGAACTTTTATGGAAAGCTCACATTTCATTATCCACATTTTGATCAAGGGGTGAGATCACAGGAGGGACTGCAAGAATCCCAAAAGCAAAATCATCAGTTTCCAATCTTTACTCTTATGATCATGGTTCAACAATTTTTCTACAATGGCACAATTCTGAGTGACTGGAGAATACAAATTTTTGAGCTTCACTGCTGATGCACACAGGTTTGAAGAGGAACAAGCTCATCTCTGTCTTTTGCAATCCAGAATTTTATACCTTGATAAGATTCCCACATTATATTTTGAGCAATTTTTAACAAACCTGAATGACCATGATATTTTACTTCATCAAGAAAGAAAAAGAAATGTTTTTTCCTCACTGTGGTTTGACCATTTCACCTCTGAACAAGTGAACCAAGTATTCAGACTAAATATTAAACATTCTTCTCCAAGCAAAAATTAACCCCTCAGTTAAAGAATTCCTACTTCATATTTAATAATGCTCCTTTTTTCTTTTTATATCTAAACAGAAATAAATGCTTTCTTTCTAATGAAGATGGGTTAAAAAATCACGATTTGAATTTTAAATGGATACTCTTCAATGTTCTTATGTTCTGACCCTCACATTTTAGGGAAAACAAAGACTTGTAAACTTATTATTTAACATTTTAATTATAATCTTTAATAAAGACCATAAAAAGATCATCAATTCACTCAGTAAAAACAACAGTGGTGTAAAGGGTTCCTGTAAATATTCCATGGATATTTCTGCAAGTGAAATTCTGAAAATTACTTACAGTTAGGTCCATTTTTGTCTTTGCAGTCTCAGAGGAGTTGCCTGTGAACAAAACCAGACCTATTTGAAAGACAGGCAGCAATGATAATCATAGGTAAGATCATTTTACTGAAAAAAAGGAATTATTTCCTATTCAACAGCTGGTCCACGGCAATGACATCCCATTCCTGTAATTGCTCTATTTGGGTCATTGGTAGCTGAAAGTGAAAATAAACTTTTGCAATGGCAAAAGAACAGATTCTCAGGACAATCTTCTACAAGACAAAGATTTTGGATAAAGTTACAGCTGCAAAGCTTGTATTTTTAGAATCCTCTCTTAGCTGAACACAGACACTTTTCAATAATATGAATTTGTACAGTGAATAACAAATAGCCTGGATTGTTTATTTAAGAGGTCATATTGATTTTGGAACCAGTTGTAGTTAAGGAGATACATTAAGAATGCATTGCATCTTAATTATGAGCAACTCAAAGCTGCAATACTTTTTATTGGCATTAAACAAATCAATCAGCATAAATTAAAAATGACAGAGGCTCAGAGAGAGAGATGCTGTACCTGATGCTTTGAGTTTATAACTGGATAATATAACAATAATATTAATGAAAATAAACTGCTGGCATACAGTGATTGTTAACTGGAAATTACATATTCTATTGCTAAAATAACCCCATGAAATACAACCATTTGTATAGTTAGGATGAATTTCCCCCTTTTTTTTCTTTTTCTCCTTTGTTAGAATGAGCTTTGACAAGTTATCTTTATGTATTTTTCCTAATTCAATTCAAGTTACCTCAATGCTATGTGATCTGACTAGGGCAGGAATAATTAATGTTTTAAATATGGAATAGAAACATATGAATGAAACAGCATCTACACACGTCCCCAAGAGAGAGTGGAAAAAAAATTATCTGAATCAATGAAGAAATGAAGAGATGAATCAATGAAGATATAATTTGATCATACTTTGATCGAAAGAAAATATGTTTTGAATTGTTCTGAAATTTAAAAAAAGCTATATTTTAGTTGCTTTTTAATAAATTGCCTACCTTTCTTATAAAGTGAATATTTGACTAAAATCACTATTTAAAAAAATTTGGAATGGCAGATCTTATGATCAAGATTTCTTAATAGCAGCCAATATTTTGAAGAGAACTTTAGTGAAGAACATTTCCTTTTCTGTCCCATTTTAATATTTCCCACCACAATGTTATGTTCTGTAACTTGGTCAATTTTGTTTTCATTCCAGCAGCAATATTACTCACATAAAATGAGTTTTTAATGATTTTACCAAGCCTTCATGAAAAGAACTCATATTATTTTATTAACATCCTGTCCCAATCATTTTTTCTTTAATGTCGCAGTGCCTTGATTCCAAAGGTTAGTGGAAGGAGCAGTTTTTACATCTGGCCTAAAACAAGAAGCATTTTCAACTTTGTTATCCTGCTGGAATATAAACTATGCTGGAGCAAACATATTTGGAAGGGCTCCCTGTGCCACAATTGCATTTTTGCTGCCCTGAGTGCCACAGCTCTGGTCACCAAGTGCACAGACTGGCTGCCAGCTGTGCTTACAGAACAGTAAATAAGTTTCACAGAGCTCAAATTATTTCCATGGCTGGTTCCTAAATCTTGTAGCCCTGAAAGGCCTTAAAGCAGATATTCTGGGAAAAAAAAAATAAAATAAGGCAGACTGAGTGTCCAAAGGAACTGTGCCTCTTTAACCAGCTAATTACCTGCATGGTTAATCCTGTTCCTCATTGGCATTAGAGCCACAGGACAGAATTAGTTTTTGTCTTGTTCAGATTTTGCTCAAAGCCAGACAGAATGTAACAGTCAAAAAAAGTAAATTTGTAAAATCTGTGAACAAGCAGGTATCATGAGATAAAATCTTTTAAAAAAAGGAATAAAGAAATCCTGAATGATGTCATCAGGGCCCATGGCTGGATCTGCTCCCGAGCTCAGGGGGGGCTCAGGTGGGGAGGATGCTCTGGACCACCGAGGCCCTGAAACCCTCTCAGGGCTCTGACACCCTCTGTATTTACAGCATATCAACAGTTAATGCTATCAGAACTTGACCACATAAATGGCTTGTCAAATTAAGTAATTAATTAATTAATTGGGTGAGTGTTCAGCTCCACGGTTGTGGGGCGATTCGGAGCCCAGGTTGAGCAGGACGTGCAGCTCTGCTCACCCTCCATGTGCTGCTCGTGTGCAAATTCCAAATACAATCTGAGTTATACAACACAAATCTGCTTTTATTTCTTGCTGCATTTTCAGTGCCTTGAAATTCCCCATTGAATTTGTTCCAGCGTTGAGTTCTTTGACAGTTACACACAAAATTCTTTCGGAGCGGTTCCGCTCTTAGAGCATTTAACCAAAATTTGGATTCCAGAAAAGCTTTGGGAAAATGATAACTTGGGAAGATTTTGTAGAAATAGCAGGAAAAATTAAAACCAGGTGTTGTCAGCACTAAGATAAAATGGGAAAGGTGAAGGAAACAAGCAGTTAGGCAGAAATGTTCAATACTTCGACTCAATTATCACACCTATGACAAGAGCATTAAGGACTAATCAATACAGGAGGGGTATTATGGAGCAATATGTCAACAGCTGGGTTACTTCTGCAATTATTTTCTAGCAGAGACAAAAATCTCAACCCTCACTTTGTAAGAACAAATTATCCATAATTTCAGAAGAAACACAAAGCAAGTTTTATGCTTAGGAAAAGTGGAATGCAGGATTTCCTGATGGCAGCCTATGAAATGGGCTCACTGGAGCATCCTGAAAACTCTGGTGAACCATCAGGAGCAGCCACTTAAACCCATTTATGATTAACAATAAATTCATAAAAACAACTGTTACAAAGGAAATGAAGAAATGGCACAAACTGCTCAGATTGTATCAGTCAGCAGCACTTTTTAAATGTGTTTCAGTCAATTAAATCATATGAGTGGCTTTTCATTGGTACTGATTAGAACCTATGGACTGGTCTCTTATCAGGAGCAACTTTAAGTACACCGGGCTTTAAGCAGAGCTCCTGTTAACATAAATTTTAATATTTCAGTGCCTTAGAAGAAGATTAAGTGGTTGAGCAGCTGACAAAATAAGACAATTTGATAGATTACATTTAAATCAGCAAAAATATATTTTAATAAAAAAGTGATTTTCGACTTGCTTTCATTCAAAGTACTCCACACATTTTAAAACCTCCTCTGTAGACAAAGAAGTGTGTGTAAATGTAAATATATCCAGCATGAGCAGCTGGATAAGGTCACTGCCTGAAGAGTGACATCACTTGCCTAAAGTTTTAAGCATCTCCACATATTATGTCTTCTTTTTTTTTTTAAAGACAATGTAATTGAAAGCGAATTAATGCAAATTACAGTATAAGGAAATACATGATGCTTGGGGATATGGTGCTAGAAAGGTTTAGGGGGTGTTTTACCCACATTTTTATAAGTCCACTGAGTAAATCTCAGACTCAGCCATTGTTTTGGGATATGAAAGAGTTCAAAAATCCTATTAACGTCTTTGTGGAAGTGCATTGGCAGTACTGCTGCCACGGAATAATGTATTTTGTATTATCACTTATTACAGCAAAATCCTAACTTGTGAATCCAAGGGAGTTCCTGAAATCACTTCTGCAAAATTATTCTCCTTTCCTTGCAATATTTTCAATCACATGTATTACATTATTGTGAAAATATAATGGAGTGCATGACATCAGTCTCTCTCCTTTTCTTAAAATAATATAGTTTGGTGCAACTAAGACAATGTCAAATTTACTTTTGTGTAGTTGTTCTGCAATCTTTCTAAATCACACTATTTTTTTTTTTCCTCCCTGGAGTTATTTAGAGTTTTCACTTTAAATGAAATTCGGCCTTTGAGAAACATAGTTTCAGTCTCAGTTACCAAAAGACTTTACTACAGCAAGGGATGGATTCAGAGAGCAGTGTCAACAGTTTTCCTGTGTAGCTTGTAGTTTTTTTTTCCCACTATAGCTGTTTAACAAAGTAAGTCCCAAGTCTGTGCATATGTAGCAATGTAAAAAATGAGTATGTTTCTGGTTTTCAGATGTAAATCCTGCTAGTGACATTCCTACCCATTTGAGGTGGATCTAGTTATGATTTGGGTACATTGAAGATTAACCACTTCTAATCCTAATGGGAGTATCACAAAGGTTTGATCAAAAAATGAACTAGAAAGAGAATTGTCTGGAAAACAGTTCAAAGAGACAAGGAATACATGTAAGGAGAAAGGAGACCTACAAATTTCTCAGATAGACAGGGATATATGATCACATTTAAACACCAGGCTGTGTTTATGCACATGTTGTATTTTCTCCTCATTTGAATGAGTTCTGTGTTCTATTCAGGCCAAACTTCATTTCTGGCAATCCCTGAACATTGCAGGTATCTGAAATTCAAATGGAAACATTCCTTTCAGAATAATTTACCACTCCTATGAGAAGAGTCTCTTGTCACCTGCACCTTAAATGGGGTTTTGTATTTCCAGCAGGGGCATTTCCCTGTGGCAGCACAACTGCTCTGCATCTGGGAGAGGAGGAATGGCCGGGATTGCTGAAACTTCAGGAACCCAGCAGGACAGAATGAGCCAGATTTGATAATGTCCTTTGTTAGACCTTGAAGCATCTCCCAGAGGAAAAGTTTCATGGTTCCACTCCAAGAGCAGCAGCCCAGAGCGTCCAGGTTATCCAAGCTTCAGGAGGCAGAGCAGGAGCTTTGGTTCCCATGGAGCTGCAGGGATAACCTCACTCTAAATCTCTTATTTGAACCCCCAAATTTGGAAAGAACTCCCCAAATACTTACCCTGCAGCAAGGCAGGTCAGCCCCAGGGCTCACCACATCCATCAGTAAAACTTTCCGGCAGGATTGCAAGGCTGGGGTGCTGTGGTTAGACATGGTTTGTATAAATCAGAGTGCAATAATCAAATATCATCATTCTTGGGTGCCTTCTGCTGGGTTTAAAAATATTATAAGGACTCAATCTGGATAAAAAGAGAAAAAAACCATAAAAAACCATGGAAAATTGCATAATGGTTTGGAGATATTAACTGCTTCTGTGCTCTGCAGGAAGGCAAGAGCATCCTCTGGTTATGCAATGGGTGTGAGTTAACTTGCACAAATTAAATCCATCATATGACTGCATTTTCAGCTTTTGTTTTTTCTCCCAGATAAGCAATTAACTTCTCACTTCCAGCAAGAATCAATTTTAAATTTGCAAACTGTAGAAAATGATGAAGGAATTTGAATGTTAAAAGCAGATTAGAACAGAAAAGATTTAATATCAGGTTGGAAGAGTAAAACACAGCTGGAGAATAAGTTCTTTTAAAAAGAATCTACAAACTTATGTAAAAGCTAAACATAATTAAGATGATGGTACTTTATAACGTTTTTGGTTCTATTCCAACTCTCAAACCAGCTGGTAAATCTTCTGTGGGCTTTGGTGGCTTCCACATCTTCAAAAAGCTTTCATTGAGGGGAAAGGGAGATGGAGAAAAGGGGCAAAAATACTGGAAATACTTCAGCAGCCAAAGTGGTCCTGAGATGTCTGGGCTAAGCATGAGAAAAATAATAAAAAATTTAAAATAATGTCAAGCTCAATTTAAAAATTTTAATTAAGACTAAAAATTAAGATTCCTTTTATGGACAGGTTGTCTCTAAATGATTAATTTTGATTGCTAATTTATTAGATGTCAGTTCCAATTTTTTTAGTGTAGGAAGGAAAAGCCACCTTGGATATCAAAAACTTGTGATGTGGCTAATATAGAAATAACACAATAAAAGAAAGAGTTTCATTGTTATTTTAATAGCTTTGAAATCACCTGCAAATATGTGCTGTGTTAATTTCCAATGACTGAATGACAAAAATCTTTCCTGTCAAGGCCACAAGTGTCAATAGCCCAGCTGACACTTGTTGAAGAAGAAAAGGAAAAATTTAAGAATTTAAAAATTTAAAAATTTAATGATCCTACACAGTGGAACTGTCTAAGATCTTTATGAATTAAGAGAGGCAAGTACTTTCCAGCATGTAGGAGTGGATGTCGTGGGTCACTTGTTCTGTTTTGTCCTATATCCAAAATGAACTGCTCCACAGAAACAGCAGCATTTTCATCATCAATCATGTCACCCATTCTTTATCATAAATTTATTCATCAGTTTTATTTTAGAGGAAACTACCTGTGAATTTGGGGCTGAAAGCCAACCCTAAACAAAAGGTAGATGCTGCCATTGCCTATGCAAATTGATTCTGCTGTGATCAATAATTCCTGTCGTGGTCTCCCTGCAAAGCTCTGAGAAGCAGAAGCTGCACACACACACACACACACACACAGAGTGTTTTTAAACAATCTCTAGTAGATTGAAGCAATCTAGATTTAGCTCTTCATTGATACCTTGTGTTGCCACATTGGACCATCTGGTCCTGTTCTGTTTCTGCCTCATGAACCAGGAAAATGAGTATTCCTTTTCCAAATCACAAGTCACAACACTTAAATATCCGGTGATGAATTACTACAGAAAAAATTAATTAATAGAACATCTGCCTGCCAAGAAGATAGAGTGCAAGGAACTAATCTGTTCCAGTTCCTGGCCCAGATCCCCCCATTATCCTGGCAGCTAACAAAGACCAGAAGGCAGATGGGTCAATCTGGCCAACAAATTTTTCACGATGGTGGAACTGTCACCTGGCAAATGGAACTCAAGCTAAAACCTCTTTCTGTCTGAGCCTGCAGCAAGCTGGGTGCTCTTCCAAATCCCCCTCAGCATCTATCACTGTCTCTGGGAGATCCTGTGACTTCAAAAGTCTGGTACCAAATTGCCAAAGTACACAAGTCCCATTATGTTATAATGGGGTCAGAATGATGACGCCACCCCTGAAAACACTTCTCACATCCCATAAATTGGTGCTGCTGATGTCAAGCAAACAGGACTTTTGTTACACACATGGTATGGTGACTTCGGTGTAAAATCTGTAAAAGTGGATGTCATGTCTAAGAATAATTAGCTTCAAATTATTTTTTTTTTTAAATTGAACATTTGGAATTCTTTTATTCAAATTGCATATGCAATGCTTTTATTTCACTCTATCTTTGCATTTGCTTTGAGATGTCAAGTGTCATTTTTACTTTGGCAAGAGGTCTTTTGATTAGAAAGAGAAAAGAAAATGTTTGTTCTGAATAAATTCTTATTTTTTATGTTACAAATGACGTGAATGGAAAACTTCTACTAATGATACACTTCTCATTAGCAAACGGATCCCTTTGCTGTGGTAATCAAATAAACTTTTTCTTCCTGTCAGTCATCATCCATTTTTAGAATTACCATCACTGTCCCCATTTTTTTCCTTTTTCCTCTTCTGAAGCATAACTTGAAATACACGTCTGTGAAATGTTTCTGGTGGGTTTGCCATAGAGAGCTGATGGACAGGACTCCTGGTGGGGCAACGAACTTCTCCCAAGCACAGAACCAAACCCACAACCAGACATAAAATCATGCAAAGAGAAAGCCACTGCCTGAAGGGAAGGAAAGAACTGAGACTCAGTAAATCCAGAACTCCAGTTGGGGAGCAGAACTTGTGCTCTGTGCTGTGTTCAGGTCATTCATTATTGTCATCATGCAAGCATTGCTCAGCCACTCGGGCTGGATCCTCACCAGGGTTCTCCAGGGCACAGAAATATGGATGGGATCATAAATTGACCTGTTATGTATAAAATGAAAAGAAACAGCAAAAATGTGGGAGCCTGCGGTGAAAGAGGGATTTTTTGTGAGCTGCAATGGCTCTGAAATCAATATGGCACAATGAATATGGAACTCAGAGTCTGCCCCTACATGATTGCAGAGAGTGACTGTTGAGGATCAACATTTTCTGTTCTGTTCTCCAATCTCTATTTTTAAAAAAAGCCTCGTTTATCTGTACTTGAGAGATGAGGCTTTTAAAATATTGGATTTTTAAACACAAAAGCTACAGCATTTCAGCTCAGATCTCAGGTCAAATCTCTTTCTGGAATTATTCCAGACAGATTCACAACGTGAAATGAAAGAAATTAGAGCATTAAATATTCTGATATGACACTTGCAATGAAATTGAGAGATCAGGTTATGACCAAGTCACTGTTTATTTCATTAACTTCTGATATGAAGCATTCCCAGCTATAAATTTCTCCAAATTCAGGGGTAAAAGATGGCCTGGTCAGAACTTAAATGCTTGACATAACCAGGAGATTTGACAAACAAATGTGCTGAGAAATACCAAAACCACCTACTGGTAAAATATTGTGGGAAAAATCAGGGAATAAGAATGTTTGAAACTCTGTGATCACATCAATTAAACAGGCAAAACCACTGACTTTGGTGAGTTGAGTCAAAAAGAGAGAGAAAAAAACACTTTAAAGAAGACTGAACGATTTTCTAACTTCAGAATAGATCATTTAAGTTGGAAAAGACCTGCATTGATCATCTTGTCCAAGAACCTGACCAGCACTGATCAAACAACCACAAAAAAACCAAAAAAAAATCCCCTCACAACTTTTACTGGCAAGGAAGCAACACTGCCTCGCCTTTTGGTCAACTCTTGCCCATTTCTCAAGATAATTTTTTGTGCTGCCAACAAAAAGCAACAGGAAAATATCTAAAAATGTCAAATCCTTTTAGTTCATCCTTTCAGAACCAAAAAATGTTTAAGAATTCCCCTTTGGCTTGTTTATAGCACTGACAGAATAGAAAACCATGTTTTGTCCTCGGTGTTTCTTCACAGGAACCTTTAAAATTTCAAGTTCAGGGGTCTGAACACATTGTGTTCAGTGACCTTTTGCTGCACTGTGTCATTTCTGTCTCCTGTGCAGAGAATTTCTGTTCTTTTGCTGGGAAGTCTGGGGACAAAGTTTCACAGTGGGAACTGGTGATTCCACTCAAGCTAGAATTAGTTAATGGAAAAAGTCACTACAATGTTCCTTACACTCCGTTTAAAACACTGCCCCTCTTGAGCTAAAGAAAGGAAATTTCCATGTGGAGACCTCCAATGGGAAGACTTGATTTGTGAGAGTTTTGAAAAGAATAAATAAATAATAATAAAATGATAAAAAAATTGAAAATAATTATTTCCATATATTGAGAATAAACACCGTCAGACAGGGATGAGTTTGCTGCTGTCACTGGAGTTATTCCTGTAGCAAACTTAGGATTCTTCTCCACATACAATTAGACATCTATTATCACACTCACAACCACATTTCTGACAACAGGCAGAAATGCAGATTATATGGTGCCTAAACATAAGAACCTTCTACCTTCTCAGTTGCTCCTAAAGCCTTGTTCCTGGAGCAGGAGCCCTGGAATCAGCAGATAAAATTCCTGTTCCTTTCTTTGCCGAACACTTTGCAGTCATTGTGTTACATCTTCATGTCTTGCTTTATTCACAAATGCATCATGATAATTTCCAGCTCACTGACATGGACAGCCTAAAGTATTTTTACAGGCATTGGGGAATTTGAGAATCTAGAGAGAACTGTGATGGAGATGTAAATTACTGTTATGTCATGCATATATTCTCATTTTTTTACAGTAATATCTGATGCATTTCATATTTTGAGCTAACTTCCACGTTCCAGGATAATTTTAAATGCCACACTTTTCCATTATGCAGGCAGAGATAAAAAAATTATTTTCAAAAGAAATAATATTTTTTTATTCTTTTCCAGCCATCTCATTTATATTTATAAGCAAATGATATTTTGGCATGCAGAGCTATTTTCTCCCTCTCTATAGGATCTCCTCATTCACAATGCCTGGGTTGCATTACAGCTTCATCCCAAGACTACTGAAGCCACAGGATGAAAAAGTGGGGTCTATATCCCATATTTGTCACTGCCTCGTCACCTCAAATAAATAGCTGTAGGAAAAACTGGAAATCTAACGTGTCATTCTCAAAATCAGAAGGTTCTGGTAGCTGGATGCAGATATAACAACAAATCTGAAATCAAAAAGTTCCCCCTTTTAGCTCTGTCAGGTTGCCTCCCCTCTTCACATCCTCGTGGGGCTGACATTTACCGATGTTAAATCAAACTATACAAAAAAAAAAAAAAAGCTGAAAAGGAGATGTTGGGAAGATTGACTTCATTAAATGGCATCTGCATTCAACAAAGACTACAAAGCAGCACACAAAGGCAGCTTTGTACACTGCTGGTGCTTCCCTGACATCTGAAGAGACTTCTGAGGTGTAGGAACTTGGCAGCTCTTGTACTAGAAGAGTTTGTTTTTCTAAGTTAAAGCAAAGCAACTCTAAACATTTCTTTCTCTGCTTAGAAAAGGAAGTGTGTGAAACGGGGAAAAATCACTCTGGGCAACTTCTTCCTGTAATTCACCTCCCTCCAAGAACACCATAGAAATATTATTATTTAGAAAAGCTTGCCTAAGCATATTTTGTCAGCAAAAGTGATTGATTCTTGCCCTTGGTGAGCCTAAGATGTTTTTTTTCCAGCAGACAGCAATATTCAGCGAAGTGGCAGCAGCAGCAGGAGGCTGCATCCCTCACAGTCCAGAACTTGATCTTGGCACACAGGAGGCAACAAACATTCTCCCATTGTGGCTGGAATAATTCAACAATTCAACAATTCAGCTGCAGCCAATCTATCCCAAAGTTCCTGGATGTTCTCAGCCTCCAGGTTCCACCTCTTCCTCCAAACTCTCACTACTTTGAATGGTGCAAATGGGAGGGTTTTTTTTTCTCAGATTCAGAGCACATAGCTGAAAGAAAAAGATTGCTACAACTTGTGCACACACAGGTCACAGAAAATGAGAAATTCAGTCAAAGCACTGTCAAAGGAATAACTTTTGAGTGATCTCAAAAATACCAGGTCTTCTGATCTTTCTGACAAGCCTGTTCTGTGAAAACACAGCCTTTTGTTTTTCCAAAATGTAAAGTACAGAAGATGACAGGTAACACACCCAGAACAAGCTTCTAAACTCTACCCCCAGAAAGGAAACCTTCTGAGGAATGCCTTAAAAAACTCAGTTGTTCAGTGGCAGTAACAAACAGAGAGGTGTCTGGAAAATGACAGTAAGGCCACTTTCTCTCATCACATCATTCTCTTTCTCAGAATATTAAAGGGTTTTTATCAGACATTTTAATTAAACTCAGGCTCCCTTCACAGTCCTCTTGGATTGACAAGGGCTACTTGTACCTGGAGACCAAAGAATCCAATTTATTGAAAGCAGGTGTCTGTATGTACCTAAAGATTAAAAGAAAAAGAAAAAAACGTAGGAACATACAACAATACCAAGATGAAATTGTCACTGTGGATCTGTGACAGAAAAAAACATCCTAACGAGCTCATAAAAAACCTGAAAGCCCCAGGAAGAGACACGTGGATGCTGCAATGACCATGATCAACCAAAGGAGAGGCTGGATTCCTTTAAATTGCTATGGCAAAAAATCCTCGGCCGATAAATTTGCCAGATGGGAACAAAACAGAGGCACTAAGGAGATTTTGCACCTCTGAAAGGGTGACCTGAAGAGAGAAACAATCACAGACATTTCCTGGTGCTGTACGGTTGAAGTTGGGAATGCAGCAATGTTCTGGATAATTCCTGGTGCTGCTGAGGACAGGAAGAATTCCTCACCAACCTCAGGGACTTCAACAGGACTCACTTCAGTGTGTGAAGAACAGGATGAATAAGAGGAAATGATGAAAACATCATTGTAGTACTTTCCCAAGGATTTCTCTTTAATTATAAACCCCCTCATTTCTGAATACTTAAAAGTCATTTTAATACTTCAATGGATCTTTTTGCCCTGTAATCACAGCCCATATTTTTGTATATAATCAAATCAGACTTCTGAAATTATAAGGGGTATCATATCCATTATTCTACTAGATACAAACAAAATCGTTTGTACAACTATCATAAAATTTTGTATTAATAAATCCAAGTTGCGGAAGACTGAGGGTAAAATACAATATGAACTGCTCTCAATATAAAAATTGAAATTTGTTTCTGATAAACAGGAACCTTAACCAAAGGTAGGTGCAATGGGTTTTCTGCTGAGGAATTTGTGAAGAAGACAAGAAATGATTGTTTCTGCCCTGTATTTCTTATTCTGACAGCATTCTGTTTTATCAGGAGCAGTGGATGGACCCAAAGGCTGTTTGTAGGTGAGAAATGAGAAATACGTTTTTTCTGGAAAACAACTCAACCAAGAATATTCAACTGCAGCTGTTATCTTTGTCGTGCGAGCTATTTTTACAAAAATGTAAGCATTTCATGTTTAAATAAATTATTTAAAAGAGGACATGTTAATGGGCTACCATAGTTTGCTTTCTAACATCAGGGATTCTCCATGGGTACGAAGAAAACATAATCACACATATGGTGGAACTAAAATGTACTATTTTTCTTGAATGAAATTCTCTTGTTAACTCAGCAGGCACTGCATGAGATCACATATCATTTTTCAACCATCTGCACATCTCACAGTAATATGGACAGAAAATTTCTGTTATTCAGCCACTAAGACTTTATGCTGGGTGACTTTTAAGTGTGAATTCACTGGAGTATCTTCCATCATTGGAGGCAAATTTGGAGTCTATGCAGATGCCACTTGCATTTTTATACATTTCAGTTCAAAGACTAAAGTTCAAGTCTGCCCTCTGCCACTCTTGTTTCCCACACCCGATGGATCAGACATTCCAGGTAATTTGGACACATGACCTTTCATATCACAGGCAAGTTAGGAAAATTCATGGCTTAAATTTCAAAGTGAAAGACACTTTAGGAAACATCAAGAGTCCTTGATATGGATGAGCTGTTTGATAAAAGAGAAACATAATAAACCAAATAAAAAACAACCCTTCCACCCTTCACATCAACAGCTTTGCTGTCAAAAGATCAGAAGCCAACATGTTAATGAGCTCATTTTTATGGAATGAAATCACTGCTGATGGTGTTCAGTGAGTTCTGATTAATTCATAGATGGTTTGTAACAATACTGGGATTAGTGACTTACCAAATTTAAGGACCGTGTCAGGAATTTCAGACCATGCCTTTCTTTTGGTGTTGTTGGCAATCAAGGGGCCTCCAATCCCCAGGCACTCTGTTACTCTGCCATTTATGACATTTTCCATTTCCAAATTAGAAATCTCAATATATTCACCAATGACGGGACATTTTCAGGAAGCTCTGACATGATATTCTTGTTTATATAAAAATACAGTCGAGATTAAATTAATTTTAATTTCCTGAGTCTGTACAGGTCTGCTTTCTTGTTTGAGATACAGCATCTAATCTTTGAATATCCTGAAATTAATTAAGAATGTGGTGAGTTTTACATGAAAGGGTAACCTGTTCTTAGGTTTTCATTATTTTAACCTGCTCCTTACTATTCACAGCTGACCCATTTGGGAGTCATTATTTTTTTCAGAAACACATTATGGAAATTATATTAAATATAATCTATATTTACAATATAGATTTCTGTAGAGGATCTTGTATTCTGGCTAACAGTGAAACATTAAAATTTTGGGGCTGGAGATATCCTAAATTGACAGCAACCAAGAGTTTTTGTGCAGCTAATTACAGCTTTAGAATATATTCCATAATTAACACAATCTTTTGAACACAACAGAAGTTGTATGGTTTAGGATTATAAAGAAAATGTTAGACAAGAGTATTTTGTCTAAATACTGCTACTTAAAAATACAACACCACCTATAAAGAAAAAAAAATCTTTAAAATAACATATGTATTACGTGTTAATCTAATTAAGAATGTATTAGCATATATATTAACTTCTACAGCATCAAATTTTTGAACCTGTAAAGTGATATGAAACATCTTTTTTAAAAGCACACCTGTCTAAAAGGTTATGCTGAAGGCCCCTGACCTGATTAAAGGTAGAAAAGAGCATGGCTGCACTATTTATTGACACTTCCTTTTGTTGCTGTTGCTAAAACCATTATCTTTGAGTGTGTTCTCCATTTCCCTGCATGATATTTTTAGCATTGCCATATACTGTTGTTTAATTGTTTCTTAGGGGTAATGAAAATATAAAATGGGGAGTCATTATCTGTGTGGGAGAACAGCACTGGGAGATTTTACTCATGAATTCATCCCAAAGAAATGGGAGGCAGTGATGTGACAGCAGAATAAAGGGAAAACACTGGGGGGTGTGCTGTCCCAGAGTGATGCTGGATTTAGGACACAAGAGAGAAAATACTCTGGTAAATATAGCACTACTGGCAGATCCAGAGAATCCTACCCAGGCTTGAAAAACAGATCTTAGAAGAGATTCTGGCCACTGGAAAGAAACTGGAGGAAAGAAGAAAGGGGAATAAGAATTTTAGAAAAAACAGATGAGGAAAATATGGAGTTGATTTTCCTTATGTGTAAAGATGAAGACAGCAAGGATCAGAGGAAAGACAGAATCTCTCAAGCAAAAGAAAAAAAAGCTGTGGAGCTTTTCAGTGGTTCTGAACTCCAGGCCAAAAAGTGCTGAAGCATTTTTGAAATCAACTTGTTCAATGTTTTGCTTTACAAAAGCACGCACCACTTTCTGCAGCTCACGTTTGATTAAGTTCATTTGGGGATGAAATTATGGATCAGAAATTAGAATAAAGCTGAAAATAAATATGACTTTGAACTACACCAATATCTGAATTTACAATCCACTCTGCTGGCAATGTTGCATTACTATAAATGTCTGTGCTATTGTCATGATACGTAAACATTTAAGCACCTGAAGAATGTGCTTTAAACTCATGTTTGTAGTCATTTGCCAAGCCTCTGGTGTTTAATAATGCAACAACCCTTGCTTAGCATTAGCAAAATAATTTAAGTGAATGTTTTGCAATGTTCCATGAAGAACATTAATGCAATAATACTTTCTAAGTACTTCAAAAAAGGAAACCAACAATACAACGATACAGCTAAGAGCTCTATTAAATGAATGTAGAAGCAGCAGACATCATAGATGACTGGAATTAATGTTTTTAAATTAAAGTTCTGATAGGTGATACGTTTGAAAACCATCCTTCTCTGGAAAACAAGGAAGCATGATTGAAACCAGTGGAAACACAAAACTGCAAATTTTTCATCATGAGAAATCTGTGATTCTCTTTCTTTAAATGTACATCAGAGGTGACATGGCAGGTTATACACAAATTAAACCACTGTTCAATAGCAAATATCAAACACTGTGACCTGTCAAAATGCAGGATTTGGAGATAAAATGACACCAGCAAAAGACACAGCTTCATATTGGTGTAATATTCCCTTCAAGTTATCTCACCACAATGGCATTTTCCTTTTGGACGGTAATAACTACTCCAAAAAATGTTTATTTCCTGAAGGTGGACGGAGTGGATGTTTCTGTTTTAGCAACATTCACTATGCAGAGAGGGGAATCTGGAGAGTGCTATCACAGGAATTCATTCCTGCAGAAATTCCTGCCCAACACGAGCAACCAGCCCCCAGAGCAAGGAGGCTGATGGAGAAGCTTCCCAAATTTGACATCCAATCCCACAGAGGATTAGGAATCATCTGCTCCTGAGGATTTGCCCAAGGAATTATGCAGCAAGGATTGTGTTCTCTGCTTTTTCCCCAGTGTGGGCACTGCACCCCTGAATCTCTGATCAGTTCTCCCAAATTGCTCTTAGAAGGCATTTTACAGGATTTTCCTGAGCAGCACAAGATTCTGCTTCAGATTCTGCTGCTCCACATCTCACACTCTGCTTACACAGGCATCATATCACACACAGACAAAATGTGCCATTTTCATGATGAGCAACCAAGAAATAATAATTCAAGCTTTTTTTTTTCTAAATTACTGCTGTCAGAATTTTGATGAGAATATTCCTATGAAACAGCTGCTGTTATATGACTCTGAAGTAGGATATTGATCTAGGAAAATAGGGAATAAACTCTCTCTTTGAGCTGTTTTAAGTGTTAGCTAAGCTGGATGCATATTTCATTTGTATCATATTTTAATGCTGGAATAACCAGATATAACTCCTATTTCTTGTATCCTGTTTTTCTCCCTAATTATAATCGTCTTGTGGTTAATTACAAAAGCGTGCTAATGACATAATCTTCCATGATATCAGACAAAATAAATTCTATTTTTTGTTCCAGTGATAGTTATTCAAGTAGTAGAGAGTTGATTAAATGTTCCATCTCAAGCAGAACAGTTCACCAGCTCCTTTCCATTATTTATTTGGGTAAACCATAGAGTTACTCACTCAAGAATTATGATGACTTTATTCATATTACTAAAAAATCTACAGGAACATAAAGTAAAAAAAAAAATAAAAAAAGTATCAGGTCTTTGTTTCATCAATTCTATTGAATCCCTCTCCACAACCCTCACATGATGCCCCACTAAATAAACAAAAAACCACCCCCAGTCCCTGCATTCCATCCATTTCTGCAAGCTCAGACTGAGGATGAACATGGCCCAGGTTTGTAATGAAGAAACAAAATCAAAATACTGATCTAAAAACCAGGAGAAACAGGAACATTTTTCAGCCCTTCCACCTACCCAAACAAGCTTTGCAAGGCTGACAAAGACACTCTGCTGGGTTATTTTTGTTATTTAAAATCACTTATTTGAATTATCTTGAGGCTGTTTAAGGATATTTTCTGGAGTAAGTAGTAGTCGCATGAATTCTAAAAGAAACTCTGATTGTGAGGAAATTGGAGGAGAAACCTCCAAATCAGCCCAACACATCCAATAAAATGAGGCAGTCACCTCCACACAAAATAACTAAAAATGTTAATTCTATTGTGGCTAAAAACATCAAAAAGGTGCAATGAATAAATTAGAATATCCTTCAAAGAACTGAATTCATCCCTAAGTGAAGAATATGAAAAATTCTGGCATGGTAAATGGAAATAGAGAACACAATGAAGATCCATCATAAATTCAAGTCCTGGTAGAAGAGGCTGTGGAGCAAATTCAGCAGAATTTTGAAGAGTAATCTCCAACTCTGGATAGTATTTTACACAGGAGTTCTAAAAGAATTCAAGCATGAAACACTTGAATTATTCACTGCAATTTAACTCAAAACTGTCTCAATAACAGACAAAGATATTTCAGTGCCAGGGGCAAATATGACACCAATTTTCCAAGAAGACAACTGTGGCAGGGATATGAAAAATTACAGCAAATAAGCCTGGCCTCCTTATCCCCCAAACTGGCAGAATTTGTAATAAACCTCCCATGTACTAGCAGACACCTGAATAAATAAGATATCTTTAATAAATAAGATATCTTTAATGAGTCAACAGAGCTTTTGTTAAGAAAAGGCAGACTTGGAAAATAAGTAGATAAAAGAATTGATTGAAACCTCACATTCCAAAAGACCTTGTCCAGAAATGTCTCTAATACTCAGAAATATTGATAGCTGTCAGCTATTATTGAAAAATATACCTTGGGGGAAAGTAAGTCTTTTGAGTAGAGAAAAACTTTTTTCATAAAACATGTTTTACGAAAAATAACATTTGAAAATTAAAAGACAACCTGTCAATATATCATATACAGAGGCAGTTGCATTCTTAGCACAATAGAGTTTGCATGCAGTAAACAGCAAAAATAATTTGAGTGCATTGTCCCAAAACACTCAAGAATGGCAATATGTGAAAAATGAAAAAGATTGAGTAGCTGGTCATTTTCTTGAGCACAGAGTAATTGCATTTTACAAGTTTAATGCTGGTTCACCTGTGCTCTTCAGAAAAACGGGATATATCTCATATATATGTGCATATATAAATATATGTGTATTTAATATGCGTGTGCTGCCTTCCTGTTGCATATAATCACAGGAGGTGAATTAGATTCAACAATTTCTATATAAATTGCAGCCTCACACTGATTTCTTCATAAATCATAGATTTAACCTCAGTCAGCTAAAGAGCGCTTTTAAGAAAACCCAAGATGCTCTTACTCAAAGAACAATACTTAAAGGAACCTGGAAATATCTTGCAGTCATTTAAGAGCAAAAAAGAGAATTAAAAACTGGTTTATGATGAAGTCTCAGAACTTAGACAACTTGAACAATTATTATTTTAGGAGAGCAGTTTCTGACAGCTGGGTTCAGATCCTTCATTCTTCACTCACCAATGCCTGGAGCCACCTTCAGCTCCTTTCCTTGGTCCCGTGGGTTTTGGCAGCTCCATTTTCCATCTGGCATCAGCCCTGGATCCTGCTCTCCACATGTCAGACTGTTTCCAGCTGCGTTTAAGGGAACCACACCCACACTGAGGTGCTTTGGTTTCACACTGGGTGTACCCAGATTTCTGTATTTAAACTCTTCTGCTCATCAGGAACTGATATTTACTGGCAGGCCCAGGGGGGGGGTCCCAATGGCCTGGAGACTGGGACCAGCTGGGAAACCAAAAACAATCATGAGAAAACAAAATTAAACCAGGCATTGGGCAAAACACAGCAAAACCAATCATTAAAAATATGGAGGACAGCACTCACCATTCTTCTGAGATGTCATTTGTTTCTATGACCTGGAAATGAACTTGGATTTCCTGCAAATGAAAAACATTGTGTGTCTACACATTACATACACACACCCCTTCCCCTCCTCATTTCAGGAATGACATTTTCCTTTCCCCCCAAGGTCTCATCCTATGCCAATTACGCATTCAGGCCATAAAGGACTGAATTAGAGGCAACAGGAATTATAACACAGAAATGATAGATCATTTTCAGATTTTCCTAACAATAAAAGGGATTGAATTTTTCATTAACGTTATTTTCTTTCTGATTTTAAAGCTTTGGAAATTGTTACAATGTGTTTATGTTTGCATTTAAATCTATTTCAAATAAATATATGGTTGTATATAAAAGGCAATTTAAATACATATAATGATAAAATTAAGTTCCATTACTGCAATATTCTTTATTTTCTACAATAACAATTCACAGAGATTGTTATCCCTTTCATCTTAATTGGGTAATGTATTTTCCTCAATGCAACTCTTCGCAAAACAAACATTGGGTTTCTTTGAGGCAATTTGCAGACATTGTTAATCTCTGTAGCAGTTATGATGCATATTTTCCTCTACCACTTCCACGGTGTTTTATTATTGAGCCACAAACCCCTCATTTTCTGTGTGAAATACATCACCATAGTTGGGTTTGCTTCAGCAATATTTGTTCTTTTTGCCTTGGAGCTGGTAAACAACCAGACAGGCAGGACAGAGAGAGCATCCCATCCCTGCTCCTTCCTGACAGCCGGTGGCTGCTGAAGCTTGAGAAGCTCCATCAGGATTTCTGCTGGAATTGGGAAATGAACGCTCCAAAAACACAGCAATTATCTGTGTGTGACCTGCTTCATGCAATCCCATGGGTCCAGGGGCAGCTTAGAAAACCAAGCTGGAAATCAGGACTGCAGAAGCACCTTGGAAATCTCTTGTCTCTGTTAGAAAACCAAGAAATCAGGATTGCAGAAGCACCTTGGTAATCTGTCTCTGTTAGAAAACCAAGCTGGCAATCAGGATTGCAGAGGCACCTTGGAAATCTCTTGTCTCTGTTAGAAAACCAAGAAATCAGGATTGCAGAAGCACCTTGGAAATGTCTTGTCTCTGTGGCCTCTTGCTGCTTCTTTACTGCTGATTTTATGCATATTGCTCTTGCAACAGGGTAGCTTGGACTTCTTTGTGCTGGGTTTGCTTTTTTAACTCTTTCCTCCAATTGCAGTGGTATTTTCACACCAGTGAAGCTTCAGAGGGGGGAAGCAAATTGAAAGTGAGGGTGAGGATGGTGCACCACTGTCACCCTGTGGGTGTCCCTGGTCCCCTCCTCACCCGACCCTGATCCCCTCCCAGGGGCTGTGGCTGCTCCAAGGACCAGCCCAGTGCTCCCAGCAGCTTCTGTGCCAAGACAGGCCAGGTTTTAGCACCCCTGTGGGACCAGTTAAAGTTAAAAAGGACTTCAAAGTTGAAGAGCAGCACCTTTCAGTTCCTATACGAGTCCCTGGCTAAGCTGCCTTCTGAATTTTTTTGGCCTTTTTATAAAGATAGGGTGTTGCAGCATCTTTCCACAGCTGGAGGCTCTTTACTAAAGAGCAGATGGATTATAATTTAATTCCTTTATTTCCCAAACAGTGATAAGGTGTCACCTATATGATCTCTAGAAACTCCTGTTTGGCTGCAGAGATGATGGTTTATCCTCCTGAAGGATTTTGTTATGAAAATTAGGACTTGGATGTAATGAAATCTAATTTAAACAGTCCAAACAGAGAGTTAAGAGTCACAGAGGGTATTCAAGAGTCTTATGCCTGGGAAAGCTCCTCATAAACCTAAATTTAGTGTATTTTCATAGAACATTTAAGAGATCAATGATATTTCAGTGGTAGAAAAAAATTTCATTTCTCTCTTTCTAATACTTTTTATTTTTACAAAAATTACTCCTAGGTAATTAGGATTAAGAACAAGTCTAAATCAAAAGAATACAGAATGCTTTGCATAAATGGCATAAGCCTGGAGTAAAAGTTTGAGAGGAATAGATGATTTATACTGCTTTGGTTCAGTGACCTGGGTTCAAAGTCAGCCAAGGATAAAATCAAAGTAGGTTTGTCAGTCTGAATAATATAAATGTTATGTGGAAAGATTTATATTCTGAATGCTATCTAAGCAATTAATCCAAAGGGAATTATTTATAATTGCTAATTAGTTAGACAACTACAAACGATATAGAATGGAATTACATATCAGTTCTTTTCTAAAATCTCGTGGGCTAATGTAATTGTGTTCCATTAGTATAAATCCCTTTACAATGGAGATTAAAATAAATGGGACTGAAACTTCCTTGGCTTCTGTTTGCAGTCCTGCTGTAATGGATGGTTTGAGCCCAAATCCTGTAATGGGATGAAACTGCCCAGCTGAGGGGCTGGCAGAGGTCACAGCAAAGTTTGTGCCTTTTCAGCAGTGCCTATTTACTTCTATTTCTTCTAACATTTACTTCCACTATTTATTTGTTACTTACAAAAAATAGAGGCAATCTTCTGCTCTGTTTGGTCTCTCCCATTCCATCATACACAATCCTAAATACAATAAATAACTTTCACTTTTCTGCAGATACAAAAGTGTTGTTTCTATTTTTGAATTTGCTCAAGGTAGAAAATCTTACCACCATCACTACAAACATTTACATCAATTATTTACAGTTATTTTGCTTTTTGCTTCACAGGGAGATCAAAAAGTTGTCAGAAAAGAGTATGGGCAGATTTTAGGGTTTTGTGCCATTAAATTCCTTCTCTTCTTTATCAAAGGTCACTTCCAGGATGGATAATTTACACAGCAAGCAACATGAGAATGGTGACACTGAAAACTAGATCCAAACACACTTTCACTGTCCCCAGAAGCACAACAATGGTGTTGGAAGGATCTCCTGCTGTTTTCCATACTCCTGGACATCCCAGACTCCAGGAGCTGGAGGGGTGCTGCAGCTCTGCCCTTCTCAGGAGCTTCCTGAGGGACAGGATTTCATCCCACAGTCACTGCAGCAAGGCAATGGAATGTTTCTGGAATGTTTTCACAGGGGTTTCAATTAGCAACAACAAAAATTAAAACGCTTTTTTTACAGCTCTTGAAAAGTTTGTTGAACTAGAAATAATTTATCTTGGTAAGATGAAGTCTCCTCCTGAGACGAGGCTTTGGAATTTCCCACAGTTCAAAGGATTTGTGCTTTGTAAAATGAAATGACCCCATTAATCCACATTGAGGGAATTTACAGTCAGTTTATGCAGAATAACTTTACCATTTCAAGAACAGTAAGAACTTGATTTACATGCTGCTACTCATAAAGAAAGAGGTGAAGGTTTTCTCTCTCAAACAGGAGCAGCATTTCCTTAGGGGATGGGGCTCTCAGCAGTGGTGCAGAGCAGGGTTTGTGCCAGAAAAGGCTCAGAGTTCAAATTCTCCCATCTGCAAACCCTGTCCAGCTGCAGGTGCTCCCAGGAAGGTTTGGGAAATGGCAATGGAAGGGAGATCAGCTGGAACTCTGACATCAGAGGGACAGTTCTGCTCACTGGGACAGGACACGTCGCAGGTCACTGAGAGACAACTTAAAACCTAAATGAATTAACTTAAAATCCAAACAAATTGATGGTCTTGAACTGGCCTCTGTGTTCTCTTCAGGATTTCCCAAACTGTTGAGGAAAGGCAATGGAATCGGGTATTTTTAATGGAATTCAGGTATTTTTTAATCTATTAGAAAATTCCATATGCATACAAAAAATTGATCACTTGCATTGAACTGTAGGTTTTTACTGCCTGCTGGGCTGAAAAAAACAGGTGGATACTGTGGAAATGCCACGAAGAAAACATAACTCTGCTCCTAAAAAAACAGATGTAGAAATTTCCTTTTGGAAAACTGGCTGAGAAGTTCACCTGAAGAGCAAAGTAAGCTAAAGTACTGCTGTGTTAATTAGTAATTTAATATGCAGAGTAATTCTGAGGGAGAGACAACTAAGGAAGTCAAATAAAAAAAGCCCAATAACCACTATTAGGAACTCATTGATTTGTTTGTCCAATTAATTTTAGACCTAACAAATTACTGTCTGCCACGTGACTGATCTCTGACAAATTCACAATACTGAGTGGATGAAAGTATTTGCACGGATTGGATACCAATAAAGCAGAACGTGAAACTATGGGAGCTTAGATCTGGTTAATTGGAATTTCAACAAAATTAAATTGAAAAATAAGGTCAAAGTAAACTTGTTCTGGTTATTGATATAAATTTCATAAAGCTGCAGGAAGATATTCAAGCAATTTATTTCAATCTAAATTTTGATTCATTGTTAGATATGTAATTAAATTTATTTTGTAGAAGCTTTACAAATGCTTAAATCTTCAGTGAAATATTACCCTTGTAACAGAAAGTTTAAACAAAACAAGTCACATAGTTATCTTCTGGATTTGCCTTTCTTCCTTTGGGAATCCTATTCTACTGTTTTACTGTCTATGTTCATCAAAGATATTTCCAAAAACTAGAAAATTAGAAGTTAGTTCCTATCTTTCCTTAAGTGGGAACTAAATTAAAGTCAAAGATGAAAACCTCCATCCCTCATTGAGGTCAGAGGTGCTGCTGAGCCCTGAGGGATTTCCCCAAATTTGCTGTAACCCCAAATTTCAACCCAAACCCCCCTGTGACCTATTTACATTTTCATGTTACTGCCTTACACAAAGTGTATTTAGTGATACTCACATGATCTGTTCCAAGTGGGTGAAGAGATTACTCCTGATAACAAACCTGTTGTAAGGAATGCACTGAGGTAAGGCACCAAAAATAAATGGGAAAGTTTCATTCCCGTTGAGGCAAATCAAGATGAGGTTGAGATTAATTAAGCAGGAAAGTATAGCACATGACACCTAGTCTAATAAAGACATTTGCATATTTAAAGAAAGTGAAACAATATCTGTTTTAATTAAGTAGGCTGCTCCTTCAGGTTAATGCATTCAGGGGAAAAATTAAATCTGTCTCGAATCCCTGGAAGAAATGGAGAGTGGCTGTAGGAAATTGGCCTCCTGAAATGTGATTAATGGACTGGCTTGATGAGGACTGACTCCTTCTAAGGCATCAGGGCTCTCTGGGAGCCAGGGGCTGCAGACACAGAGCCTTGGGGTCTCTGTGAGCCCCTACACAGGGCAGGTCTCAGGTGTCACCTCCCTGCACAGGTTTTCCTCCAGCTGTGAGAGGTGTTGGCATCAGAAGGTTTGACATCTAATTTGCTCCAACAGCCTCACATTTCCTCCTCTTTCTCTTGCAGATCAGAGGGAAAAGCTCATGCAGCACCTGAGGAGGCACCCAAAGGGTGAGGATTTTATTTTAGGATTTAGGATTTTTAGCATGCTTGCTGGACACGCAGGCTGCTGCTGCTGCTGGACAGACGTTTTCTGCCATTCAGTGCCAGGCACCAGCAGCAGCAATTAAAATCACACTCTGCATTTCCAAAGCTGCTGATTAAAGGTGTCAGTTCCTAACGTGCTCTCTTGTAAACGTTTTATACCCTCTGGATTACTCGTGTGAGTCCAAAGGCAGTGAGAAGAAACCTCTTGAAGTGATCAAAATTCCATTCTCAGGAGGGTTCCAAGGTGAGGAGCCAAAGATTGCTCATGCTCTAGCAGAAAACAGTGCAAAGCAAGAGGAGAAAGCTGCTTTCTGCTCCCAGCTGTCCTCATGGGGAGCCCCAAACACCTTCAGAAATGGTGCCAGAGAGAAAAAAAGGATCTTTCAGCTGAGATTTCCAGGGAAAAGCACTGAAGGTAGAGGAATGCCCCAGTAAGATCAAAGGGGAATTAAATACCTGTGCTATGGACACAAATTTATGCATTTCCTGCGTTTTCAAAGAGTAATTTGATGTGATGTCTCTTCATGTCTAGCACATTATGCAAAGATTTTCTGCTGAAATCTGGTATTTCCATGGTGTGTCTCGTGCATAATCTGACCAAGGAATACAGCTGGAGTTCCTCTCACCAAAAACCACTGCAAACATCACTGCCAGGCACAGGGATTTTCTAACGAAGAGAGTTCTGGGGTTTAAAGCTTTTAAAACAGAATTTATAAATATCAACAACTCTGCAAGGCTCCGCTTGAGCCTTCAAAGAATCATGAAGAAAAGTGCATAAAAACCTAACTCATTATTATCTAGTAACTCATTATTATCCAGTAACTCATTAATATCTAGCAACTTATTAGTATCTAGTGAAAGTTACCATAAGAAATAAATATAAGGGCTGGAGAAATCCATATTAAATTCAAGGTTATTAAGTGAGTCATGCTTGATAAAAGCACATCTTCCTAGTTTTTATTGCCTAGCACTGCTCAGGATGCATCTAGCAATTAAAAACATAACTGTTGCACAATAAAAATTGCCAAAGCTATTAACCAGCCATATAAATGAAAACTTTGACTCCTAGCATTTTCCATCAGAGAAATACAGAGTGCAGTCAACATGCTTCACATTTCCAGGAATTCACAACCATTACATCTTTCTAAGTCAATCCATTTAGTTAAAAAAAAAAAAAAAAAAAAAATTCCTTAGATCCACTCTGCAACATTTTGTTAGATATTTTTGATTTTTCCATAATGAGAAAAATTTAAGGAACAAATACTTCATTTGTGAAATCAATGTTATTATAATTAGCTGGAGGATATTTTGATGTTGAAAAAGATATTAGGGAGAGGATGTCCAAAGGTTAAAGCATCAGAGTGATAAACTGCACTTTAAGTTGGGGCGTAAATATGGCCCCAGTAATAGCTGGAATTAGCAAGACAAGGTTAAAATTTAATTTTTCTAATAGTGAGTTGTTAAAAGTTACATCCTGCAGCATTAGGCGTAACTGGCTCGTGTTCCTGTGACTTTCATGGGGAGAGCTGAGGTCACTGGGCCCAGCTCCAGGAATGTACTTAAGCACTTGTTTAAGTGCACAATAATTATGCACATACTTAAAATTTGTCCTGCCTCGTTTTCTCAAGCCCTTGCAGCTACAAAGCCAG
>JAWWMU010000210.1:2491478-2510494 GCA_035048155.1 Cinnycerthia olivascens
TAAAATCAGAATTTACATAAATTTCCAGCTAGAGAACATGAGGAGGGCTGTCATTTAATTGTAATTTCCAAATGATTTTTGAGGCAGAATTGTAGAACCTGGAAGATATGCCTATTTAAAAATGGATTATGAACAAGATATTAATATATATATAAATTCTGGATTTCATATTTATTCTGCTTCTTTCCACCAGGGTGACACATAATTACTGGTAAAAAAGTCAAAGATATCTTCCAACTCCCAATTTACTCTCTCTATTATTTTATATCCAATCTTTTGCCTCTAAAATCTTTCTTAAGGTATCTAAAAATACTTTACAATACAGTGTAGTAAAAATTGCCTGATTTATTTACAAATTATTATAATTTAGTTATTCAGAAGCAGTGCATTTTTATCCTGCTTATCTAATAGATATTCTGATGTAGTAGTTTAATAGACAAATGTAATTTTACAAAACACTATTAGACTGCATGCTTGTTTTAAAGATTAAAGATTAAAGTGGGTGACAGATTGATTGCTCCTAAATTGTTCATTCAGGGTAACTATGCACATTTTAAACCACATTTATTTCATCTTCTGTGTACGTAAATCCAATGAAACATTAATTTTTCTATTAAAAAAACCCATGCTATTGGAGGACAGGAATTATTGTCCACGCTCATGAAATTAGATTGCTTTGGTTTTGATAACTTATATTAGAACAATCAGGTCTTAATTTTGTTATCAAGATCTAAACTGTGGCTATACCTTATTTCAAGGGTGATGATATATAAAAATTACTTTTAGGATAATTTTATTCCTAAAATAAACTATAAAACAAATTACTTTTATACCAAATGAAATATTCTTAAGTTAATGGTTTGTACACTTTATGAGCAGTGAGAACAGAAGAAACATTAAAAATCATTATAGATTTGTAAGTATTTTATTAGAAAAAAAATGATCAACTTACACTCCAGTCTGGCTGTCCAATTAGAGTGATTTGTTTCTAATAGAGGGATAATTTTGTTTTGGTAAAAAAAGAGAAACCCTTTAGTGCTGTCATTTATTCCAAGGCAGATTTTGCAAAGGCTTTGAACTCAGCAGTTGATTTGTGATTTGCCTTTGTGTTCAGTTTTGCTCCAGCCGAGGTTTCTGTGTGATGGATACAAACTCAGGCTGGGCAGGTGGAGCAGGGAAACCCTTCAGAGGGTGGATGAAACTTGAGCAAAGGTTTTACAGACAAAGGGGAGGATGCAAGCACGGACTCGCTGGAGTTCAGCTCCTGGAATCTGCTCTGAATCCTTTTATAGGACATTGAGGTGGCACCAATAAAGCAAATAAATATCAACCTGGGTTGGTTTTTTTTTTTCAGAATGAATCATTTCAAACCCATCCATTTCATTTTTTTCTTTTAGTGCAGTGGCAAGTCTTGAGGATAAGAGAAAACCAGACTGTTAGAATTCATCATGACCTCAGTGTTTTACAGTAACACACGATACTCTCCTGAGTAAACACAAAACAGATTGCTTGGATTCAGTTTTCCCCATGTGGGTTGATTATTAATCACTGTCAATTGGAATAGATGAATAAAATGCAGTTCAGGTATGACTTTCCCAGGAATGACAACTTTACAACAGTTTTGTAATATTGTCATGTATGAGAGAAGGAAAATATTCCAACTAAATTATCAGGTAATTCAGCTGTGGGAGTAGCACAGTTGCATAGCAAAAATAGAAGTTGTTGTGATCCTGACCAAGAATAATAAATTAATACAGAACCACTGTAAATGAACTTCAGTGATGTAAACTCTGGGAAGCTTTACTAGTTTTAAAGTCAGTGTCTTACCTTGGTTTTAATCTCTTCCTTCAGAAAATATCCACAGAGATGAGGAAGTTATTACTTTCCCTTTGTCCTTGCAAGTCCTCTGTAATCTTTGTTTTCAGACAGAAGATCAGGCTCATTGCACGTGGTAATGACCCTTCTGCTCTGATCAGATCTGTCAGCTCACACTGGCCAATTATTTTGAAGTGTGCAATCCTGTGAGCTGATGTTTCTCAAGAAAAATGAAATAAAAAGAAGAAATATTCCTACTTTAACCTTTAAATGGCATAAACTGACAATACTGTACTCTTCTGTCCTTTTCTTACCCATGTTTTCAACAGAAAATTTAGTACTTCTCCATATAATGGAGGAGGTCCAAAATGTGCAAGGATGACCAGATGAGTACGTCTTGAATATTTTTTAAAAGTGTTTTTGTTACCCAGATGAGATTTGAGTGGTTTTGACATCTCTAGAGTCAAAGTGAGGTGGGACAGCTCAAACCTCAGTGAAACCACAACTGCATTTTCTTTCTCCTGAGCTTAGTTTATATTTCCAACATATCACGAAAAGATTTTTGCACGCGTTTTCCTCTTTGACCTCATAAGTTTTTGACAAACACATCAGAAAGCCGCTTCTATTCCTCTCTAATTCTTAGCAGAGGGCACAGACAGTGCCTCTCCCACTGAGAATGCATCTCCTCAGGTTGTCGAGGGAGGGTGACCTCATTTTTTCCCAAATCCTTAATGCTGTTGGACACCATTCTACAAATCCAGCTGCAGACCCCAGGCTGGTGTGCTGGTGGCTTTGTGGTTAGTGCATGGAAGGGCACAGAGCAGCCTTGTAGAATCGCAGTGCCCCTTCTCCTCTCCTGCCCTGGGCAGGGGGCTGTGTCAGGGTAACTCTCACACTTCCTGGGGCTGCTCAGAGCCTCTTTCGTCTTCTCAGTGCTCATCTCTGGGTGAGTAATTCACCTCTGCCACGAGGAGCAGGGAAGGAAAACGACATTTTGCAAATGTGGAGTTAAACACCTACTTGAAAACCAACCCAGCGCAGCTGAACTGTAGATTTCCATAACCTTAAATTAATCCAAACTCATCATAGGAGGTTAAGGTGTTGACACAGCAATGTAATTAACAGTTCTTTATACAAGAACTGTATTTTGTGACAAAAGCTCCCATTTTTAAAGACCACAGGAAAAAAAAAATTGATGTCTGATCTTGAAAAACTTGCAAGACATAGGTGATAAGCACATACAGCAGCAACTAAAATGTTTTGTTTGGTTGGGTTTTTTTAAGAACTAAATGGAATTTTCAATTTCATTCAAATCTTGAAAAGCAGAATAACTTTTATTACCTATTTCTCTTTTGAAGGGGAGCTGACTGCCTAATTTGTTTTGAGAATCTAGCAAGTATGTTCTCAGTTGCTGAAGGAATGAGGACATGCTTGTTAAAACCTGTTCAGCTAATTTGACATATATTTGCTAGAAGAAAATATATTACCTTAAAAGTTGTCTACTTCTATATGATGCCAAAATACATCTGCAATATTTTTTCTCTAGTGAACTGAGCTATTAATTTACACAACAGAATTGCAAATCTGAGAAGATTTTCCAGGAACTAAAGTGACTGATGTTAACACTTTTCATAATTTACAGAAACAAGAAAAAAAGACATTTGCTGGCATGCAAGTAATCTAGTTATAGGATTACAGAGATAAACCTCATCTACATCAGCGTAACACAAGCAATCTTGCTTTTAGATTGTTTTCTTACAGCCTGCAAGGATTACACAGTAATCACACATCAGTGAACTGATCTGTGAGTGCTCCCAGTCCCAGCACCCCTGTTCCAGCCAGGGGTAAACGAAATAAACTGGAATCCACTGAGACCTGAAGAGCAAACTGAGGGCAGGATGTGCCCCTCACACTCAGCACCACCTTGAACTGAAGCCTGGGCCTGCCAAAAGCTGCCTTTTTTACATGTCTAAAACAGAAATCCAAATGATTTGGCTTTTAATGGCATTAATGAGCTTCTGCCTCCTCGTGTGTCCTTGGTTCTGACTCCATTTTCACCATTAGATGTTTATGGAGCAGCAATAGTAACTGGATCCTGAGCCTGACCCAGATTAAAAGAGAAACATTAAACAAAATTTGCTATCTATTTTTGTCTGTCTTACTGAGGCTCTGGCTGACAGCTTGCAGAAGGCAGGCTGCAGCAGGTCAGCACATGCCCCAAGCCCAGTCTGTCACTGAATCCATGGAACTGGAGGCTACCTTGGCTTTCTGGAGTTTATAGCACTGCAGTGAACCACAATCTCCCTCCCCCCAAAATGGGTCAGACATGAGAATGCTCTTGTTTAATTACTCAAGGGAAATATTGACTCTTTTAATTCATTTTAGTTTCCTTTCTTGTCAATATCTCTCCTTTCTTTACTATCCCTTTTGTGTGCACTTGCAAATCTTCCTTTCAGAAAAACCACTGCAGAGACTCTTATTTCTCCCCCAATATATATATATATTTAATTCCTTTTTCCTTATTGCCCTTGAACACAAACATGAGTCTGCTCCTTAAACAAACAATCCTTATGATAACTGTTGAAAGCAACCAGTCTGTAAAAGCCTCCCCTTGCTCAGATGGAAAGTTAAAATATGGAGATGAAAGGAGAATCTTGTGATCATATCCTTCCCTCCAGAGTTATCTGGCTAACTGAGAAAAAAATGGAATAAAATTTTCTTATTTGCTTATGCTAAAAATTAACTTTCTATCTCACTATCCTAATGAGGGATCATGGGCAGGGCATTCCTCTGTTTATTTGGTACAGTCATGATTACTTGAATGGGCAGTGCCCCCAGGAAAACTCAGTTCTGCTTTGCCCTTATCCAGCACAGAAATTTCAGGCTGCAAACAGAAAAGGGGACTTTACATCAAATGCTGCTGACCAGAGATCTGACCTTATCCATGGATCCAACTTCTTCTCAGTCAAGGGATAAAAATGGCATCAGATCTGTAAAGAAAAGTATTTTAATTGGCATTTCTGTCTGGAAATGACATTTTGAAAAGGAATGCCAGGTGAGTCTTCTAAACTTTTTCTAGCAGCTGTCACAGTAGTTCTAGCTTTATTCCCTGGTTTATTTTCTTTACATGTTCAAATGAGAGGGCCAGCTTTGGTAAATACTGTAAATTTTGTCATGAAACACCAACACTGACAGGCTGCCTCTGCTTCTCAGTCATTGCTGGGCAGTGATTTTTATTTGTTGTAAGACAGGTAAGTTCAGTATATTTAAAAGTTGTGTAATTATAACTATGCGAGGATGTTGAAAGCCAATGCCAGGTTTACAGAAGTGCTTTAAATTCGCAATACTCTGCTCCAAATACTCCAACATCCACTGAGTGTGTGCTCGCCATCAAAAGAGAATTTGAGTTTGTCCAGGCAGCTGGCAAAGAGATATTTTAAGATTAATAGGAAGCCTATTCACCTTTTCCAGTGGTGAAGGAGAAGCCAGGCCAGGAGGACAGAATTACATTATTACATTTCAGTTACAAATATTTACATTTCCTTTGTGCACGCTGTTCCAGACCCCAGGAATAAGCACAAAGCAGGAAGCCTCACCCAAAGTGTGACACAGACACAAAGATATCGATGTGCAACAGCAGCTTTGGCCTTGATTCCACCCAAACATGATTTAGTTCAGCAAACGAGAAGCCATGTAGGTGAACTCTGCTATTATGTGCCACCATAACAACAGAGTAAAATTCCATTTCTGTCATTTTTAGACCACTATTACAGCATCAAATATCTGCCTCTGGCTTTATTGGATAACAGAGGTAAGGATGGTGTGTCCTGCAATTATTTGTGGGAGAGGGTAGAGCTCTCTTTATGCAGATGATGACACGTCCTGCTGAAAGCATGTACTGTGTGAAATGTGAACGTGCAATTCTTTCATGCAGTGCTTTAGACAGCATTTAAGCTGTAAAGTCTGAATTACACATGAACGGAATAGTTAAATTACAGCCATTTATAGAAACGCGGTAACTGGACCAGGAAAAAGACCTTTACAGCTGATGCAGCCACACCAAAGCATTTTGTTGAGCACAGAACAAAATCTTTCATTTAATCTGGGCTTTATTGAACCATATCATACCTTTTGTTTTAATGGAGTTCAATTTTAAGACTAAAACTATCTTTAAATTATTTCCCATGTATATCCATGAGATATGAAAGCGGCTCTTAAGATTCCCTCTAGAATCTTTTTATTTCTCCCAAATTATTTGTACCAAAATATTAGTTCCTCTGGCCTATCATTAACTTCATGAACAGATAATTTAGGCAACAATACAACTGTATATATTAAAATAAAAATTCTTTTTAAAAAATATTTATTTTGTGTGTATTAAGGTAGAAAGTATAACATTTAGAGGAACTTAAAAATCAAGGACTCTGAATGCTTTAAAGTGAGTATGCCAAGAGAAAGTCCCCAAGTTGAGAATCATGGCATTGGAACTCATACAGGATATAAGGAACAATTACCAGGTAGAGAATCCACCAAAAATAAATCTCTCAAACGAGCAATTATCTTTAATAAGGTTTGTCAAGATTACAAAAATATTTGTATTACTAAAAAAAGAGATGTAATTTTCCATGGAACCATTTTCCTTGTAAACGTGGCATATCCTAGGCTCACAAATGCATCCTCCAAGCCATTTCAGGCTTTGATGTCATTAATTCATAAAGACTTCAAAGGCAGCATCTATCAGGACAAAATTCTTTTTTTTTCACCTTTGTGGTGCTGAGTATTTTGCTTTTCCTCCTCTAAATATCTAATCCACAGACTCATTTAAAATTAGCACACATACAGCACAATAAAGAACAGACAACTGCAAATAATCCTGATTTCTCCTGTTATTCATATTGACACATATCAGGAACAAAATTCCTCTCTTGGATTACTTACCTCTTTACCAAAACTAAAATGCTTCTTTCTTAAAGGAGTGTGATTAATTTCTGACCTTTATAGATCTCATTCAGTTATTATTATGCAGAAAATGTCTTTTGAGTCACATTCTAGTGATTAACAGGGTATTTTTGCATTTGCTTTATCATATTTATAGTTGTACACGTGTGCATGATTTTAATTAGAAAAATAATAGTTGTGAATACATTCTTTTAAATGTCCTGCTCCTGTATCCCCCTGAGATTATTCTATAAGAATTATAGAGAAAATAAGATAGAATTGGCATAAGTGTGATATGTAAGTCAAAAGTAGAACACTTATGCCACCAAGAAAACAACCAAATCTCCTTGGGTATCAGTGTAGAGACTTGAATCTTGTTTCATGTGTAGTTGAATGGGACAAACCCTGAATCCATGATCCCTGCTTTAGTTCTGACCTGAAGCCAGAAGAGAACCACACATTCCTAGGAATATTAAAGTCCCAAGGCGATCAACCCAACCTTCAATCAAATACCCCCACGTCCATCAAACCAGGTCATGGATTGCCACATCTCCTCCTCCTCCCTTTCACCCTTCCAAGGAGGGGGACTTCCAAGGTTTGACCACTCTTCCAGAGAGGAAATTCCTCCTGTTATCCCAGCTGGCACAGCCTGAGGCTGTGTCCCCCATCCTGTCCCCTGTCACCTGGGAAGATCCTGACCACACTCTCCCGTCAGGGAGCTGTACAAAGCAATCAGACCTCCCTGAGCCTTTTCTTCTGCAGATTAAACACTCCTGAGACCATAACTCCAAGAATTTGATTCATCCCAGCCCCTCTTGAATCTCAAAATGTCCTCAAAGAGAAGTTGGAGGCGCTGCTTTGCTGAGCCCCAGCTCTGGGGCACAGAGAGAGAATTTGGGCTCTCAGCATATCACACCTGCCTAAAACCACAATGTGTCAGATATCCCAAAAACCTGGCTTGCCAAGCTCCAGCCCAGCAAATCTGAGCTTTGGAGGGTGTTAACACCACTGACAATCCAGAGGCTGTTCTGTAGGGTCTGTCTAACACGGCCCACGGGGACGGCAGCGACGCGCTGAGCTCTGCTTTCATCAGCCCAGAGACTGCAACACACGCCTCTGCCTGGGAACAACCAAGACCAACCACTTCAAAGCACTTCTCCTTTCTTTTTTATACCCACCCCCCTCTCTGATAACTAATCCAACTTAAAATATGTGGCTTGCAAATACAAACCTGATTTGTGACCTACCCAGATTAAAGAAGAGCCTTTGTTCTTCTCTCAGAATGTCTCACACACCAGAGGATAATTATGAGAGGCATAACCCCTATAATCATCTCTGTGACAAAACATCCAACCTGCAATGGAAAGATTCCAATAGAAATGTAAATAGTGAATGTAGAGAACTCAGTCAAAACTCTGCCCTCAGATTTATTTCAATTGTCTTGTTGATGAAAATATGACTTTGATAACTAGAAGTATTTCCCTGCTATGATATCCCATCTTGGAGAGGCAGACAGATCTTTAGGACAATGTTTCTAGATTCTCTTAATATATATGTTTATATATATATATTAACAGTTTAATATATGAAGAAAATCTATATAAATTTAAGGAAATTATGATATGTCTTTGAAATGTAACAAATTAAATCAAAGACTCTAAAGTGTTATCAAATCTTGAGCTGAAGAGGCCACAAGAAGAAGGAATAGAGGGAAAGAGAAGTTAAAACTACAGAATGATATAAGAACACTCAGACATACTCATCCTGCCATGTTTTTGAAATCACAGCTGTCCTTTCTCAGGCAGGGTCTCATTTATCACTCATGCTCATTTTTAAAGCTGAATGTTGAACAGGATAAAACAGGACAAGAAGGCACCCAAACAAATATCTTGGTGTCACTGCAAACACAACAACGTGAAATTACAGCTTCTTTGAAATCCTGTGGTCCTGGATCTCCCACAGGACTGGTAAGACTGAGGGGAATTCAGCAGGAATCCATGAGAAAACTGCTGCACACATTGAGATTCTCTCAATCCCTGAGAGACAATTGGTTCACTCAGCAAACTTGATCAAAAATCTCAGTCCTGCCAGGCCTGCCCAAGTCAATTAGAGCTGCTCAGTGCCCTCCACCCCAAGCCTGTGGTTTCTGCAGAGCTGTGGCTGCACTTCAGTCACGTCTGCCCAGAGCCAGAATCCCCAGGAATCCGAGTCCCCTCTTGGAGCTGAGAGAATTGTTCATTAAATCTGTAGCACTTCCCAAACACCTTCAGCTCCTTGAATATGGAGAGCTGTTAACTAGTTTAAACATTCCTACAAGTGCATGTAGAGTAAGTTGAATTAAGCTGTGTGTGTCACTAATTAAAATCATTGAGACTTGAGTGGGCCTTAAAGGCAAAAATCTGTTCCTTTTAAAAGGAACACACATAAATACTTTGGGAACATTTGAGTATAATTATTATAGCCTTCAGGACTCTGGCCTAAAAGTATCAGAGTGACTGCATTCCTGATGGCAAAGTTTATTAGCACTGTTCATTTTTATTTTCATACAGTTATTACAGGAATGCCTGGAAGTGACACTAGCACGGAAGATCTGTTAATAACACATCTTATATAAACCCTTGGATTATTTTTGTACATCTAATTTCTTTCAAGGCAATTTTTAAAACTGAAAACATGATAGTTGAAGAAATTGTAGTTCCTTCTTCATAGAAGAGACGAGAATTGCATTTTTGTCAGCAGCTAGAAACCAGCCCAAAGCCACCTGTGTGTGCAAAGCTCTGTAACCCTTCACAAAACTGTAAAAAAACAAAGAGAAAACAACCTGGACCTCTTGATTTTTTCCATCATGACACTTTTGGGAAACTGCTGGTTGCTCCATCTCGTTACAAGTCTGGAATAAAGCTGGGTCTAAGTCAAGATCTAGGTCTAAACCTGGATCAATGTACTGGAGCTGCTCTGTGCTCTGCCCCCAGCAGTGACCAATATTTGCTGTGCTGCTGCCAGGCAGTTTGGGTGGCACAGCAATGAGACTGCTCTAACTAATAGGTATTAAAAACACACAGTTACCACACATTTATGGCTACACACATAAATGTATGTTTTAATGGCCTATTACTTTGTGCAGAGAACTATTTAACGACCCTAGGATAAGGATGTATGCATGGCTAGGTTGTTTTAAAAAGCCTTTATGTCCTTGGCAAGCCAGATTTCAAAAGCTATTGAAGGAATTCAGAAAATGTAGAAGAAGTTTCCAAAGAATCCAGCAAAAAACGAGGAGAGCAGAGGCTTGAGGGGGCAAGCACAGATTAATACCAGAAACCCCAGCTGGATAAACACAGGTCACTGATGATCAATCACTGATCAATAATGGAAGCAGGGTAGAACCAGCTACAGAGCAAAAGTGGAACATATAGAGCTCTGAAAAATGTTCTGCAACTGCTGGTGACTGAGGCATAGACAGAACCATCTTTAACTGTATGCAAGGCTCCAGTTAAATTAACCATTAATGTGCCTTACTGCAGAACAGGGTAAGAAAGACTGATTGCTTTGATAGCCTGCAATATTACAAAATAACTATAAATTATCATGAAAAGAAAATCAAAGTCTTGGCCTGTGTTATCATAATCCTCCATCCTTGAAGCTGGGAACTCACATACAAGGATATCTTTATTTCCTTGTCATGTTTCCTAAATACACTTTACAAAAGTGTCAAACCATTAGGAGAAATGAATCATTATTCTTCTGACCTTTTGAAAGTAGATTACAGAGCTGTGATCAAATCTCATTAGAATTATTTATCCACACATGGCCTTCACCACATCCAAAAATCAGGGTAAAGCTTGCTTAAACTATTTTAGTTTTGCTCTGCAAAGAGGTTTAACCATGGCTAAGAGGAATTTTGTAGCTCTGCTTTCATTAGCTTTGAGACTTGCCATTCATCTGCAGGAACTCTTAAGGATCAACACAGATTTTTAGAGATAAGACATAGATGAAATCTTTTATGTTTAAAGACTGGGTAAAGAGGCTAAAGACAGAAAAAGGCACAAAAGCATCTCATTCAGAAATGAAGTTCCATTTGAAATTAATGAAATCATTAAAAATCACTAATGAAGGAGCTGATAATGAGGCAAGAGCTGGCTGAGTGTTGGACTGGGGTGTGTGCAGCCATCCCAGGTGAGAGGAGAACACTGATGGCAGGCAGAGCTATTTGGGACATTAATGGCAGCAGGCTGAGGCAGAGCTGTGCACACCTGCCAAAGGGATGGACTTTGTGGGAACTGGGAAAGGAAAGTGACTTAAATATCGATGTGCACTAGATAAAAGCTGAATTTCCAGCTTCTCTCTGTTCCCTTGGTGGGGCTGTGCCTGCAGCCCCGTGTCCTCCAGGAGAAGATCTCCTGCACCCCAGGGCTCTGTCCCAGCCTCCCCTGACCCCCAGCTGGACCTGCCCTGTTCTGCCTCCCTGCTGCTGCTCTTTGCCAATGGATTTGAGTTTTCCCTACAAACCTTTAAAAAAATAATCTTTGTTTTACGTTTGTGGTATAAAATTGATGCCTGATGTGAAATTTTCCTTAAGGAATGTTTGCGGGAGTTGGACATCTGCCTGTTTGCAGAAGATCTTTAAACCCCCAGCGACTCATTCCTGCAGCTCCCCTGTCTTACAGGCAGCCCATATTTAATCTGTGTGTTCTTTAAATGCAAAGCATGCTATATTTAGTGTTCAAACTGCAGCATTAGTAAACTGAGCCCTCATTTATGTGTGCATGTGGGTGAATTGGGTGTCTCACAAAGGATTCAAACAGATGCTTTAGCTTTAATGATATTTCTAATCATCTCACTTATGCCCCAAGGATATTTTCTTATGCTTTATTCTCCTGTCATGATTTCTACTCATTACAGTAAAGCGTTATTTTAAATCTACTTTTTATATTTGAACTTGCTTCAGCATCAGCTCCTTAACAACATTTTTTTTTTTAAACATACATTTTCCTTGTGCTGTCTAATTATAGGTACAGTCCTCAAAGGCATAGGCAGAGCAGATGAAGACAATCACACAATTCAGTGGTGACTTGTAATCTTTAGTGGTGACATCAGTGGTGATTATTATGCACTTTCCTAAGGGACAAAGTCAGGAATAAAGTCAGCTGAAGCCCAAGGCCAGGCTTGGAGCAACCTGGGACAGCAGAAATTGTCCCTGCCCATGGCAGGGGGTAGAACAGGATGGGCTTTAAAAGTTCTCTCCAATTCAAACCTTTCTATGATTCCGTTTCTATACATTTTTTAACTCCAATGTTCCTTTTTACTGTCCATATTTTCCCCCTAGAAACTGCAGCCTTATAATCCTGTCTATTAAACCAGCACATGCTTAAAGATCACATTTAAATTCAGATTTTACAGAACATAAATAGATATATCAGTACCTTTACCGCAAGTAGGTGTGGTATCAGTTGTTTTATTCCATGCAAGTCAGATTCCTGGAGGAAAATTTTCTCTCCTCTCTGTATATGAATGTGTCACTTCTTAAGGAGGCTTTTCTGGGACTGTTTTCTTAGAAAGGAGGAAAAAAGAGGAAAATATTCTTATTCCTGGTAGAAAGTTTGGTCCAGGAAAAACAGCTGGGAATGTCAGAATTCCTTCCCTGTGTAAGCTCATTTTACAATCATGAAAACAATGACTTGGTGAGTATTTGTGAGGAAACAAGAAGAGGGAAATAGAGGGGAGGGAGGAAATTGGAAGTGTGGACAGGAGCCACATGCAGGGGAAAAAATCTACCTTGATTCCCAGAACAGCCAGATATTTATCTGTTAGGAAAAAGAAAATATGAAGCCATGGTAAAATTTAGTTTCTTACATAAGAACATTGAAATAAAAGAGGATTTTTCAGAACCCAGAGCCTCATGCAGGCCAGCGATGTCAGCTTCAGCAGCTTCACTGCTGAGAGCTGCTCAAAATTGCCCTGCAAGTTACAGCCCTTAAATTGGCCAGGCTCACACAGAAGTCAAACTGTAATTAAAATCTTGATCCATTATTTTGTGTGGACATTAATTCAGAGTAAGCAAAAAAGCCAAGTTTTCTGATTAAAAACTAAATTTCGTTGGAAAAAAGTAATGATCGAAAACCTCTGGCAGAAATAATTGGCAAAGTACATTTGAGAAGGAAAATTTGTCAGTTTCATTAGCTAAAATAAATTAATTAGCAGTAGGTATTGATTATCCAAAAGTAATAAAAAACCCTGAAAAACCCAAATACTCCTATTAATTTGCAATCTGAAATTAATCACCCACAGCCATATGTCTTTGCCTTTGAAGAACATCTGATAGATTAAGTTTGGTGGAATTAAAGACTAAGGAAAGTTTCCTAAATCATATTTTCAGTAATTGTATTTGAAAAGCACACGTTTGTATCCCATCAATAAACACAGCAATGGTATGGGACAAAATTAGAGCTGATTAATTAATCTAAAATAAAAAAAATACTGGCTTTGAAGTTCTAGATTATCTCAATGTACACGTTGATACTTTAAAAATAGTGTTAGAAGCAAAACATAATTCTGCCAAAATAGATAAGGGTCTATGTAAAATAGCAATTTTCTTAATAGGTTTTCTAAACAGAGTCTAAACAGGTATAAATTTTTACCTGTGAACAGGTGGTTTTCCCAGGTGCATGCTTTTGGGCATTTTTAACATTTTTAGTTGATAAAAAAACCCCAAACATGGAATTAGGAGAAATTTTGTTTTCCTTCTATTTTCTCAAAGCCTTTTCCAACTGGTTTAATCAAGAACCACTCCATTTATCCTTTATTGAATCTTACTAACGCTTTTGATTTGGGAATTTTTGGGTGTACCAAAGCAGTGTTTACACCTCCTTTATTTCCTCCTTTTGCAGGCACAATTTGTTGAGATGAAGACTGCACACATGCAGATTTATGTTAAATAAAACCAAACATTTCAGTTGGCAACAGACTATGTCTCAACCAAATACACTTAATTTACATCTACAGAGAATTTAATTTTATTTATCAAGGATTAGACTCCAATTTGTCTAAATCTTGATCTTGGATCTAACACAAATATTTCATCTCTGAAACGTGGCAAATCCAGCTCTGTGTCTCTCCTTTTTTGGGGGACAGGGAGAAGTGAGGGGTTTGCCAGCCAGGCTGACCTTGGGGAGAGGAAAAGTCTCCCATGATGGAATTTTTTGCCCTTGGGACACACAAACAATGCACACACCAGCCCTGATGCCTTAAATATTAACTCTGATGTTCTGAAGGCCTCCTGCAGATATTTTATAAATTTCCAGTTGCATACTGGCTGGGAAATCATCATTTATGGAGTTGATTTATTGTAATTAAGAGCATAAGTGATCCTGTCTCTCTTGAGATTTGCTGGAACGACTCCTGCACTCATATTTATCTTATTACCTGGGGATTTAATATAATTCTGAATCAAACTTTTCTTCCTACTCAAGGTTTCTGCATCAGAAATCTACTGATTTAATGATTAGAGTACTTAAAGAAAGGATAATACTTTATTTTCTGTTTTAACCAGCTATGAAGACTTGCAGAAGGTGTTCACATTTATTATGTTATGATTTATATAATCTGTACTTTTTTTCCCCTCGTAGCCGAGCACGAATGGATGAACATCTTGATTTCAGACTTTATATGAAAATTATTCCAAGCATCCTAAAACTTATTCAGTCAAATTAATCTCTTTATATAATGGATAATTTGTCACTATTCATGAAAACCCTAAAGAGCAATACTCTATAATTTGTACAGTAGAAGTCTCTGGATGTCTTAAATTACAGGCAACCATATCAGCAAGAGAATGAATTTCCAACTTTCACAAGAGACTAAACATTCCAGTGTTTTTAGGAGGAAATCATTATCCACATTTATCGCTCAAAATTACACTTAGATTTTGGGGGAGCATGGCCTGCACCTTGTAAGAACAAACCATAATATTATAAACACCTTCTGCAAAAAACCTGCCATGATTAAGGCTCTATCCTTCTAATATCTCAACATCCTAATTAGCTAATTGCAGCATTCCAAAGAATAAAATTTGCCATCTGCTAGAAACGGAAGCCCAGTTAGAAAAGTTTAATAAAATGTGCATTCTTGAACAATTCTGTGTTGTGGAAATTCTAGCAGGAATGTCTTTTATTTTCCTTTATACTCCCTTTTCCCAGTGTGCTAGCCCAATTATGTACATGAAGCAGCATCCTAGCATTTGCTAAAATACCATTAAAATTTATATTATTTATTCCACTCTAAAGGGGTAAGATTGTCCCTGTGGAGCCCTCTGAGTTGTTTATTATAATAATCCTGTGTATTTGCAGCTATGCAACAAGGAAATCTCTTACAAGCAGAAAGATTAAAGAGAGAATTACCAAAACATTTTAGAGGTTACCCTCAGAGCTGGAGCCCTTCCGTGACCACAGCTTCACTTTGGGCTGAAATTCCTCTGAATCTTCTGCAGGCAATGATTTTCTTTGAGGAAAAACCACAAAGTTTTGGTGTTTCTCTCTTAAAAACCTCCCCCAAACACCCCTGAATCCCACGTGGATGAGAACAGACAATAATGTCCAGAAAACTCTGCATAAATGGTTCAGCTTTCCTTGCATGAAGAAATATCAGCCCATCTTGACTTGGAGTCAACTTGAGTTTTTATCACAAGGCATTTTAGGTGTTTTCCTGCTAATTATACTTCTGCTGCCTGCAGAAGATGAATAGAGTGTCTCAAGCAAGCATTTAACCATCCAATTAATATAATTTTTAGACAATGACGATCAAATTATTAGAAAAAATTAGTTTGTTATGTTCCAATAAGGCAAAAAGCAAAAATATTATATTCTACTAAGACAAAAGCCCAACATTTATGCTTCTGCTAAAGGAATTATATAGCATTTTCCAAAGCAAAAAAAACCAAACAAAACTGCACAAAAGTTCTGTGCTTTTTAAATATAAAGTAGCATTTCTCCCTCCACTAATTTGACAATAAGATTTTGAACATCATTGTGTTCTTCCAATTTTACAACAATCTCTCAAAACCAACTTGTTTCCTTTCTATTTCTATTAAACTCCTCAAATATCAAAGTCCTGTGAAAAATATTTAAAATATCTTAGAAGCTTAAAACAAATATAAATGATTTTCAAGTTTCTGTGTCCCTGGCAGGGGATTTGAAATGTAATTTAAATTCCCTTCCAACCCAAACAATTCCGTGATTTTAAACAAGGAATCCACACGGAAGAGGAAGCTCACCACAGCTCTTGAAGATGTTACAGATGGAAAACAAAAATGCAAAATCTTTACAACATGGAAAGTAACACCAAAAGTTTAGATACAGAAAGACTTAACATCTTTAATCACTCATTTTTATTTTGCAAGACAAACCAGACATAATTGGAAATGGCTCAGTGAGCTGTAAAAAATTGACAGGAGATGTATGTGAGAAGACTGAAGAAGCAATTATCTGAGACTAATTTGAGTTTATCAGGCAGAAATGAGAATTTTATGGGTAAAGTTAGAGTTTTGTATTAAAAATGATGCATTAAAATATATAAAATTTCAGGGGTAATATAGCTAAACTTCCCTGGCAAATAACTGATTTTCTGTCTGCACAGCTCCTGCTTTCTCAACAGCTTTTATTCAAGTAGGAAACATTCTAAAATAACAGATAATAAAAAATACTGTGATACATAAAAAGGAGGGGAAAAATCTCTCCTCGGCTTTATGTCTGACTTCTGCAACATTAGGGGTGCCAAATTATTATTGTCAGTTCCTGAGGAGGTTGGACAGAGTTCACATCAGAGATGCAGCTCTTGGAAAGCAGTTTTTGGAAAAGGAACATTAACGTGAATGCACTTTGTCTTTCACTGACCCCAGAGAAGAATTTATGAAGCAGTTTGGAGCTTTTTCTACCTTTTAAAAAGTGAATGGATGCTGTATCAGGGCTCAAGTCTAATTGTACTCTGCAATCACGTCAGACTTTCTCCTCTTACATGTTAAAGCATTAAGAAAAATGCACTTTATTGCTTACATTTCTAAGAGCTGTCCTGTTTCCCTAGAACATATCAATCCTGCAATATTCTGTGCAATAATTACTATTTAGAAGCCAAACTCTTGTTTATGTAATTTTCCAATAAAATAAGGGACTTATTTAGAGTACATTCACAGCCAACATGAAAAAATATTTCTCAGGATACAAAATGGATGGCCTGAAGGGGAGGAAATAGAAATGAAAGGCTAAACTTTGAGCCAGTGAATAAACTATTGAATAACTGCCTTTTTAATCACTTTTTATAGCATTAAATGCACTGTGTGGAGCATAAAGCATTCCAATAAACACTGGATTGAATTTATTTGTACAGGTAATCTTAATTCTAGCATTTCCTCAGTTGTCAGTCATCAGCCTTGCTGCCTCTTTAATCATAATTTACCTGGGAACTATACACATAATGACTCCTATAATTATATTTTCCCTACAATAATTCGGAATGCTTCAGAGAGATTGTTTATTGCAGGAGGTAAGGACCAGAATCTTTCTGTAGGATCATTATGAAATCTTTTGTCTTGAAAAACTGTCTTCATTGCACAATTTAATTTACTTGATTGGATGCAAAAGACAATTGGAAAAAGGGAACAAGAAGTCAAACATAAGGAGTCTTTCACTAAATGCGGTAAAATTTAGAATCCTGGCAGGAATTCTTTCATTTCAAAGATTCATATCTTAATGAGCCTTGGAGAAGCCTTTATTGTCTCTCTAGTGAAGAACAACAGTTCTGCAGCCCATAATTGCAGATTTGGTAGATAACTGAACCTTTTGTCTTCCCAGAATCCTGTCAGTGAAAAATATTGGTGCAAGTGGTGAGCACACTTTGCAAACGTGGGCAAACTTCTGGGATCTAATCAGAATAACAAGTTCTGATGACTGAAACAATCAGAAAAAAAGCAAAATTATTTCCTTTTATTTCAGTAGTCAAAATATTCTAGGAAAAATTCCCCCGTTCAGTGATTCAGCTCAACTGGATAATTGCATTGGGGTTGTATTTACTGAATAGACACAGTACCCTGGAAGGTTTGTGAAGGACATTTTATCAGCCAAAATTATTGCCAAAGAAATAATATGTTACCACACCTGTCCTTTGAAACTTCAAGATTTTCTTCTGATCAGCTGTCAGGTCATTTCCTTAAAATCTTCACTGATAATATTCCATTGTCACGGCAGAGGAAAGGTCAAGGTTTGTCACACCTCCTGTAGACCAGAGGGTGTGTCTGAAATGAGAGCATAAATAGCACAAGGATGTGCTCCTTGACACAATTTATTATTTACTGGCTTTGGGGAGTGGGGAGGAGACAAAGATAATGGAGGAGAAATTCTTCTAAATATGAATTTTGTGCATGGAATTGTTTTCAATAACCCAGGTGTTTTGATTGTGCTGCCCTCCACAAATGGTGGCAAGGGATTCTCCAGGGGTTTTTTCCTCCCTGCCTGAGACATCCATGTAAATGAGAATGGAGGTTATCTTCAGTATCCAAAATTCTGAGTACATTGCTGCAAACAGGCTAAAGGAGGGGCTCTTTTCCTAATGTCTGTCCTTGATCATTCCCAGATCTGTCCCTAAAGGCACTTTCCATTTTTTTTTAGCCGAGCCTAATTCGTTTTTTTTTTTAATTAAAATGATAATATTCCATCCATATTCCTTTGAGAAGAGCTCAGCCTTTGCATTACCATTATGTGCTATCTTACATGTCTTTACATGATAATGATTTTGCTGTTACTCAATAACTATGCTAATTTCAAACTCAGGAGCTGAGATTATCTCCCTCCCAATGCTTCCTTTCGTACCGTTCCACCCTGAAACATGCAGCCCTTCTTCCCCTTTACAGGAACATCATCACCAGGTCCTTCCCACGGTCACAGCCTCCCAAAATCTGCTGGTTTTTATGTACATAATACTGATCCTTGTTGTCCCTGAGTCTATGGAGCAGCAAGGTAATCACGAGCTCAGGATGAAATCGTTACATTCCTGTGTTAGTCTGGATTCACATCGAGCACAGATCTGGAGCTCCAAATCCATCCTTGGCTACACCCCCACAATTACATTTACAGGCCACAGATTGTTCCATTCCTTGCATTTTTCAGACTATCATGAATAAATAAATAAATAAATAAATAAATAAATAAATAAATAAACATTTCTGCATCTGACCAAGCGATGAAAGTAGCCCCAAAGATACAATAGCCCCAAAGAGCTAT
>JAWWMU010000210.1:2510594-2524848 GCA_035048155.1 Cinnycerthia olivascens
ACAATTACATTTACAGGCCACAGATTGTTCCATTCCTTGCATTTTTCAGACTATCATGAATAAATAAATAAATAAATCAATAAATAAATAAACATTTCTGCATCTGACCAAGCGATGAAAGTAGCCCCAAAGATACAATAGCCCCAAAGAGCTATTTAGTTTATAATTTATTGCTGTATTCCTGAATGAGATGGGATCTCACCAGTCCATACCAATATCTCCAAGAGGTGCCAGAGGATGGTGCTAGGTTCTGTTCAGTGGTGCCAGGGACAAGATGAGGAGCAGAGCCCATAAACCACAACACAAGAAGCTCCACCTCATCATGAGGAAGAACTTATTTCTGTGGAGAGGACAGAGCACTGGAACAGCTGCCCAGGGGTTATGGAGTCTCCCTCTCTGGGGAAATCCCAAACCCACCTGGGCACCTTCCTGTGTCACGGATCCAGGTGACTCTGCCAGGGCAGGGAGGGGTTGGACTGGGTGATCTCCAGAGGTCCCTTCCAACCCTGACTTTTCTCTCGTTCTGTATCACAGAAAACAGTTTTTGCCTTATTTTGAATGTAAGTTTATGCTAAGTTTAATGAGGCTTGCTAAATCTGACACGTCCTATCTGGATGCCACGGTGATAGATCCATTAGATATACCAAAATAGATACATTAGATATACCAAAATAGATATATTAGAGAGGCAGAATTAGCACTGTATGTGCTAAGGTTGATTGATTACTTGATGAGTATTATATTCCCTTTACTGTTCTCTAAACCCCAGCTTTATTAACTCCAACCAATTTTCTCCAACTCTTCAATTTGTAGAACTAATTGTGCCTCGTTGCAGCTTCCTCCATTTAACTGATGAAGACTTAAGAGACAGAAGACTTCTACAGATAGAAGTTGACTATGTACATAAAAAGCAGATTTTTATAAACTGAAACTTGTTTAAGCATATTTATGTGTTAATTGAAATGTATATGTGCAGGCAAATGCCTGTATATGAATATTTATTAATTATGACTGCATTTTACTTTTTCTTACAGGAAAATCTGAATTTTGGTTTAATACAAGTCCCATAAAACCTTTACAATTCTTCTTTATTAACTACAGAAAAGCAAGGAGATATTTGTGTTGTCTTCATTGTCCCTGAATTAAATTTATAGCACTAAAGCCTATACTTGTGATTTATAGAGGAGGGTGTCTTTTCTCCTGCTCAGAGCATTGATTTTCTATACCAATTTAAAGGAGGCACTGCATCTATAGAACAGGTGATGAAAAACATCTTCATAGGCAGAAAGGCACTCTGAACAAACATATGCAAGAATTGATCTCACCTTTGCTTTGCCCTCTGTCTTGGGAAATGTCTCTCGTAGATTGTTATTAGTATTAATCTAATTTTCATGGCAAATATGTTTGTTCTCTATCCAGGTAAAGGAAAACATATATTAGAATTAATTTGAAAAAATATATATTAGAATTAATTTAAATTTACATTTAAAATCTTGCATAAGTTTGGAACTTAAAGTAGTACTGACCATTTTACACTGGAATCAAAAGTTCTGTCCAGCTACAGCAGATGCATTAAACAGTTTGGAACAGGAGCTGGTCTTTGGAAACCAATCAAATCATTATTACAGGGGCATAAAATTGTCTGCTCAGAGTTATGGTAGCATTGTATGAAACAATAACTGTTTTCACAATTAAAAACATATTTGCTGTGGGAATTTAAAGGCAAATGTTATCTATTGTGCATTTTAGTTACAGCAAGTCAGAGTGAAGTTAGATTGTAAATTCAGCACTTACTATTTATTTATGGTTTAATTTGACGCGATAATCAATTTTTCTTTATTTGCGAAGGGCTTTTTTTAGCAGAAAATACACTGTCATAATTTCATTTTATTCTGTCATCCTAAGTGAGCTTCCACAAGAAGTGCTCCACTGCTAAACAGCCCTCTCAAGCAGCAATGGCTGCATAATTAGGTCTCTGCAGACTTATTCTGAAACCACTTAGTGCAAAGGCGTAATCTCCTGTCATGACATAATAATGTGGTCTCCACGGGCAAGCTCAGGGCTTGCTTTGACACTGCAATGGCAGGGAAATGACTTCATGTGAGACCTGCAGGGGTTTGTGCTGGAGGAACCTGTGTCCTGCAGAGCCCTCGGTGCCTCGCTCTGCCCTCATGACCAGACCTAGAGGCACCATCCCCTGTGATGCCTCAGGATTTTGGCCTTGGTGTTTCTCAAATCCTGCACTGCATTGATTTTTAACTCTGCACTCCATACACAGTGACGGTTACCTGATCATTAACTTCATATTTTGGTCAGACAAAACCATCCCTCGAGGCCTGAGATCCAAGGACACCCTACAGCCTCAGGCCCCAAAGAGAATAAACAAAGTGAATTGGGCAGGAAAGCAAACTGGGAGAATATGATTTCATTACCAGGAGTTGTAACTGCAGGATTAAACCTTGATATGTAATGGACCAAATTTATAATTGTGTGAAAAACTCGTGATCGTTGTCCCTCTTGGCTGCAGCCTCTGGGAGGCTTTGACTGTCCAAGGTGCATCTATTAAAGGCCTTTAATTAATACTCATTTTATTCTCTTAACCTTGTCCAGCCTGTTCTAGGTGGCCTCTCCAAGGCATCACCTGAAGGCAGAGCACAGCAAGCCAAGGTTGTTGTAAAAAATCCACGTGTGAGAGGCTGGGGTCAGGAGCTTTGCTGCTCAGAGAACCCTTTGCTTCTAACCAGGCTCACCCTCTAAAAATCCCTCTGGGCTCTAAAATAAGCATGGTAGGACCAAAACCCCAGGTGCTTCCTCCCAGTCTATAACTCCTAATATGTTATATCTCAGTTTCAGAAGAAAAGGAGAAATAGGCTACCACAGAACCACAGGATGTTTTAGGTGGGAAATGATCTTAAAGACCCCGTGGTTTCCCCCCTGCCATGGACAAGGACCCCTCCCACTGCCCCAGGTGCTCCAAGCTCCCTCCAACCTGACCCTGGACAATTCAATAGATGGGGCAGCCACAGCCCATGAATATGATGAATACCCCTCATATAACTTTTTTCCTCTTGTACTCAAGTCAGATTCATTATTTCCAACATTAATAACAGAGATTTATTAAAAATCATTACAGACTTGTTTGTAAAATTAAAATAGTTCTTACCCCATCTGTGCTAGAAGCAGTCTTCGCTTTGCTATCTCATGTTTAATATTTCAAAACTTCAGAACATATTTAGTGTGAATGCTTTAATTGTTTAGCACAGATGCAAGGAGCTGGGTGGCTTCAAGTCAGCAAAATGGAATGCTGAAGTACCTTGTTGAAAATGGAAACAAATTAATTTTACAACAGCAAACTGAAAAATAAAATCTCTGCAACATAAAGGAAAATTTTATTATCACAGATACCTAACAGCTCCTTCTGATTTACCTTGAACACATTTTTATTACTTTAATTGGAAAACAGCTAAAAACTTGTTTGACAATAAAGTTATGCAAATATTCAGCTTTCTTTAAATGGCCTCAGGAAAGAAAGAAGAAATTTTGGAGTCAAATCCTTTCCAAGCTATTTCCTATGATGAAATAACAAAGAGGAAACTAAAAATTACCATGAGAGGCCGGAGAAGCCCCTGGGCTGCAGAATTACTGTCCCATAACATGTGTGAAAACCATAAATGTTAACTGTGTGTGTGTTCTGTGATTACTTGAGATGGCAGTAAAAAAGAATTGAAGATTTCCATAGTGGGATTCATATTCTGACCCTTACCAGCACGAGCCTTGACAAGGGAAATTCAAGGAGACAAACCAGAACCATAAGTGGTGATGGAACCACAGAGCCAGAGGGACACTGAGAAGCAACTCCCTGCTTCAAAGTAGATCTTAAAGAAATTGTCACTCACCTTTCACTATGCACAATAAATAAATTGATCTAGAGCTACAAATACAAAATAGATTTTTTTTCACCCAATAAGTTGTAAGTCATGTTTAGGATATATGGGGTATATTAGAGACACAAATAAAGCTGTGTGTTAATTATTGTATAAAATAGCAACTGCAGAAGTACTGTCAGGTTTTGGGATAAAATTATCTTGAAATGTGCAGTAAATGTAGGGGATCTTAGACATATCTCATAAAATATCTTATGAACTTTGTCACCATAGACATCAGGCATATCTACATTTATAGCTGATTTTTGGTGTGGTTTTAATTACTGTAATTATCTGTCCCACCACCATCTTTGACATAAATACTTGGAAGTATTTCTTTCTCCTCATGCCCTCACACACTCTATAAACAGGAATCTGCAGATTGTCCCTTGCTGGCATCAAAGATTTGCTCTTTCCTTTCCAACATTTACAGGTGTCCAGTCTGAGATCACATTGAGCACTGCACTGTCCTCTGCCTTGTGCACCAGGAATATTTCCAGCAAGATGAATCTGCAGCCTGTTGCTCTGTTTACATCATTAACCTCCTAGCCTGAGCTTACAATCATCCCTTTTAATTCCTAAAACTATTTTTTTTTTTTTTTGCTTTCAAGTCCAAGGTCACCTCCCTGTTCTCCCAAACCCTTTGGATTTGCTTATTCCTGACTCTGATTCACTCCACTGCTGCATTTCCACTCAAGTGCAGACATTTCCACATGGAGTTGCTCTGGGTGTTGCTGAGGGACATCTCAAATGATTTTCCCTTTATTTTTCCCTCCCTGTGTCAAACACCCAACAACAATCAGGCTGCTGATTTCTACATCTCTTATATCTACATATATTTTACATCTACCCACTGAGAATGTGTGGAGAAGACAAAGATGCAGCCACACGAAACACTGGGCACAGGAAATTCTGGTTAAATATTAGGATTTTCACTCTTTTTTTTCCCTACCTGAGGTGTTTTCGAACATTGGCATGTGGACCACAGGTGCTGAGGAATTGGCATCCCTCAGGGCATTCAAACTTGCTCCAATCTGCCCTGCTGCAAGGGCTGGGGGACACAAGGGGCTGGAAGAGGAGATCATCTCCCAAGTGCCTTCCAAGCTGAATTAAAGTGATATTCTGCTGACGCAAAAAAAAACCAAAAAAAAAAACCAAAAAAAAATAAAAAATTGAAGTGATGAGTGCCATAAATGCCTCTGTTACAAACTGTAATGAATACAAAATGATTGGACAAAGCCCCATAATGGGATTGCTTTTATACCCCAGTTTTATTTTCACTTATATACTGCTCACATTATGGGCTGTAACTTACCCCTGCATACTGCCAGCACACAGACTCTTTTTTCATAATTTTCTTTTGGATCATCAGTTTTCCCTCACACACAAACTGCAAGAAAATACCTTTACAGCTTCACAACAAAAGGAATTATTCTAGATATACCAGGATAGAGCATATCTATTTTATCTTTTGTGCCTTTGATTCAGGGCCAAACAGCGTACATTTCATGAAAATAAATAGTATTTACTATGATGTAAATCAAGGAGATATTTCCTAGGCATGGTATGAACAAGAGCCAGACATCTTCCACTTTTATGCACCTTTAACATTTCTTTTTATATCAGCACGTTTCTCATTCTGGCCATCTCTGACAGGTTTCAAATTATAATGCTCTTTTTTTATATTCTCAACACAGCAATCAAATCTTTAGACCTTGAGGAGAAGGAGGAAATTAAGGCCATTAACATGTTAGAGAATTGTTTGATTTACTCATTATAAATTATTCTGAAGCTGAGCAGCTCATAAGACATGCCCAAAGGGAAGACAAATTTTGATTGGCAGTGTCAAAAAAGTCAAGGACATAGAGAGGTTTTGTTAATAATTACTAAGTGCCATTAAAAAATGCTGTGTGCTATCTCTCCAAAATCAGGGTGATTCTGATCCAGAATTTCACAGTTATCAAACATAGGAAGACTTGAATTTATAATTAAAAGACAAGTTAAGAATATATGCTGTAAACCTTCTCTTAATAACCATAAAAGATGAAAATATTTTTTTTAAAAAGGTGGAAATACAAACTTGGAGGTAACAAAACCCCTCAGATACAAGTTCAAATGCAACTGCAGGGAGCCTCTTTATCGTGGTTTCCTAAATCTCATATTTTTCCTCACTATATACACAATTTCCATCAGTTATCAAAAATGCACAACAAACATCAGCCATCAGGACCTTCTGAGATCCCCATCTTTACCCTGCAGCCCTTGTTATGGGATGGTTAAGAGCCCAAATCTGAGTAACCCCAAATCCCTGTGCCAAGCATGGCAGCTCCAGTCTGGCTGTGCCCAACTCATGTGTGAACTTCCAGAAAAATGTTCCCTTATCCAAGAAAATTGTATAAAATCTCAGTTTTCAGGAAAGCAAAAGCCACAATATCCTAGGAAAGGAGGGAAGAGCAATTTTACCATTCCTCTATCTAAACTAAGCCAAAAACCTTACCTGAAATGTCAGGTAACGACTTTCCAGTTGGAACTATGCAAATTGAGAGTTTCCACTGGAAATTTGGACCTTCCCAGGTTTTGGAAGAGGTTCTGTCCCTCCTGTCCCAACCAGGGGTAGCAGTCCAGGTGAAACAGGAGCCCTGTGCCTCTGGACTGGTGTGTGAAGCTCTCCTGGATCACAGCACTGGCGTTTGCTTTCCTTTCTCAGGTGCTTAATACACAAAATCTAAACACTACCTGTGATGGGAAACAGGGGAAAAAGATCACCCAAGCACCTCTCTTCTCACAGGTGTTACAAAACTCTTCACCCCAATCAAGAGGGAACACGGATGTGCATATTTGAATAACATTTTTTTTTCATTACTTGTACAAACTGTAGTAGGGCAGCCAGCTGGGACGCCAGGGCTGGAATTATTTCCCATGTTGTCCTATATCATCCCCCTTGCAGGTAATTTTTCCCTCCAGCAGCTTTAAAGCCGTGCTTATCTTCTGAAGCCACCTTGATGTGTGTATGTCATTCTTAAAATAAATAAGGCAGCCCAGCTGGCCCCTGGGTATGGCACAATGGCTCAGTGACATCCTGGGAACAGCTGAGGGCTGCCACAGGGCTCTCTCCTCATTTCCAGCAACAGAAGTTCACTGCTCTGGTAGAATCAAAAGCACTTTACAGGGGGCTTCCTATGGACAGAAATTTTTAAAGCCAGGGAAGATCAAAATTTTCTTCTGGCACCAAAAACTATTTTTAATTTGTATTAGCAGTGCCACGTTGTTCTTTTACAGCTGGAGCTGTATTATTGCAGACCACTAAAACTACAGAGTAGCTGCATCAAGGTTTTTTTTTTGTTTCATTTTTACATGATCACAGATAATTAACATTTTATTTTGAAAGCATTTTTTCTTAAAAAAAAAATCCAGTAGTCATTAATTTTTAATGTACTGAGCTAAGGATTTGTCTTTGATATCATTATTACAGACACTGCACGTCTGTAAATTTGAAGTGATAGGACAGCAAATACCTTCAGAAGGACAGACACTGCCTTTGAAGTCAGTATATATATATGGTTTAACATAAATGTAATTTCACAGCAAACTGCCTTTTATTGTTCACTCTTGTTTTGCCCTGACTCTCAGTGTCTTGTAAAAAACATTCTGAACTTTGATATAAATAAATAATGTAATATTTTCCTTTAAACTCTTTGAAACGAAACTAAATGCAGACAGGCAAGTGGGATAATGAGCACATTCCCTTGCACACAGACCTGCAGGAATTCCAGTGTCCAGCACGCCCTGAGAAGCACCACGCCTGCCACATCTGATGGCCACTCTATTTCAACTCATGGATCAGATTTTCAGCCCTTTTAAAGGCTGCAGTGCAGCAATTCTTCTTTATCTGAGCACTTTTTTGTAGGTTGCGTTCTGTTCTACCGTGAGTAAAAATTGCCGTAAAGTTGATTTTGAATTGTTGGGATTTTTTTCTTTTCAGCCTTTTAGCCCTGTAAAAATAACAATTTTAACAGTTAATATGGAGCAAGAGCGATTATATTCTTAACCGTTTCACAATGAGGTTTTAATTTTATTTTGCTAGACAGGGTCATGTCTGCCTTCAAAGTCTGCAAGCCTGGGAACCAAAGAGGGAGCCCACTGTCACAGAAAGGAGAGAAAATCTGGCTAGCAAGAAATTGCAATTAAGATTGAGCTTCCCCAAGGCAAGACAGCCTTTTGTCATCAAAGAAAACACAGACAGCACCATGTAACTGACCTAAGAGTGCTGGCTCATTAAAAACCTGCATATTTATGATATTTATGATGGAATGATTGTTGCAGAAATGTAAGGAATACAGCATATTTCTGTCTGTATTAAGGACTGTGTCATTTTTACGGCAGCCATGCTTGCAGAAATGGGGCAGCATTGCCAGGATCCAGCCTTCAGGAGAGAAAAACAAAAGGATTGTGCATACAACCCTCAGAGAGCCCCAAATTCAGGCTGAAGTTGACCATACGGCTGTGACTATTAAACATTAAGCAATATATCTGAGTGTAAGAGCAAAACAGGGAAATGAAAGATGGAAGATGAAGCTGTGGAGAAAGTTCCCAGAGAAGCTGTGGCTGCCCCTGGATCCCTGGAAGACTTCAAGGCCAGGCTGGACAGGGCCTGGAGCAGCCTAGAACAGTGGAAGATGTCCCTGCCATGGCAGGGGGTGGCACTGGATGGCCTTTGATGTCCCTTCCCAGCCAAACCATCCTGGAATTCTGTGGGAGGAAAGACACGTCAGACTAAAGATTCATGGTCTACATGGGGAATGTCACAGAACCTGTCTGTCCACTCTTTCCTCAGGAATCCAGGGAAAAGTCAGATTGTCTGGGTTTTTGTTTTTTTTCAGAAAAGCAGGTGCCACTCCTCACATGGACTGAACTTTAGAGTTCCCGTCAGGACAAAGGGAGAGGGCACAATTCTTCAAGGAGAAGGAGGAGCGAGATCCGCCACGTGCCCCATCACATTCCTGCCCAACTCAAATGCCTGGAAAAAAGCAATTTCCCTTTCCATTATCACTCAGCCTGGCCTTGACTGGGAGTCAGCAAATAAACCTCTGCTCACTCCAGCTGTGTGACTCCAGCAGCAAAAGCCGCGTTCCCACAAAGAAACCAAAACTCCCAAAACGCGAAAGTTCCCCTTCCTTCCTTTTCACACAAACTGTTGCAAAATGTGATCCCAAGGGGTCGAGCTCTCTTTTTTTTGCTGGTTTGGCACTGCTGGGGCAGCTGTGAGAGCTGACTCTCACGATGCCAGCGACGTGGGCACGGGGCCAGAGCCGGGAGCAGCTGATGGAACACGACAGGCAGAAAAGATTAAATGAAGGAAAACATTCCCTCGGATTTGAGAGCTGTGATCAGCCTGACACGGAGTTGGTTGTCTAAATTTCTGGCTAACCTGAGGGTGTGAAGTGTCGGTAAGTCAGGAAGATTTCCAAATTTTTGAAGTAGTAATAGTTCTATTCCAACATATTTCAGGGATAAAATAACCAGTAACAAGACACTGTTCACAAAAATATTTCCCACTTGAGTGTCACAACTGATTACTCATCCTGTTACACTATTTTTATTTTATCTAATGAATCTTCTATCAGATAAGACCAAGCAATATGCATATTTTCTACCATAACAGCTTTAACTAAAATATCATTTAGTTTTCTTAATATCTTTTATAAACATATTTTCTCAGCAGATGCAGAAATTAATTTTCAAGCCTGCAGCAAATCATGTGAATATTGCACCTAACACACCAACTTGAAGTGCAAAATTTTACAAGGATAAAAAATCAACAAGGAATATTAAAATTTTATCCCTGTTCTGTTGTGAATCATTTAAATTTCAGAGATTTTGCTAATAGCTTAGATAAATATTTAACACTTCTGATTTTCTGTTTAGACGTTCTTCTAAATATAATACAAAAATGGCAAATAATACAGCATCTACTGCAATTACAACCTCTTTTACCAAGATAAATATTCCAAAAAGCAAGGCTCTGTCACATTATTATTGGAGATAAATATTGGAAGTTTAGACAGAGAAAACTGTAGGGCAGAATTACCAACTCCTTATCTCACTTGATTATATATCTTTATTTATTTGCACTTTTAAACTAAAGGCCACTAACCAAACACTTTATAGCAAAGGGTTCACTAGAATCTCCCTGTCTCCATTTATTGAGGATATTCTGTTTAAAAACCTTTATTGAGGAAAGGTTATGAGCAGAACTAGGAGCAAAAGGATTTATTGAGGATATTCTGTTTTACAAATGCTCGTTGAGTAAAGGTTATGACTAGAGCTAGGAAACTATAAAAGCAGAGAGCTGGGCTTTTAATAAATATATTAATTTGAACTAAATGTTACAACCCCAGGATCTCCCACTGGTTTCAGCTGATGCCACTTTTAAAGCAACAAAGTTTGATGAACACGTCCAGCTTGTGATCAACCTGACAAAATATAAAATTTCACCCGCTAAGTGCCAAAGATTCCACCAACTGCTGTTGCTGCTGTAAACATTTAACAGCTTTCAGAAATATTCTTGTATTTTTGCTCTCATAAAAAGTTCTTGTTCTGCAGAGCCCCGGTTTCATGGGGGCCGATAATCAAAGCATCCAATTCATATTTTTATACTTCTGTTCCGATGATATGAGAAATTTCTGAGGAGTTATTTTGCCTCTTCTGTAGGAACACTATTTCCCCTGTATCCAGGTAAATAGCCATAGATCTCAAAAAGGCAATTGAATTTTTATGTCTTAAAAGACTTCTCTGAAAGAGGAATGCTCTTTTCAGTCTGCAGAAGCAGATATAAACCTGTTTTCAAATGTTACATTTTTATATACTCCACAATTTATTCTTATAAATGATGGATCTACTTCCAAAAAGTGACAGAATTCTGTAGTGTAAAAGATGAGTTTCAGTTTCATGAACTGCACTATCTACCATTTATTTAAACAACAGATAAAAAGCCTTCACTGAAAATTATCATCTTAAAGAATGGAAATATTACCTTAGAATGTTGTCACGAGCTTAAATTCAAATATTTTTGGACGGTCTGCAATGAAAAAGCAGAAAAAAAAGCAGAAATATTAATATGAATAGTAGAGCACCATACAATGAATAATGAAACCTTTCATGTATGAATTGCAGTAAAGATTTTTATCATTTCGGTATCTAATGAAATTTATTTCTGATACATAATTGATATTGACCTTCTCAATGATAATCCTATTTATAACTAATAAATTATGGATATTGATTCCATTTAGATCCATAAATAAAAAAAACCCCATAGATAAAGGAAAGAATGAATGAATGAATGAATGAAAATGCAGGATTACTGTAGATCTGAAAGTTTTCAATTAAAAAAAACAACTAAACTTAGTCAGGTACAACAGGATATGTGACTATGTCAAAATAATATTTTATCAGGGAATTTATATGGAAGAAATGAACATTAGAAGCTAAAAAAGTTAAAACAGTCTCCCAAAACTAAAATTTTAGACATCTAGATAGCAGATATATGTAAAAACAATTATGATCAACCAACAAATTCAATCAAATATATTTCTTAACTGGTAATGAAGGTAAATACTGTAGGTACATATTTTTATGTAAGTATTTTTCCATATTTTTGTGTAAATATATTATGTAAACATATTTTATATTATAAAATATAAAGTTACATATATTAGAGGAGCTTTACACATTAGAATAAACAAAAAGGGACTGTACACTTGGTTAAAATTTCTACCACTTTTAAATTCCTTCTCCTTTCTTTACTCGCAGAAACTTTAGGCAGAAGCACATGGTCCTCAATAAAAGGAGCACAAGAGTCTCCAAATCTGGTTCAAATGAAACCCCTAAAGTTTCTGTTTAGCAAACAGCTGTGGTTTCTATTTCAGTTTTACTCTCTATGCAATATTGTGTAACTCTCATTTCCTTTCCAAGGTGTCTATTTATATTATTTTTATATTTCCCATCTCCAGAGACCCCACGCCAAGGACATGGACACTGCAGAAGATCCAAGTCCTTCCATGAGAAAAGGAGACACAATCACAAGTTTTCCACCCCCGAGTTTGCAATGGATTTATTGCTTTATAAAATAACTCCAGGCTCTGGAAGAAAGGGGCACTAATGCAGGTTGAGCTGCCCCAGGGAGAGAATGATTACAGTCAAAGCAGCCTAATCAGTGCAACATTATGCTAATTTTTTATTAGTCAAAACTTATATCCTGTGTGTGCAGCTTGGGACTGATGAGGAAAATAAAAGATTTGTTGAAAGCTCCTGCAAGAGCAGGTCACATTTTAATACTTTAATGGGCATCCACTGCCTAATGTTTCCTCTTCTACTTCTCTTTGTAAACTTTATGCTGACCTTCGAAACTGAAGTTGGATCAATACCATTTTATAAGACTATAAAACTGTATGAAACACTAAGTCAATACTGTATTTTTATCACGTCTGTGATATAATGCACTCCTGTACATCAAATAACCCTGAGAGTCCCAGAGAAGGCTCAAAATTTTCTTTAAAGGTATTAATTCAGCCAAGTGCTGGCAAACACCAAGTTTACTGAATGCCAAAGGTTTTCATCAGCCCAAAGACACCTCAATGTCCAAAAAGTCTCTGTGAACACAAAGGATCAAGCTGATGCAAACTTAAATTGTCCAAATCCAACTAAATGTGGGACATTTTGCATCCATGCCTTAATGATTCTTTGTGATCTAACTCAACTTTCACATGAACAAAAAGTACCTTAGTTCCTGAGTAGGTTCTACAGAGATTTACCATAAATAGTGTTTTCTTTGCTCTTGCATCACAGTTTTTAATTCACAGAAACACTGTGTTTTTATAAAATACACATAAACACAAATGAACATGAATAAACAAACATGACTTAAAAAAAAAAAAACATAATAGCAAAGCAGAAGAAAAGGGAAAGTGGAACACAAGATTGTTTGCTTTATCTTGCAAGGAAAAATAGAGAGAAATTAGTAGCTGTAATTAGAATTTGTAATTATTTCTGAAAAGCTCTTGCATTCCAGGCTCACGCATGAATGGATCAGAACATGTCTGAGACCTTTCCATCAGCAGGAAAGCAATCAGGCCAGCTCCTCTCACCTCCCACAAGGAAAGATCTCTCCATCCTCATGGCACACCCAGGTTTCCTCGGGCCCAGGATCAAATTTGGCTCCTGAATCCTTTCCAACGTTGGTTTTATCAGAGCCTGTAGAGAGCAGGGGAGCCTGGGTGACACATCTTTAATCAGAACTGTTTTCCTTTGCTGGCCAAGGCATTCATCCTCCCAGTCGTGATCTGCTCCTCAGCCCTTCTGCAATTAACACCCATCTGAGCCCTACGAGTTGGAGGGATAATGCTCAGCTTCAAGGGCAAAACCGTTTGATTGCCCTCAGCATGAGAAATCTGTACACATGAAATGTATCCCTGGTAAGAGAAATCCCCACACACGCCAACTCTAAAGAGAAAAACATTTCTTCTGTTCAAATAAAGCTGCAAAGGCAATCTCCAAACAAACATTCAGCTGGATCAATAGCTGGAAATTGAATAGAACATTGTCTCATGCTGCTCTATAGAATTTTCAAAAGATTTGAACCACACAAACCTAACTTTTCAAGCTTCACCACTGGGATTTATAGCGTTGTTTTCTGACTCTAGGAAAAAAAACAACTAAAAAAGAACAGATTCACATAATAAAACTTTAAAAAAAAAGTTCTGTATGGTCAAAAAATACCAGGGGTCTAAACTTAAGATCAGAAAAGCATTCCAGGTTAGGCTCAGGTGTTTTTGTTTACCTTGGAGAACTTCAGAGTTGAAAAGGGATTTTATACATCTTTCTTTTTAATGCTCAAGTGCAACAAATGCAATTCACTTTTATTAAGGTCTGATAACTTACCTCTAAAAATGAAAATGGACAGGAACATGTCCATAAAAACAACCTTTCCATGATTTTTAGGGAGGTATTGTTAATTTACTTAATGACTTTTTTTTCATTTGAATAACAATATATATAATCATTCTCTACATACATGATATAAATGACTTAATTTTCTATAGCACAAAACTGGAAATAGATATTTTGTATATTAACTACTGACCTACAAGACATGTCTTGAACATCACATTTATGGAGAAAAGCAAATTTGCTCCATTACATGGAAAGAAACATCATGAAGAAAAAGACATCAAATTGTAATTTATATTATAAAAAAGGAAGGGAAAGGGAAAGGGAAAGGGAAAGGGAAAGGGAAAGGGAAAGGGAAAGGGAAAGGGAAAGGGAAAGGGAAA
>JAWWMU010000210.1:2526968-2549100 GCA_035048155.1 Cinnycerthia olivascens
CTGGAGGCTGCCCTGCCTGAGCTGGGACCTCACTGCAGGGCCATGGTGAGCTCCTCACCAATGCTCATCCCCAAGCCCTTCTGCCCAGGGCTGCCCTCATTCTCTGAGACTTTCTAGTTTGAGTCCATTCAAGGACAGCTATCAGACATTCTGACACTTAGGCCAACTTTAGAGAATATTTCTCAAAATAATAGATTTTTGTATGGCACACATGGAAAAAAACCAAAACTACAGAGGTATTTAAATGGCCATCAATATTTTGTTCTTAATACCCTTTTAAAATCAAATCTAACATGCTACCTAACTTCTGACTGCTCAAAATATAGCAGAATTATTTGTAAGCTGAATGACAGATAGCTGGAATTGAATTGACTTCTATAACCAGAGCTCTCCTCCCTTGGTAGGTATATATGAAAATGGAGTGCACTTACCAATGTCAGGCTCTGCTTTCTTCCAGAACTACACACTTTTTTCTGGAAGTAAAATCAATACAATAAATCAATGCCTTTCCAAAGTACACGGCTGCAACAGCAAGGCATTACCATCTTGAAGTTGCAGTGCAATGACTTGAAAATATTCCTAAACTTTCATTTCAGAACTAAAATATGAGTTTTTTACTGCTATAATTTTTAGATCTCTAAGGGTCTATGTATATAAGCCTTGCTGCAGCACATCAAACCTCAGAGATCTGATAATGTTGGAGAACAATCACCAAAACAACAACAACAAATTTCCATTTCCACTTTACCTTTACCTTTTCGTCTGGAAACGCAGCGTAGTATTTCCTTCCTCAATTCTACATTTAGAACTGAAAATTCTACTTTTTCTCTCATTCAATCTCTAATTAACACACTCATTCCATGATGACAGACTTTGAATATTTTTAGTTATTCCTGCTACAAGCTTCTAGGCACTACAGCTGTTTAGAGCATCTATTTCGTCATTAAGGCAGTGGTGATACAACTAACATTTAAACGTGTGAATATGTAATTCAGGAGTACAGGGATTAGTTGTCTGGCTGAAAACTCATGAATACATATGAAAACAGTGATTACCCAAAAAGATCCTTTGCAGGTTTCTAATGTAAATGTGTATGTTCACAAATTACTTGGAATGATATGAAAGAGAGCTGGTTCCCTTGAGAGGCAAAGTTGCTGTACCATAAATTGTTTCAGGATTGTGTTTATTATCACTTTTTTTTTTTAGAAGAGTGGATGATTCTCTATCAGAACTTGCTAAACATTCATTATAGCTGCATCTATTACACCAGCAAAAATGTATCTGGTTTCTACATGACATTTATATTCCAGGAGCTAACTGTGTCAAATGAAAAAACTCCTTGTTTAAAACAAATAAGAAAAACAAACTTTCCATCTTTTAACATGTATAAAGCACCTTCCATAGAATATCCCTCCTTGCTGTAATTAAAATTTAACTTCTAGAATATGAATATCTGTAACAATATACATAAATGATTATTCAGATTGCACATTGTGAGTGAATTTTGACTGGGAAATATGAGATGTGGCTGCAAGACTGAGCCCAAACTACAGTGGAGCTGTAAGAAAAAAGACTGGAACTGAGTTCAAGGTGAACCCAATCCAATGACAAGAGGTATCCAGACAGGTTGGTTGTCATTTTGGGGGTTGAATAAGGAGAACAAGTGATGGATCAATCCCAAAGAGAAACAGGGAGGCAGTCAGAAATCCATTTATCCTCATGGTGTTTCCTGTGAGGAGTAAACCTGTGGAGGAGCAGGTTCCAGTTTAGAACCTGTGTAAGAGCAATTCCTCAGCTCTGAGAGAAAGGACAAGAACCAGGAGTAAAATGTGATCAGGAGGGTGAATTTCGTGCAGCCACCTCTGTTTTCCTCCTGTGACTTCATGGGAAGGGACCAAGAGCAGGAGCTCACAGAGGAGAAAACACAACCGTGAGCAAAAGCATCACTGCCAAAACACAACCACCTAACAGCCCCTTTGCCCTAAAGGGATCACAAATGTAGTAAAATCATCAATATTCATTTATTTTGTGCTCTTCACTGCAAAATTGGCAGCATTTTTGGTTGCATAAATGCAGCAACACTGGCTAAGAAAATAGGACGTACCCATAATATTTCTGCTCTCTTAATAATGTAACAGGATATCTGAGGTTGGTCGAATTGTCAGCTGCTCAAATTACATATAAATTACCTCTTTCCAAATATTTGATAGGAATATACGTTTGAAATGTTTTTGCAGCCAACATTTCAATAACAGTTTGAGGTAAAATTACAGCTGAATGAAATTCTCTCAGCGTTTTAAGTGAGAAGAAGAAATTGGACAGTAAGTGGCTGCTCAGACTCAGCCAAATTCTTCTGCTAGGATACATGGGATTACACTTCCATTTAGTCCCCCTAGAGCCTCTATTTTATTTGTGACAGCAACCAAAAAATGCATGCAAAGGATTAAAAGTGCTCTTCAAGGTTAGTGCAGAAATTGGAGTTTGTCAGAAGATGGTGCTGTTAGGCTGTTTTTATATAAGAAAATTACTTTTATTTACAAAAATAAGTTTAATCTGCGTGGAGACCCTAAATTGTTGATTTGTTTCAAACATGAACATATTTAATAAGTAAATAATTTTGCATTTGTTAAGGCAGAGCTTTGACCTTGAACCACTTCACTAAGTGTGTACTGATGCACCCGGGAAATCTTTTCTCAATGGGATTGAGCTTTGTTTCTGACAAATTAAATAAAATTCAGGTTCAGAATTATTCTAGTTAAATGTGGGATAACATGCATGGCTTCAGACATCACAATTTTTTTCCAGTTATTGGATATATCATAGGTAGGCTTATTAATAATTTCATATTGGTACTGACTGACTTCAGGGACTGCAAGGCCAAGGGCAGACAGTCCCATTAAAGACACAAAGAGCTGAGCATTGTTGAGGATATCCAGGGGAAAGCAACTCATGAAAAATTCCAATGCTACATCCATACAAACATCAAAAATTGTTCTTAAAAAGAATCTACATTTGGGGCTCTTTTGTTGAAAATGTAATCTTACTGTATCTCCAGTTATTCCCAAGATATTCCATGTGAATACTTCTGAAAAAATGTATAATGGCTTCCAGCCATTTTTTTTCTTCATTACTTGTCTGATATTTAATGATCAGTATTTTTCATAGCAGATTTCAATAAAGGGGAAACTTGATCAGCTGTTGTGGGGTGGATACTTCCATCTTTTTCTTCTAATCAAACACTTGAAATATATTTCCAATTTCCTGGCTGAATTAAAGCTCTGTCTTTAAGCCCAAACTGGAGAGACCTGCTTAAGAGACTCTTGCCTTGGAGAGTGGGAAGTGGGCACTTGGGGAAGGAAGCCTAAGAACAAAGCAAATAATTCTGGTTCCTTCCATGGTTGCCTGCTGTTTCCAGGCTAATCTGAACACTTGACTCACTTGTTCTCCTGGCTCAGCTGCTTGGAAAGCTGTTCAGTATTGGAAAAGAAATAAAATCACAATGAAGAGTTACAGAGCTAAGGACTGTCTTCTTTCCTTCCTGTTAGAATAAGAGGTTTTGAGAAGTCAAATTTAAGATGCTACAAAATACTGGCAAGCAACGAGGCAGGGGTATGTTATCTTAAGGTGATGTCTCTCTCAGAAATTGTGTTTTGTTCTTTAGGATTTTCTGATCTTTCTGCAACCTGATCTTGCTACAAACTAAAAACCACACAACAAACCCACTCCTCCCCACACAAAATCAGACCAATTGCGCTTACGAGTAGTTTTTTGTGTGAACATCTGGGGTTTTGAAAGACCTTTAATTTTTAAAAAAATAAAAGAAGTACAAGGAAGCTAAAGAGCAAGAGGACCTGAAAGAGCAAGAAGAATATGAGGGACCATTGCACAGGGCACCTACACTTCCATCAGAACAGGAATTGTGAAGTGACAAAGAACAACCAGAGCTCTGCTCAGAGGTTTTGCCCTAAAACTTTGTCCTTGACATCATCTTATATTTCTGTTCAGACAGCCTCCTGTCTCACTCTGCCCTTCCCTCCATAAAATGACATTTTTGCCCATTCAGGCTCTGAGCTGTTCCCACTGCAGCAGGTCCTGCTCCCTGCCCTGCAGAGTTCCTGGGATGCTGGCTCTGACCTTGGCTGCTCCTCAGGCTCTGCTGTGAGGACTACAATTAATAACATCTCCCCCAGGGCTTTCCTTCACTTGAAAATCACACCAAGCTGAATCACAACCTCAAGAAGTCACTTAGTGGTGTTTTCTAATTGAATGTAATTGTCAAGTGAATCCAAATCCTGGGAGATATTGCCACATTATCACGGCACCTCCAGCTTAGCCACTCTGAGGGAGTGTTGATCTCCCTTCCCATGGCACTGCAAGGAAATGCAGCAGGGTGACAGCCAGAGCAGCAGGCTTTTATTTCTGCCTCTGTCATTTGTTCATCGTGCATTATTGAGGAAAATAATGTGTGTTTTCCTGGGCTCCTTCACTTGTTTCACAGGAAATAATAAATGTGAGCTACCGGGGAGGGGAACGGAAGGACACGATTCAAACTTGGAACATGCTGAGATAAGAGATGTTAAAGAAGCTCGAGTGTTTATTAAGAGGAGTTCAGAAAATGCTATTTTCCAGAATTACTGAAGTTTCTTACTTGGCATACAATTGGTAGAATGATAGAAACTATGTTTTCTATAAATTTGGTCTTTATCCATATTCCCTTGTTGAAACACTTTTCCCATCAACCCAGTAGCTGGAGCTCAGGGATTTTTTTGTGGTGTCAGCTGTATTCTGAAGAGTAACTTTAGAGGCCTGTCCTTTTTTGTATTAACAGATATAAATAGCAATACCAAAAAGAATATAAAAAAATCAGTTTTTGCAGGCTTTGCACTCTGCCTGCTGTGCAACCTATGTTCTTGACCTACTGAAAGCTAATGACAGAGTTAGGACTTAATACTCCAGCAATCATGCAGGTGATCTGTCAGACTGAAAGGATGAGCTCTCATATTAAATAAGAAAGTGGGGAGGGAAATAAAAATCTGCTAACACATCCAGCTTGTTAAATTGGCTTTGGCCAAATCCAAAAATGAAAGAGAACTAAGGCTAAAACCAGTGGCCCAGAGCACAGGGAATTTAAGTAACTCAGAAGAGGCCAAGGCTCTCTGCACTTAATGAAAAAGCCACTGACCTTGAAGACTGATCCAGGAGCCTGATTTAGAACCACCGGAAAATCAGAAAGGTTTGGGGCAAACCAAGAAAGGTTATGGGGCAAATAACCTGTTTCTTCCCCAATGAGACTTCTGAATGATGCCCTGGCTGAACGGAGCAATTTATACATGTTTGCATGTTGCATTTTCTAAATTTCAAAAGTTTCTATAATTTATCTTAGTTAGAGATCTAGTGAGATTTGTTTTCATTTGTTGCAGGAAGAGGATTCATTCATTTAGCTTAAGGCTCTCTGTGTTCGAGCCCACATCTGATTTTACATAGCTCGGCTCTGTGTCATGAAAATTCAGTGCAGTAACTTGGTCCTGAGAATTTTTCACATTATTAAGATACTCCATCTGCCATTAGGGGAGAAAAATCATGCTCATATATCAACAGGCTTTCTCTTACTGATGCTAATTTCCTTACTTCTAAGCACTTGGATAAGCAGGTACATCAGAGAATGAAGTTCAGAGACAAACTAAGGATTGCACTTTTCTTTCTGCAATTTCTTTTTTCCTCTAATGATCACTGACAACAAGGTTGGAGGCGGGATGAGTCCTTTTCCCCTTGCTTTGCTGATGACCCTTCATGCCAGAAAAACAATATCCCAGAAAAAATACAGGATAAACAAACAAACAGAATATTATCACCTTCATACCTTTTTGCCCTCATTTTGATCAGTGGCTGACATCTGTGCTAAGTACAAAATGATCAGAGCGTGGGGTGATTATATCGTAGAGGTTTCTCGTGTTGCTCTCACCCTTCCATCCATCTCCCCATCCGAAAACACACAGCCAGCCATCTTCCAGCAGCACTTGGGCCAATGGGGGGAATGTGGCAGTTCTGATGAAAATTTATTGAAGCTGAAGCTATTAACACAGGTCTGGATTGACTTTCCTTATCTCAGAGCACAGCCACTCCAGCACGGTAATTACAAGGCCGATCTTTGCGGGTGCAGGAGGGAGAGCTGTTGTTCCTTCTCCCCTTGCTGGCTGGTGCAGTGTCCATTTAGGGATGTACCCCTGGATGTTAATCAGCCCCAGAGGCAAAGCCAGCTCTGCTCCAGAGAGGTCACACCCTCAAACACGAGCCCACGTTCTGCTTTAGTTGAGCTCAAGAAATTATTTCAGAAATACGAAGGCAACCAAATGCAAGACTGGCAGAGATTAGCAAACACACCAATTAATAACTGCGTTACACTGCAACGACAATAAATCCTTCTATAAAATACAGAACCAATTACAAGCCACACAAATCATTAGCAGACTATTGAGATTTATGAGGAAAACTGCGACTCGATATGAAAAAGCAAGCAATGTGCCAAACAACCTCCAAAGCACATTCCCAAATGTTCTTCAGAGGGTTTGGGAACACTGACTTTGAAAAAAAACAACCACAAATCTTGGAGCTCCTGGCAGGTGTCATCCCTTGGAATCCCAGTTGTTTATGTGCAACCAACTGGCTTGAACGTTGTTTCATGGCTATGCATAAGAAATATAAAAAATGTGTAAAGCTCACCTTGAGGAGAAAAACAAAACACAGGTCTTGTAAAACAAGGTAATGGCTCAGAATATCCCTGCAAAAAAGGGATAGATTAGTGATAGAAGCATAAGTACAAAAACATCACACAAAAATTTGTATTTTTTAGCTAATGTATGTTGCTATTTGGATTAAAAAGACACAGATCAAGAGATAAATTGACACAAGTTTTTAGACTTTTAAACTTCACAGGGATGAGAAATTTGGTAGAATGTGGGACCTCTTCCTTCAAGCTGTGAATCAACATTTTGTTAGGTATTTCCAATATCTGTCCTAGTCTTTGGCAGTATTTCCATCAAACTGTCCTCTGAGATGTGCCAGTGAATATTTACTCTGGTGAGAATCAAGGGCTGAGGTTAAACCATGGACATTTGGTGTTTCCATTTCTTGGCTCACTCTAACTCAGTCACATTCTGTATGAGACCAATCTTGTATTTGCCCATTGGAAAATAAATGTCCAGATCTCAAGGAACGTATCTCTCTAAATCAGCTTTTGAATGCTAGTTTAAAAACAATTTTAGCTTCTTAGTTGCACTTCCCAAATTCCCCCATTACTGGCTTTCACATCAACCATTATCTGCAATCAAAATTCCTGCTGAGATGGACAGCAGCAAGTTATTTATGCCAAGCCTGGAGATCAAATAGGTTTAAATCAGCTGGCCACAGAGATTTAATATAAATTAAAAATGACAGAATCCATTCTTTCTGAAGGATTCTGAAACCATTGCTACAGCACCTCAAGAGCAAACAAGCTAACTGCTAATTTCCTTGTTTCCCTGTTTGTTTGGCTCCCTTGCAGGTTCAGCTTTGTTAGTCCCTAAAAGCTGCTCTGTCCCTATTCCAGGCCTAATTTCTCACTGCAGTCTGATGTAAGACAAGGAAATACTGAAATACCTGTTCACTATCATATATAAAATGTCTGGAGAAGAAATCACACAGCAATTTCCCTGTTGAAATGACTTGATTGTTGCCCTGAGAAGTTTGAGGTAAAATTCAAACAAATAAGGAGCACAGGAGGAAGAACAGGAGAAGATATTTCAGCACTGAGTCTGCAGCTGGTTAAGCAAAAGAATGAGGTTCTAAAGAGGGACTATAAATAGATTATAACAATTATTATTACTTAAATATGGCCTTTAGCTTCTTCTACCTGCCAAAAATACCATTTCTTTTAACTCATTTCTATATCACTGTGTTCTTCCAAATATATTTTTCCTTCCTTAGAAAAATATCTCACAATAATAGGGAGACCTTTTCACAGATCCTGCAAAGTTAATTGGGGCCAGGTAAGTACCAGAGGTAATTGAAGCAAAGAAAACTCAGCACCAAGGTGAAGTCATCTCCACTTAGGACTCATATTTAGTAGGCATTCAACCTAACAACACTGCTAAAGGGAATAAAATTTGGTGTGTCAGGTTTAATGACACAGAAAGTGGAGAGAGGGGGATTAAAATGCAGCACAGGTGCACGGTGTGAGGCAGTTTATGAGCCCTGGGTTTTATTACTCATATTCACCTATAGGATCAGCTGCTGTATATTATAATGCAATGTTCAGGTGGTCAGAGCAAGGTTGTGGCACCCTGTGTAAACCTGGCAATGTAAGAGCATTCAGTCCCCACAGGGTAAGGCTTGGTACACATTGTTTGAAGGTTTTTATGAGAAACAACCTTTTACCCTGAGCAAAACCAAAGGTAACCACAAGCTTCTCACTGTCTTTTGATTTGGCTTTTTTCTGCTAATCCTTTAGATTTGTCTGAAGATCTAAATCTGGCGTAGTCAACTCGCTCTGTATCCATTTAAAACCTACAAATTGTTCCTGATCTTATTCACAGCTCACTTTCCTCTCTGCTTCCACTGTGACACAAGTGATCATCTCATCTTTCCTCTCTCAGTGTTAAAATTAGTTTTTCTTAATAGGTTTGTTTTCTATAGATCCCTACCCACTTTTTGCAACCCAAATATCTGTACTTCAGGCTAAACATACCGCGTTTAATTAAAGAATAATTAATCTGGGCCATCTTGAAATTGCTGTGTTTTCAGAGCCTGTTATAAGTCCTTAACTCATTCTAGTTTTAATATCTTCAGCTATTTGATTAAATAGTAAAGAAAGAAATGTCTGCTCTCATTTACTGAAATGATAGACTGCAGATTACTAAAAGCAAAGAATGCCAAATTTCATCTTCATTATTTTACAACGTTGAGGACTGTGCCTTTTCTCTGTAATAGAGATATAAACCACTTGCCATTAGAATTTTTGATATTTTGCACCGGAGCAAACAACATAAACTCAGCATCTCAATGTAAGAAATGACTAAATAAATACATCATAAAATGCAAACCAGATTAACCATCATAGATTAATAAGCAGAATCTGAATAAAAGATCAAGAAAAACCAAACTGGAGGAAACAGGGTTAATTGCTCCTAAAAGAGGAAAAATTATTCAGCATACATGCAAGTGAAAATACTCTGAGGTTGGTATCTGCACTACTCATCCCCAGTTTGCACTGGCCTTTGAGAGAATGGAGCATTTTGATGCTGCATTGAAGCTTAACTGCTCTATAAAATTATGAGAAACATGTCTGTATTGTGATTATTAATTATTTACTAAACTGCTACTGATCAGCTTGGTGTCACAAATTTTATTTGTGATCAAGAAAATTTGTGCACAAGTGATATTTAGATATATACTTATGAATCAAAAGCGAAGAAGCATTAACTAATGAAATTAATAATTAAATAATAGGCATCCACTGATTATTAAAACATCAGTTTTCAAATTGCAGCAGAGAAACAAGGCAGAGCTGCTTGGTAAAACCCAAATATGCAAGTGGGACACTTTTTCTGGTTTTCATATTTATCCTACTTATGAAGATGCACTTAACTTCAATATGTTCAAAATACCCTGAACTTCCCTCTTTATTTTTCTCTTCTGCCATCTGCATGAAACTCAAAAGGAAAATCAGCTGGTGTCTCTCATCTCCAGGGCAGCATTCCATTACTCAGCTTCTCCAAGTCCCACTTGTGTGATTCAAACCCGTGGCAGAGCAGCATTTACCCATCACACCCATCCCTCATTATCCCAGCGTTTTTCTGCAGTTCATAACGGGATCACTCAGCTCCATTCCCTTTCACAGGTGAAGTGCTGTTACCTCCTAGGAAAATGCACAGTCTTGCTTTTAACTGTTGCCTTTTACAATGAAAACACAATCTTATTTTAAAAATATCCACAACTGAAGACCCAAAGGCTGCTGAAATGAAATAAAAGCAGTTTCTCTGCAACAATAGTAAAAATTAAGTACTGAATTTTTGACATTTCTGTTGAGAAACCGGCTTCACTAGCCTGGCAGAGACATCAAGGAGTGGCAGGGAGAAACACACAGACTCCAAAAAAATTAAAAAAAACCAAAACACACGAAAAGAAAAGAAACAAAGAACACAGATTGAATTGTGTGGGGGAAAAAAAAGAGTGTGGAGACCCAGGGAATGACAGAGAAGCTGGGGCTGATGGAGCTCTGTGTGTGCTGCACTTTATGGGCTCTAAGGAGCTCCCCCTTCCTTTGGGAATCTCCCCAGCATTTGGGAATCTCCCTCTGGCCATTGTGTGAGCCCCCAAACGAGTGACAGTCACCCTGCAGGCAGGCCTGAGGCACAGGAGTGACATCTGAGGGTTACTAAGGATTGTCCAGCAGCAGGGAAAGGATAACAACTGCCAAGGGGTTTTTGGTGGTGTTTTTATGTAAAAGAAGTCATTGCACAAAAGTCCTTTTCCCCTTCAGTAAGCCCTGCACCAGGCAGAACCTGCTTTGCTTTTAATAAGTTCTTTCTTGGCTTTGATCAAAGGAAAAGAAAACTGACAGAGCAAATTGGCAGAGAGCTGGCAGAATTATTGATAAGATGAACAGTTTCTTTAAGACAGCACAGTGTGGCTCCATCATTTTATGGATTCTTACACATAAATAATTACTGCTTTCACAGAATCACGTAATTGTTAGGGTTGGAAGGGACCCGTGGAGATCACCCAGCCCAAGGCAGGGTCACCTGGAGCAGGAAGGTGTCCAGGTGGGTTTGGCATGCCTCCAGAGGGACAGCTGCTCCAGGGATCTGCCCCTCCATGGTGAGAAGTTCTTCCTTGTCTTGAGGTGGAACTTGTGTTTTAGTTCTGGCCAGTTCTCCTTGGCCAGTCCCTCAGCACCACCCTCTGACACCTCTTGGAGACATTTTTAGGGATTGATGGACTCATCTCTCATTCTTGTCTAGTCTAACCAGTCCCAGCTCACACCAAAGGGTGACCCTGAGCCAACAGTATATAGAAAATACATATATCAGAAGGGAAGGAGTTCTAGAAACATCTAAATTAAGACATTAAAATTATTCAGATAAGAGTGGAAATGTCTGTCACATCCTTTACTATATTCTTTTCTTCTCAATTGTAATAAATGGTAATGAACAAAGAATGACAGAATCTTCCATGTTCCATTATCATATCAAATGTTTCACCATAGCCACTGGCAAGATCATTTTATGAAGAACAAGTCCTGGAACCATTATTTTTTTCTTTCAAAATTACTGGGGTAATGAATGGCACAGCACAGCTCTAAATCAGGCTGATCTGTGGTGTGGAGACAGCAGAATCCTCACGGCTTGCGAGCACAGCAGAGTGAAATCTTTTCCAAGCACAGCTCATACAAAGGAATGGTTACCTGTGAACACCAGGATGCCAAATCTGGCCAGTGTTGCTCAGTGTTTAATCTGAGCAGTCCCTCTTCCCTCAACAAGCATTCCCTGGGAGCATCTGTCAGAACAGGAAAACAAGTGGTTATTCACTAAGATTTATAGCCAGCAGTCAGATAACACCCAACAGGAAATCATCTCTTATGCACTGCAACAGCTGAGCGGGGAATCAGGAGGGGCTGCATAATTGACCAGCAGCAATATCTGAAATAACTCTGCTGAGGAAAAGATTCCTCTGGAGTGGTGCAGCGGGGCAGGACCCAGCCCTGCAGGCAGCAGGAAGGTGTTCTCTGACAGGCAGCTCTGCAGCTTGGGCTGGGGGTGCTGGGGGATCTGGTTAGCCACCATAAATCAAACATTTATCTGCAGCTATTTTCTTCCTGAGGAGGGGCTAATTCAATTTTCCAGCAGTGGGATGGCGTGGCAGTGAGTAGGGGGTGAGCACAGGGTCCCTGGGCTGGAGTGTTACTGTGCCAAAAGCTGCTCCCGTAGCAGGATCAGGGCTTGGACACTTCCCACTGCATTGGCAGATTTTGAATGATGCCCTCTATATTTATTTAAACATAAATTTCAGGTTCTGGCCCCCCTTTCAAAGGGCTAAGGTGGACTGATTGAGTCCCAGTGTAGGATATAAAAGCATTGTTTGCTATTTCCATAATACCCTCATGGTTTGTGCCTCTCCTGTTTGAATCTCAACATGTGACTGGCTCAGATAAGCAAAATTTCCTCCCTCTTTGGGGTGATAACCACAGCCCTGAGAGTTAAGCTACAAAACACTTTGCTTCCCAGTCTAAGACGGGACTGCTGCAAGATTTCATTATCTGAAAATGATGAAACTCAACTAAGAGGACAAGTTTCAGCCGCTGAAATAAATTAAGCTTCATCTAAGCTCTAGTGAATTTTTTTAAAAAGCAAGCTGTACTGGACACGTTTCCTACTTGAGAATGAAAACCAAGTTTATAACAATTGAAAAATGTAAACTTTTATAGAGAAAGAAACCCTTCCAAACTGTATGGTAACTCTGGAATGAGTTCATACCTTCCTTCTTCTGCTCTCACCCCATGGCTGTGACCTGGCATTACACTTGTAAGAAACAATAATCCTAAAAGATTTTATTTGCAGTGAATGTGAAAGTGGAATAAATCAGAATTTGCTTTAATGACATCTGTTTAATATCTGTTAAGTTTTTAGGTAACAATAATGTTACCAAATGATTGCCATGTTGTATTCTTGCATTTTAATTTTGCATCAAACAGTTTATACTTTCATTTCTGACAAAGAACTTCACAACAGAAACAGTTACTGCACTTGTGAATGTCGTGGAAGCTCTAAATGAATTTAAAATTTTGTCTAAGAGTGTAACTGTGCATTTTTTAGTATATTTTAATATCAGTATTAATATGAAGAAATCTCAGCTAATAAATCTGAAGTTTTAGAGTAGATTTTCAAGAGCTGCTGCACTCTGTTCAGAATCAAGTTTTTCAATAACTACTGCAGTTTCTGCTTTGAAATCATCAGACCCTCTTGAAAATCAGAGACAGAACAATGAAAAAAGTGCTCACAAGTTTTTCACTCTACTTTAAAAAGTAAAGAAGAAGAAAGCCTTTCTCCAGCACATATTTTGCTGGATCCATTGTTGATCTCCACTTGCTATAATTTATTTTCTAGCCCATGTTCATCGTGCACTGGACACTGCTGTAGGGTACAGTGCTCTGCAGAGCTTCCTTGGTGCCTTTATCAGAGACAACCAAAATCCAAATCCATGTTTCACATATTTATTTTTTTCTAATTGAACAGAAGGACCAAAGATTATTTTAACTCTTAATTTTGTTTGAACTCTTAATTGGCAACAAGACTGCATGTTCTGTTATCGCCATGTATTTAGAGAAGAAAGTAAATGCATTTACCTACATTTAACTGCTTTGGATTGATTTCTTTTAGGTTAATTCCAGTTTACTTTTGCTGAGGCCAGAGTAATTGCCAGCCATCTCTTCACACAGAGAAAATGCAGAGGAATGAAGTTTTTTTCCTTGGCAGTAATCCAGCTCAGAAGTGCAGGCATCTGCTGAACCATTTTAAATTTGTTACTGAAACCAGTTACTACACCTGTACATGTTCAAGTACCCACTCTTGTAATTTAATCAATGTATTCAGTTGTTTCCTCCAGAAAGGAACCAATACTTCCTGAGAACATGTTTTCAGCATAGAAGGTGCTGAATTTTGAGAAATTTATTTCTCAGTAGACTGAAAATTTCTTACCATTTTCTTCAAGCCATTTTTGCCTCCTTTGGTCTAGAACTCCAAACAAACAAAATGATGAATGTAAAGCTCTGGAACATGTTTCCAAAATTCCTGTTTTCCCAGAAGAGAATAACACCCCTGGTGTACCACTTACCTGCTTCTCCACCACGAAGAATGAGCATTTTTTTGAATTAGGACTTTCTTCTGTTTCCATGATCCTTGGTTTACTTTGCTTCCAGATGGAAATTTCTGTTATCAGCTTTAAGTGCTCAAAAAAATTGCTCCTCTTGCTGATGCAGGTTCTCTTTCCTGACACACAGTGAAGCCTGAGCAAGAGGGATAATTTTGGCAAAGGGTGTGGGAAGAAATAGGAAAAAAAAGAATTACAACCTATTTCTAAAGAACATGTGGAGTTGCCTTTTAAATTCTTCCTTTTTCCTTTTCCCAGGATTCCACTAGAGAAAATTCTGTAGGCATGAAAAGACCTGCCTGCATTTTTAAAAGATTCTTCTGCGTTATCCTTAATATCAGCAGTATAATTCATCCCCTTCCACTGGGAAATTGCTGTTCAAAAAGAACTCACTTGTAACAGGATTTTATTCCTCTAGTTCATTGATTACCAGTGATTTTTTACTTGTAACTTCTAAGACCATTTTGTATAAAGGATATAAAAACTGCCTTTCCACACTAAAGTCAAGTTGTTAATTTTGTCACTTTTTTTTTTTTTTGAGGTTCTAACATAATTTTGAAAATCAGTGAAAAATATAAATAATTAACGACTGTAGAATAACCACTTATATCGAGGAGCTCAATTTGAGTGGTGTGAGATGAATGAAACAAGGAGAGAAAACAAAGAATGCGGGCACTGGATTGAAATGATCATTGAAGGACATTGATCAAGTTTGTTTCCTTGATATTACCCAATAATTTTCCTGATTTGCATCGGTGGAAGCTGATCCACAGGCACACCATGGCCCAAAGGCTGCTCTGCTGCTGGGGGCTGTGCTGCTGGTGATTATTGCAGGTTCTGGGCCCCGCAGCCTCCTTGGGCTCCTCTGCACATTCCAAACTGAATTCCAGCTGTGCTGCTCCCTCTGGAGGGACAGACAGATGTGCAAACCCTGGGCTGGGGCAGTGCCTCAGCCTGGGCATTGCTGCCACCACAGAATCTGGGACAGAGCACGGCGGGGGAACGGTCCCAAAACACAGCACAGATCCAAACAGAAACACTCTGATCCAAAAATTCCCACTCAATTGTTCAATGCTTTTCTCGACATTTTTGAGCTGAGTCCTTCTACAGAAACAGAAAAATATAAATTAGTTGTAAACGTTGTAAGAAAAACTTGCAGTCATAGCAAGTGTGTGAAATCAAAGAAATGAGCAAATCTGCTTTGGATACACTGTAAAAGTGATACAGCACTCTTAAAACAATATAAAAATGTTATTAAATAGCTAAATTTGGAAGCATTTCAGCAATCTTATACTGGCGTAGCATTGGAATTAGAATTCCGTGTAAACTGAGTACCTTAAAATTGCTCTGCAGAAAATGAGGCTGGAGTTGAAACAATGCTATAAGTACTTGAGGACTGTTAGATTAGGAGGTTTTCCAATTTAGGATCTCAGGGTCTGCACATGCAGATCCCTCAAATAAAGTAAATTTACTTTCTTCTGTTTTCAGTTTCTGAAAATATAAAGTAAACTTGATAATATCTATTTATACAGCATCAAACCAATATATACATATCTAACTGTCCCAAAAAGAACAAGGCCATTCCAAGCCACTACACTTAAATTGGATGTGTTTGTAATTTACTGTAAAATGCACATTATTTGAGAAGGATTTACTGTGTTGAATGATCAAATATTATTAAAGTGTACGTGGTGTATACATCAAATCTTAATAATGTGTGTCTGCAAAAATATGTTTTGCACGGCAAAGCTCAGACTTCAAATGGAACCACCTTTCCAAATTATGGTTGCCCAACACTTCTGCATTTTTAACAATCATAACTTCAATTTTTTTCTATAAATCACTGGTTTAAGTCTTTGTTCTGTTTCTTCCTTTGAAGCTTTCTCTTTTTTAAGCACCTGCATGCAAGAGAGAACAGAAAAATCTGGCAGTGCCTGCGTGAGGACCCTTCAGGAGAGAACTATTGTGGTGCTGAATATATGTTTTGTATCTTTGCACATTAATGGGTATTCTAAAAGTTATCTGGATTAAGTGCCATCAAAGTTAACAGCCTCTTTTTATAAGACTTTATCTTTTTCATTTTAAGATGTTATTAGAATAATAAACTCGGTGCCTAGTGGGCTGAAAGCAGGCTGCCATTTAACATATTTAATGACCATCTGGAGATATTTTTTTTATTCAAAGTTTTATTTTGTATTTTCTCTTAAGCACTTCTTACTTTTTTTTAGGAAAAAAAAAAAAAGAAAAATCTCATTTTTCCTTTCCACTTTGGAAGCACTACAAGGTGCTAAACACAAAGGCCTTGTCTCTATTTCTTTATCACTCCTTATCTCTTGTCCTTTGGTTATTATCAGCTGGGTTATTATTATCTCTCAGGTCACGCTCCTCCATGCCCAGAGTAACCTCAGGGTGATCACCCACGAGGTTTAGCTGGTAAATAAACTTTTTGTGTTAATCACATGGGGGTGTTGTGTGTTTCAGTCAGATTCCTTCCAGCTATGAAATATAAAGAAGTCCTCAGATATGGCCTGGCTTTGGTCCTCTCTGTTAACAGCTTGTCTGCACTGCAAGAATTACCTGATAATAATGGGATTATTTCCTTCTGCAGAGAAACACAGATGGAAGGGAAGGAAAACGTGGTTGTCCCATTGTAGTTGCACTGGGGACTGGCATCAGCTCAGCAAACACTGCTCTGTTCCTTGCTGCCTGGTTTAAACGTTGTTTTCATTAATGAGAAATTCAAACCAGATATTATCATGTATGTTACCTGGAAATCAATAGTTAACATCCTTAAATCAGCAGTACTACATTAGCATATTTTTTTAGAATTTCGTGCTATGCTGTTGCAAAGTGTGAACTTCATGGCCTAGGAACATTTAAAAGTAGAAAATACAATAGCAAATGGTGCTGAATGTGTGCCAAAAAAAAGCTAAAATAGGACTGGCAAGATTTTTTGTCTATACAGTTTTCTACACATTTCTCATTTCACTGTATATGCGTGGAATATAAAACTTATCCAAAAGAAAATTTTTGGCAAACTCTCCTAGATATATTCCAACATTTTGATTGCTGTTTACCTGGTTATTCTTTATCGTGTTTTGGCAGCAATTACAATAACAGGCATCCTTCTGAGAACACCTGCCAGGAAGGAATGTATAACTGTGCATTAATGGGTGGGGATTTAGCATCATTTCTACATTGACATATGGCATTTTAGGCAAGCAATAGACAGGGAGATAGAAACATAAACATCTTGGAAGTGGTGCTGTTAGGATAAAACAAACAAACAAACAAACAAACAAAGATATTCAAAGTAATCTGGGGCTAAAGTGACACATAAATGACAGAGTGCAATGTCCCAAACAGCTTCCCAGAGGTCTGAACGACAGCATCTGACACCCAGCCACCACATGAATAAAAGATTAAATGCATTTTGTACAACTGCTTGTGCAGTCAAGAATGCAGCTTTCTTTTGGGAGAGACAAAGCACTTCCTGAGTTATTCTTGGTGATATGATGAAGTGAACTCAACCAGGTGTGGGTGTTCCTGTAGCTTATCTCAGCTGGCATATCCTTGCATCACCTTTGCTTCCAGGGACAAATCTGTTGGAATTGCCCACTAAATTATTTATAATATTCATTGTTACAGTTTATTATCTACAGAAACACATTTCAGTTCACATTTCAAATCTGAAATGCAAGGAGAAGTGATTCAGGTTCTTAAACGTGAATGAAAGGATTGTTTGGGAGGGTTCACAGGAGGAATTTCTCTTCTCATGCTGAGAAGGACAACAGCAACTGAGCTCTTTCAGAGGCACCAACATCTTCCCTAATTCTGGCTGAATTTGGGAATTGCTCTCATGGAAATATTTGAATAACATCTGAAGTAACACAAACTGAAAAGAAATAATCCAAAGATATTTTTGTGTTTTATCTTTCCCCCTGAAGCTGTGCCCTCTGCACAGCATTTAATGAAATTCAGAGTGGATCTCCAAACCTTCCTGACTATGATGGTCCCACTTCCAGCAGCATCTTTATTTCCACATGGTGTCCTTTAGAGGGGCATCTCAGGCTGCTCTTTCCTATGGCACCAGCACAAGACCTCAAGTTTCAGAAAAGGTTGGTGTAGAAGGGAAGAATATGTCCTAAGCAATAGCCAAAGTACTCAACACCTTACCAAAATCACCACTGGTTAAACCAAAGCAGCATCTGCCTCTTCCTCAAATTTCAACACTAGGACAAAGTTCAACAACCCAAAATCACGGCTTTCCTGTTCATTCTTGGGAAATTACTGTAAAACTATGAATGGGAGTTGCCCAATACGTAAAGGCAAACTCTCAGAATTTAAAAACGTGAAAGAGTTTTGCTAAAGCAAGGCCAAAATTTCAGACTAAAATTTCACAATTTGGACACAAAGCGAAACGTAACCTGGCATCCTCCTGCACTGCAGTGCACGTGGACTGATGAGCTGTGGGTTCTGCTGTGGCCACTGAAGGAAATTTCAAGCACAGGAAGATTTTCTGGGCTGCCTTTGAGAGCTGCAAAGTGAGGCTGACTCTCCAACCCCAGCTCAAATCATTTTTATCCAGAGGAGCACTTGGCTGGCAGCTGATCAAAGTGGAGCATCCTCAAAAGCAGCTCCTTGGATTCTAGAGGAACTAATTGTGGTTGACGTGTGGACTAAAGGCAGCCTCTGAAAGGAAAAAATAAGATTCAATTAGTGTAATTTATTTCACATTTTCATATTTCTGAGTCTTTGGCTTTCATCTCTGTAACACTAATTTTTTACAAAAAAAAAATTCTTATCGTATCTAAAGATAAATGTAAGCTGCATTTCAAACAGAATAGGCATAACCTTTTTTCTCTCAAGATTTCTGGTCTTCCAAAGTTTTATTCCTTGTTTGCTGGATTTACAACGAAACAAAAAGCACTGCATGTTCCTCTTGAGCCCTATGAGTGTGTCTGGATGATTCAGACTCTTTAATTTCTTTCAATTTGCCATAATCCTCTTCAGAATTGCTCCTCAGCTGTGCTCCCACAAAGTGGAATCCCCAGCTGCATCCCTTCTTTTTGCTTCTCCCACTCTCACTTTTAACAAATGTGATTTATGAACAAACTAATGTAAATCTTCTGTCCCGGGCTTAAATATTATTTCAACAAAAAAGAAATAACACCTTTTGTATTTTTAAAAACAAGTAATGGAAATAAAACCTGGAACTGAAATTCTTGCCAGGGTACAAATTCAGTCTGAAGGAAAAATATTAAAAATTGGAACTTGGGCTGAGATATTCCATATTTCATTCTGCACAACATAGTTGCACTAAGAATATATTTAATTATGGTCATTTTAACAATTGCCTTTTTAGCTGAAGTTGTGAGCCTGGGCTGGGCAAGATGCCTGCACAGGGAGGTGAAAGCAAAGGCACAAGTGACAGCACAAAATCCAAAATCCCCCTGCCCACAGAGCAGCCTTGCTCCACTCACAGGAGATTGTCAAAAATCCACCAGGGTCACTCCCATTAATCATTTTATTGAGCTGATTAGCAGGCAGCTTGCTGACTTAATTACATGTAACAGCACCCTGAAAATTCCTGCACTCGCATAGATGTTGACAACACCACAGATTTGTGTTTGGGCATTCTTGTTACTCAAGCGACTTCCCAGCCTAAACATTAATTACACTTCCATAATTATTGTACTGACAATTAATCTGAGATTCTGCGCCGAACGAGGAATGTTTATTTTTTTTTGTCCAAATTGACATATTTGGTTTATTCCCTCAGTCACAGATGCACAGCCACCCCTTCGTCAATCTGGACTAACTGCATTATGTTAATTAGAAAAGAAACTTTAATTTCTTTCCCCTGTGTGCCCAAAGGAATCAAGGGGATGTGGTTGCTAAGACACGTTCCTGTAAAAAAAAAAAAAAAAAAAATTTCTACATATTCACATCCAGCAAATGCTGATTATATACTGAGAACAAACTTCTGTTAACAGAGAGCAGTGAACTAAATTTTAATGATTAAAGGTTATTGTGTAAAGCTGGAAGAACTTTAATAAGTCAGAATTTAAGTTGTGATTAAAACCAGTAGGCTTGGCCATTAAGCTTGGCAGCTGAGGCTGAAATGTGTGCTGCAGTAAAAGAAATTAGGGACAAATACTCAAAATTGCTTATTATTTTCCTAATTATTTTTACCACCTCCTACTATTCTTTTTAACTACTAAAATCTTATAAAATCTACAAACCTTAATTGTTCTATTCCACTGCATATAGCACACACGAGAGACAATTTCCCTAGGTCAATACTTACTCGTTTGTGAATTGCTTAAATTTTGATGAATCTTATATGTGTAATTCCTTATTTTAATTTGCATAGTAAATAACATATGAAACTTTCTTTAAAAAAATAGCTTTATATTGAAAACATTTCTCACAGTGCACCTCCAAAACACCCCAGTTCCTGCAGACTCAGGCAGCAATGAGAGCTTAAAAATGTCTCTTTTTCTCAGTTTTTGCTTCTCCAGCCCATCATTTTTCCCATTTGATGTGAGCAGTGCCCAGTAAGGGCTGTTAAAATCCCCCATGACACACACAGGAGCAGCAAAGGAGCAATCTGCAAACACACTGCTCCAACTCAGAACTTAGGTGCTGCACTAATTACATCAGTAACGTGGGGAGCATATGGCACTTGGAAAAAATCAAGAATCAATGCTCTCAGTCTAATAATATCTCTTAAGTTTTATCCGTTACTTCAGAATTAAAGCTTTATTAATTTAATCCTCATAAATAATTCAACTTTGACTGTCTTCACATGTCTTTATATGTAGAGATTTCGCCTTTATGAAATTTGAAAGGATATGTATTTTAATGGGGTATTGGTTCCTGACTTCCTGTGGCTTTTCTGACAGGCTCAACCTAAAAGCATTTTGAATTAATTTATTTTCTGTTCCACAGGCTGAATACTAACACAATGGTTGCAACAATACTTAAGCATACAATTTCTAAATTATTGTTTCCTTATCAATCTCTATAACTCTTTGTTCCGAAAAGTTTAGTTCAAACTTTCTCATCATTAAAGTAAAATAATCCAGTAAAGTTTGTAACAGAAAAGGAGGATTAATGTTCAGAAATTCTACATAATTCTTGCAGTTTCCCTTCCTGGAAGACTAGGTGTTATATCAGTGCTGGGTTGGTTAAAAGGGACACCCCGTCACAGTTTATGCCTTGTCAGCTTCCCACGCTGCCTGATGATAACAAATTGTTCATTTCTTCATTTCCTTGCCATTTCAGTGCTGCTGTTGTTTGGGGTCACAGCAAACATAAATCACATCCTCCTGTTGTTCACTCCCACCTGTGATCACCCCAAAGAACTCCAGAGTTCTTCCCAAAACCAGAGCGGATGGAAGCACAACAGACACTTCCCAGGAAAGGCTCAAATGAGGAACACAGTTACGTCTTCAGTGCTGCTTTTCCCTAGATTGGAGCTTCAGACAAAGGAATTTTATTAATACAGAAGTTTTCAGCCAGGGAAAAATCTCTGAATTGCAGTGTGGCACCACAGCCTGTTACTGAGGGGTGGCTGCTCCTGGGTGAACAATAGTTGGCTTTTTGTACCAAAAAACTTCATAAATGCGTAAAGAAAGAAAATATACAAATTTATATACCCATATATAATATTTCTATAGTTATTTAAGATATATTTGTAATTTTATATATTTATTTGTGAAAACAAAGGGCAAAACTGTGAAACTAGTCAAAATTAATATGACTCAAGAATGCCCAGCTGTGTTCAATCATGAAATTCTAAGTAAACCTGGACTTTAATTACTTTATCAGTGGAAGCAAGACATAACAAAACAAATCACTTTTTCTAAACTTTTTCCCAGTAAGATGAAGGCTGCTGAGGTAAATGAGCACAGCAGCAAGCTGAATGCTGCTGGCAAACCTCGGGAAGTGTTGGTGGTGACACAGATGACACTGACAGGCTGACACTGTAAATTAATTTACAATTAGAGGATTTCTGGTGCCCTGATCATCAAGTCAGACCGTCTGCAATGAGCTGTTTGTGCTGGAGGCACAGTGAGACACACGTACAGACACACTGAACATCTCTTTTTGTGACAGGGACAGGGGGATGGAGCCCTTGGGGTAGGGACAGGGACAGGGGGATGGAGCCCTTGGGGACAGGGACAGGGGGATGAAACTATTGGGGATAGGGACAAGGAAATAG
>JAWWMU010000210.1:2549200-2567638 GCA_035048155.1 Cinnycerthia olivascens
GGCTGGGTGGGGTGGTCACACGCTGGAGGGAAGGGATGGATCCAGAGGGTCCTGGACAGGTGGGACTGGGCAAAGCTCGTGGAGCTGGAAAAGGCCAAGCTCTGGGTGCTGGGTGTGGCTCAGGGCAGTCCCCAGCACAGGCTGGGAAGGGAAGGGGGTGAGAGCAGCCCTGAGGAGAAGGACTTGGGGCTGTTGGTGCATGAGGAGCTCAACATGACCCGGCCACATGTGTTGGATCCCCAAACCACTCCATGGCCTGGGCTGCATGGAAGGACTGTGGCCAGCAGGTCAGGGAGGTGGCATAGGGTGCCCAGAGCAGCTGGGACTGCCCCTGAATCCCTGAAAGGGTCCCAGGCCAGGCTGGACACTGGGGCTTGGAGCAGCCTGGGACAGTGGCAGGTGTCCCATGGACAGTGGAAGGTATCCCAGGGACATTGAAAGGTTCCCCAGGGACAGTGGAAGGTGTCCCAGGGACATTGAAAGGTTCCCCAGGGACAGTGGAAGGTGTCCCTGGGACAGTGGAAGGTGTCCCAGGGACATTGAAAGGTTCCCCAGGGACAGTGGAAGGTGTCCCTGGGGCAGTGGAAGGTGTCCCAGGGACATTGAAAGGTTCCCCAGGGACAGTGGGAGGTGTCCCTGGGGCAGTGGAAGGTGTGCCTGGGACAGAGGGAGGTGTCCCTGGGGCAGTGGAAGGTGTCCCTGGGACATTGAAAGGTTCCCCATGGACAGTGGAAGGTGACCCAGGGACAGTGGAGGCGTCCCTGCTCGTGGCACTGGATGAGCTTTGAGGACCCTTCCACCCAACCTGTCCTGTGGCTCTGCTCAAGGCAGGGGCTGACTGATCAAACAGAGCTTTCAAAACCCATCAACAGAACAACACTGCCAGACCCACTTCCTATTTGATTGTGTGGGCTATTTGCTTTTATAGCTTTTTTTTTTTTTTTAATGGCTATTTGCTGTTTTATTCCACTGAAGTGCATCCACTCCATATGAAAAGCTGAAGCTGTGGCTGCTTTGAAAATTGCCTGCAAATATGAGCAAACATTGTTTTCTTCCTTCCTCAAAACTGCGTTTTATAGTTTATAAACTATGGCTGACAAACAGATAAGCAGGACCAAAAGACAGAAAAAAATTTCCTGATTTGAAAGCATAACTGTAGCTTTTGTTGAAAAAATATAAAAACGTGTTCCCTGGAGCTTGATGAAAACCCATCAAATTCACATCTTTTTGTAGACACAAAGAGAACACTGAATTAATTGCTCTAAACACGGTTCAATCAGTGGTTTTTAAGCATGTTTCAGTATGCTAACAAGGAATACAACTTTAGTGGTTACAAAACAGCTCACTTCAGGCTTGAAATCTTGATTTTGAGTGCAAAAACTTGCCCTCAAATGCATAAATGTTGGTGGCAGAAACAGTCATTTTTTGGAACAAATTATATTTGTTTCTTAATTATTTTCTCTTCTATCTCTGGTACCTCAACTTACCAACACTTTGATGTCATCTGCATACAAATATCTTCATGTTTCAGCAAATCAGAGATGCTGAAAGAAGGCATTCATGGAAAAGCCACAGGTTTGCATCTCCACAACAGGCAGAGGTTAAAGGGGAGATCCACGTGCCAATGCTGGAATTTTTAGCTCTCTTTTACTAGAGAAGAGAAAATATAAATTTATTTATAAGTAAATTGTCAAAACAAAGCACTTAATGTGTTGGCTTACACTGCAAGTCACTGATGCCCTTGGGCTAACAGAATTTATAAGAAATCTATTGATTTCCTTCCCTCTTCTGACTCAATGCATATTTTATATAGATTATTTTTGGCTGCTTAGGCTCTTTTTTTCAGAGCTGTTCATTTTCCAGGATAAATAGTGACGAGAGTGTTCCCCTCTGCATATGAAAAGGCTTCGATGCTCTGAATTTCAGAGTTAATTAACAGTGAGGAGACCTGTGAAAATTGAAATGAGCCTCATGATGCCAACTCCATGGGAAGCACAAAGATCCAGGGGTGGGTCAAGAACCTGACTTGGGAAGCCTTGAGGTGACACAGAGGTGATGAGTCTGACATTCAGAGTTAATAAAATACTGAGTGAGATAATATGGAAAAAAAAAATTAAAAAGAGTGTTTCCATGAGTATTTAAAAGTTCACAGATCATAGATTTAACTGGCAAAACCAAGAACAAATAAACCAATTCCATTAACTGAGGCTGAAGGAATGTAAAATGACTTTTGAAATAAAAAAACTTCAGGAATTGAGCCTCCAGAATACCATCCGAACCTTTCCCTAAGCCCACTTGCTTTAAAGTAATGCTGCTTTTTCAGGACCTTAAACTCATTTGCTAGTTTAGACTGCTGATAATTTTAAACAAATGAACCACAAGCTCTTTAAAACAAAACAAGAAACTTTCAACCTTTTGTGGCTGTTGGGAAACCAGCCCAAAAAGTTCCACAGGAGAAGACTGACTCTGAGTACAGAAGTGAACTTCTTACAGAAGAAATTATCTGGTTCAAATTTTTTAAAGAATAGCATGAAAAAAAGGCTTTGATTCTTACAAGGATGGTAGGCAACGAGCAGTAAACTAGGAAATAAATTTAGTTTTTCAAGTGAACAATTAATTTATTTTAAATACGAAGAGAAAAACCCTAAAGAAAATTAAACTTCTCCAGTGTCTAGTATTTCTTTTATCAATATCAAGTTATGGTAGTTTAATGTTTGAGTTTTTACCTACCTCCTTATTGCATTTTTCTACCCTGTTGCAAAATGCAGTGTTTTTAAAATACATTAAATTATAAAAGTGGACTTCAGAACTTTTGGAATGGGTTTTAAATATACTCTGATCTGCATGGAAGCAATCATTGCAAAGATCTAGTTAAGATGAGAGAATTTTAGAAGACTTTCACATAAAAACCATGAAAACTGCTTCAATTCAAAAGCAAGTTTACCTGGAAAACAAATAGAATTCTTATTTATTTAATTTGTCTAGGCTTATTAGCAGATATGAATGGCATTCAAAGAAGTTACAAAAGCCTTAAGATTAAGGCAGACTTGTTTTTGAAGAAAGTTGTTTTATACATAACCAGGGACATAAAAGTTACAAAATTTCCTTTGACTGAACAAAAAAATCAAAGACAACTGATTTTTTAAATCTACAATCAGATTTAAAGAAGTTATCTGCAGTGATTCTATGGCTGGGAAAAATATATTTCTTTTTTTGACTACTATTGTATTTATGATGTATTAACTTTTATTATTACCTGCAGATCTCTCTTTGTGTGTGATATATGTCTCCCATTTGCTGAAATGAATGTTTCCAAACACTTTGATAAGCCACTAGAAATGTATTTATATTTTTTCTTCATGATTTTATATTCCATTATCCTTTAAGTTTGAAACTATCTATTTGAAACTATCTGCTCACTTGCCAAGTGAGACAAGGCAAAGTACTGTTTTTAACACACTAATACACATTGCTGAAGGAAATCTGAACAGAGAGGAAGACACTGATTTAATTACCTTTTTCTTTGACTGAAAGATAAAACAACATGCAGAGAAGTTAAACTGCTCCTTTTTCTCCTGTAGAAAAACTTATCATTAATGCCTCTGGGTAATTTTTTTTTTCCTGTGAGTTTGCTTTCTAAGAGGTTATATCTCCTTCCTTTTGTTATTACACTGACTTTAGGCAGATTATCGATAATCTCAGTGCATTCTTTTTTTGTCAGTTAAAAAGCACGGGTAGTCTAAGATAATTATTTCACTTCTTTCCTGCCTCCTGGCTGTGTTTAATTGGACTTTTAATTTTATCTCCACAAGCAGAACCACGACAGTGGAGCTGATCTCGTGTAATGACTTATCTCTCATGGCCACAAACCCAGCACTGGAGAGGACAAGGAGCTTCATGTAAAAACTTTTCCTTTCAGTCTGAGAGGGGCATTTTTTAAATTAGATTTTCATGGTAGCAAAGAGCTCCGTGCCTTCCCTCTCTTATCAGGGGTAGGAAGCAGAACTGAAGCTCTCCCACCTAAGCAGAGATCTGAGCAGACATGAAACACATCCCCTGCTCCCACCTGCATCCCTGATGGCTGCTGACAGCCCAAACACCTTTCACCAGCTCCCCTTCCCCTCCTTTCCACTTCCTGGGCACATTTTGGGGGGATTTTGGTGCCATAATGGGGGTGGTGGGACACAGATGGACAGAGGGGCATCCCTAGAGCCCACCTGCCTTTCCTCTGAGCAGCCCTGCAACAACACAGTGACAATCAGCCCTACTTTAAATATCTTTATTTCACTCATGTTCTCACTCAACAAATTAACTATAACTACTTTAATAATACTCACATTTTTTTTTGATGCATTCTCCTCTTTCCAAACATCTCATGAGGCTCCTTCCTTCTTTCTTCAGAGTCTTTTCTGTAAAAATAAAAGACACTGGATGAGCCTTTCTTTTAAACAATTTCACAAAAATGAGCCTCAATTTCAGTTCATATTTACGTACAGTCAAAGACATTTGTAGCTATTTCCATACATGTACTGTAGCACATAAATTCAAATTAAATCTTTCCTGTAAAGCCACTTTAATCTTCATTCTCAGCAGCAGGCATTAAAAGGCTGTGTCAAAATTTGTTAGATGCCCTCTTAGAAAAAAAAGTCAGCCCATAAATCCTAAACAAAAGCCAAAATTGCAACACTGTTTATTAAATAAAGGAGAATTGATGGCAAATGGGACAGAAAATTATCACACTGTATTACTGAAATTCTGCTAAGTTTTAATATTCAACTATATTAATACTTTAATATTTAAGTCTGATGTTGGGTAACGAATAACAGCATTTGTTGTCTGGGTACAGCTTCTTTTAAAGGTTCCTGAAAGTTTTCTCAGCCTGATCTAGAGAGGATTTTTATTATTTTAGCCGTAGCATGTCCCAGATTTGCTCCCCTCTGCCCTGGGGAAAGCATCCAGCCACGACCTGTCAGTCCCAGGCTGATTGCAAATTGCAATTGGTACAAGTAAAGTAAAATGCAACATAAATTCTACTCAGAGGAAGGCCAATAATGATTTTTTTTTTCCTTCCTCATACCTAACCTTCTAATTTTTATACCAACACCAGAACGTTCCAAACTGTGCTCCACTATTATTGGGTAAGTAGCTTTGTGCCTAGTGCTGAAAAGGAAGCAGAGAATAAAGGAATAATTTCCCCAAGGCCATTGCTTTCTTTGTTTTCCTTCTCTGTGAGGCACCCAGAGCTCAGCACCGCTGCAGCTCCCTGATAAATCCTGCACTGCTCCCTTTGGAGTCATTAAAAATTAATGGCAAATCAGTGATCTTTGAATTCCCCAGTTCTTTTCTTCTGAGAAGCACACGGATTTATTTATTTGCATTCCCAGTAATCTGATGAGATATGAAAAGTGCAGATGTCAAAAGCACAGGGTTCTAAACTGGGCTTACACGTGTTAGATTTAGATAAGCCCATGGAATCACAGCACACTATTCCTGATATTTTTATGCAAATACTTTTTATTTAGAGATTTAAAGCCATTTCAACTTGCTTTAATATGATTATTTCAAACTTTACCTCTGAAATATTTTATTGAGCCCAGCCTTTCATATTTTTTCCAGACAACTCCTTTTCTGATCTGCTGCACCTCTATACCCCAGTCTGTAAATTAAACAGGCACCACGATAACAATTTCCTATTTCTCAGTATTCGTGTTCAGATTTTATTCAATTTATTTTAACTCAATTTCACACCTCTGTCAAATCTGTTCTAGTTAGTCACTTCTCTGCCTCATTTCTTTTGTCTTTCATAGAAGAAATTTTGCTGCCACCTGGGGAAGAAGTTTCCCAAAGTTCCTCTCCAAGTCCAAGTTCTGCTCCTTTGCCATCTGGGCTGTGCTGCAACACTGAACTTCTATTTCATTTTTTTTAAATACACCTCAAAAGAAGGGAGAGCAAAAATCTCATTGTGACCATTTTTACAAAGTCCAGGTCATACCTTGGACAAGTCCTTCCCAGGTTATTTTTTTTAAAGGCATAAATACAGTACAGTATTTCACTGGCTATAAAACCTATTAAAAAAGGCTGATTTCAGGTGTGAATAAAAATTCTGGTTTTCCACCTAAAGGTGAATTTTACATCACAAATTCTCTCTCAATGCAGAGCTGGGTTCCTAGGCTTGATGACAGAGAGATTTGCATAAATATATTTGCATGCAGCACTGGGAGTTGCCAAAAGCTTGGAGTAAAACACACTCAGACCCTGAAATTGTTATTTTATGCAATTATATGACACCTTCAAAGTTTGGCTTTACATTTGAATCTATACACAGCTACTGAAAAGCAAAATATAAATTAAAATACATGGATAAATAATCCCAATAGAATCTACATGTCATCACTTACAACGCAGGGAATAGAAGGTAATAAATATTGAAATTTCATGAGAAAACCTGAGTTTCAAAAATCATTTCATCCCTTTATGAAGTTTAAGGATAGAAGGGAAAAAATGTGCCCATAAATTATTTACAGGAGGATAAATTTGCAAGTGTTTCCAAAACTACATGAAGAGAATAAAGGTATTCACAGAAAAAGTCAGTTTTGCTGATGAATTTCAAAGGGCTGGTGTGATTCATAACCTGGAGTTCCTGCAGCATGGGGGTACCTTTAAACTCAATTCAAAAATTACAATGCCAGCCAGGAAATGTCGGCGTTAATTACGGATTATTTGAAGGGTCAATCACATAAATTACATAGTTTAAAAAAAAAATAATTACCTTTCAACATTACTTGTTGTGTCATTGGGAATTACCAAGGCTTCCAGTTAAGGAATCATTTTGGTAGAACCTACAGGAACCTGCTGGATCACAGAAAGAGTCCAATCAATTTAGTAAAAGTATATTTCCTTATTGAGATTTTAATTTTGGAGAGATCAGAAGACAGCAAACACTTTGAAATTGCTTTCTTCCCTTTTTTTTCTGCCTTGAGAAGCAAATTGGGAAGGAAAAAAATATAAATAGAAACAAAGAGCAAAGAATAAAATCCAAACCACCAGAACATTAAGACTTACACTTAGATAGAATCCTCTCCCAAGTACCCTTTTTTTGGGAATAACTAAAATGCCAGCCTGGTAATGGACACGCAGAGAAGTTGTGAATCATTATTCTCTATAATAATCAAGATCAGAAGAGGGATTGAAAGTGAAGAGTTCCATTTACCTTCATTATCACTCTTAAATCATGAAACCATGTGCAATGCAGCTCCGTGTAAAAAAGATTCATCAAAGGGAGAAGCAAATAGATTTTAAGATTTAAAAGAATCGAGGTAATTTCCATTGCCACCAAAAGTTCTACTACGAGCACGATCAAACCCGTGGGTCTTGAGCTGGATCTCATCCATCTTTTTCTCTCTGGCTCTCCCTCTCAAATAACGAAAGCAAAATAAATAAATAACTGAATGAAACCTGCAGTCCCTCAGTAAATATTAGGAAGGAATAAAGGAAGAAGACATGCTGTTCTGTATCTCAACTCATTAGCAGCCAATGGAGCAGAGAATAGCAGCGGCCCAGAAGGAAACAGAGGATGGTGCAGCTGAGGAAGGGCAGCAAATGGAGACGGATAATGGGAGTAATGAGCCAGCAGGGGGATTTGCAGGTTGTACCTTAGAATTCACACTCAGCTCCAGATGTTTCTTCTCATTTTCTCATCTAATGAAAGACACGGAGAGAATTTATTTTTTTTTTTTTTTCTTTTTAACACATGTTTTCTCGTTCTTGTTTCAAAGAGACCACAGCCTGGATTATCTCGACAACTGAGCTTGTCATAATAAATCTTTACAATTGTTCTGGACAACAATGAATTAAGATCTCTGGCACTTAAAGTAATATTTTCTTCAGAGAATGAACAAATGAATTGAACTTCTCCTCTATGGAAGCTAATAGGAAACATGTGCAAGGAGAGTTTTTGGGCAACAGACCATATAAAATAACTTGAAAAATTTACATTGAAATGCATAATAGGCTGTAAGAAGTAACTCTATGTAACCACTACCAGTATTAGTGTCAAAGCTGACATTTAGAATTATATTTCCATCCCAATTTTTTTTTTTTAAGGATTGACTATACTCCAAATACACCTCCTTGGCCAAAAAATCCTTATTCCCACTCTTCAATCCCATGAAGAGTGGAAATAAGCATCAGGACATCCAGATTCTCTGCATGTGTTAAAATTTTGTCTTGGCTTTAAACCAGTTTAAGTTGGGCTCTCTCTCTTGAATTAATCTTTTAGACCTTGACCAGTAATTTTGAGCTGGAAAAAAATGCAACAAATTAATTCTCAAAAGTTTTCCTATGTCTAAACCTTTTTAATTTGTTTATTATTGAAGTTTAGGCAGTGTTGAGAAAATAAAGTGATTTGTGTAAACATTTCATTTCTGGCTTCTTATCTATTATAAAAGTATGAGTACTTTGATGCTTCTACTTCCCTTTTCAGAAAATTTCCTGTGTGAAGGTTACAGCCACAGACAGAGGATCACTCTACCTAGATAAGATATCCTAATATATTTGGGGTAGAAGTGGATAAAACAGATCAATCCAAACCCAGCTTATATTTTAGTCATTTCTACATCTTGTAGTTGCCATTCAGATATTTTAAAGCAGTTAATGGTGCCACCTGCTCTTCAGAACACTTCATTTAATGAATCACAAAAAATTACTCCCTAAATAAATATTGTATGGATAGAAAATCCTGAAGTTCACAGCCAATATAGGATGGAGATTATAAATATTTACTTATTATATATACAGTAATACTTACAAGAAGATGGCAGTAAGGCCTTACACCATTTTCTCTGAGGAGTAGGGAAAGCATAACCAAACCCAAACTGTCATTCCTCAGTTAATCCCGGTCCATACCATCCATGGGCTGAAAGGCACATGGAGAAAACAGACCCACATTTCAACAAGTATTTCAAGGGAACAGAAGTGGTTAAATCACAGAATTGCAGGATGGTTTGGGTCAGAAGGGATCACAAAGCTCATTTCATTCCAGCCTCTGCCATGGGTAGGGGCACCTTCCACCAGACCAGGATCTCCAAGCCCTGTCCAACCTGGCCTGGAACAGCTCCAGGACTGAATATATAAAATAGAAATGTGCATCAAAAGAAGTGAGATTTTTCATGTGCTAAACGGATCATCAGGATGGAGATTCTGTAAATTTTATTTTAATCCTTGTCATATTTCTCTCTTTTCCACTGACTAAAACATTAAATATCAGCTTCTCCCTCATCCTGCATACTATTTTGTGAGAAACAGCAATTACTCTTTCTGTAACAGCAGAAGAACTGGCAAAATATTCCTGGTAGCAGCCAACATTTCAAGTGGAATTTTCCTGTGTTTGAGGCAGACATGTTGTATGTGACATACTGCAGCTGGCAAGTGATGGGATTTTCAGATTTAAAAACTGTCCGTCTGTTCACTGCTTTAAGTATAACTCTTAGACAAAATTAATTCTATGCCTTTTCCTCTTTATATCGTAACTTTTCTCTCCCATTCCTAGGTAGTAGCCTCAAGACCATTCTCAGTGTAAAAATCTCAAATTGTGTGTGTTCAATTGCAAAGTGCAACATAAAACCTTAAAGGCAGCCATATAATTATTGCCATAAGCTCATCTTTATGTCAGCTTAGCGTTTGCCAGGGAACAACTTAAGAGTTATTTTTAGGCATTTAAACAGGGACACATCTGGCACGGGGTGTTCATTAATGAAGTGTGCTAAAACTGGTAAGACATTGCTGATATCAACAGAGGAAAACGTTGGGAAGCTGGAACATTTGGCCTGGTGTTTTTATGGGCTGCTTTGAGTGCTAAGTGTTAATAACAATCAATCAAAACCTGGCAGAATGTTCTTTTTGTAGAACCAGCCGCAATGTAACAAAATTTTAAGGTATCAACACAAATTTCTGCCTTAAGTAAATTAAGTAAATTAATTAAATTCAAGCATTTAGTCATAATTCTAGAATGGTACCTCATGCATGAACTTTGTTTGGTGTCACGTACTGTTACAGAGATGGTCTGGAAATAATTAATTGCCAGGCAATCCATTTTTAAACCTGTTGGCTAATTACACCAATCCTGATATGTTTTTTACAACAGTAATTCTCTAAAATATTATTGTAGATAAAATACAGTTTCAGCCAGCATCCCTTGTTTTAAATTGGCTGTAGAAAATTTATGTACATAGTACTTTGGATCACTCTAACTTGGAAGAAATGTTGTTTGTAATACACTTCCAGAGAAAGCCTTTGAAGACACATAAACCAGCAGAATGTGCCCCAGACTCTGCTTTATATGTAAATTTGTCTTCCTCTTTTGCCCTTTATTTCTTACCACAGTAAGATCAAGTGTTTTGTGTCTGAGAACTCACACAGAAAAAAAATAAAATCAAAAGTATTTCAATAAATATGCAACAATACAGTGGCATAAAGGATGTTGGATTTAGGGAAGATAAGAGAATGCGGAACAATTAGATATTGGGTAAGCAAAAGAGATCTTTTTGAAACCATGCTTCTAATTTACTCAATATTTTCTCTTTGATATTTCTCTCTATCTTGACTAGCACTAGTAGGTGACCACAAAGAGCACTCTCTCCTCACTGTTCATAATCTGTCTGACTAAAATGAGAGTTTTCTCCACAACTTTCCATGATGTGCAGAGAGGAAATGTTGCATCAGAAGCTGAAGGCTTATTGGGGCAGGGTGATGATGAAATGTGGCAGTCTAATAAATACAGTTCTGTCTCCTGGTCTGGTGAGATCTCCCCCATTTCCACAATTTTCTTTCAGAAACAACCCCACGTGAAATCCTCAGACAGAAGGTGGATCAAATGTAACCCTGAGTATGCCCTAGAACTTACGAGTTTCTAAAATTATTTAAACATCTGGACCACCCAGGAAAACAGAACATAATGGGTCACATTCTAGAGAAAATTGGGAAGACAATTCCTAGCTCAGTCCTGGCAGGTGGAAGGGTTACAGGTTGCAGGAGTTTGCACCTCTGGAGACATTTAAAAGAAACTGAGATGCTCCTTTCATCACTCCAGAGCTTGGACCACAGCAGGGAGGTACCTATAAACCCACCAGACCTATTTCAGGAATGCCAATATAAAGAAGTAAGGGAATCCTAATTTTGATGCACTTGAAGCAAAGTTCACTGTCTACAGGAGATGGAATCCCCACTCATTTCACCTTAGATATATCCACTAACCTGAGCCACACACCACATCTTTAATCCTACAAAGAGTCGAGATTTATTTTCTTTCAGTTAAATTATAGCAAACATCTGCATGCTATGAGAAGGAAAAGTAAATATTGAATATATGCAGAGAGGAAGGAGGTCTGAGACACCAGAACAGCAGATGTGATCTTTTTTAATTTGCTGAGGTCCACCAGAGGATGTTCCTTGAAATTCCTTAGTAGCAGAAGGAAGTTATTTCAGGTCTCTGGAGGAAATTGCTTAATTCATTTTCGTGACATTTAGTGTCATACTCCTGCTGAGAAGTACACATTTTGTTGGAAGGAAATAATTCATTAAAGCAAAGTGTATAATGTAATTCTCAACTTCCAAAGTTTTTGTAGAGAGAAAAAACCAAATCCTGGTACTTCTCATGCAAAATATATTTAGAAATGTGTTTTGGCTAACAGCAACAGAGACATTGGCCGTGTCTGGTACTTCTGCATCCAGTCTTGGAGTTTTCCAACTGGAATTGATGCTGACTTGTGCTTGGCTGTAGTGTGGACCACATGCTCTCAAGAAGGCCTGGAAAAGAGAAACAAGGCTTTGTGCCAGCAGCAGAAGAGGTTCGTATACAGAGAAAGGCTTTCCTAAGAAACAAAATCCAGAGCTCTCATTAGTAAAACCATCAGGATCAGTTTAATCCTGTGATCAGCACTGGTCCAGGCACAGAATCCAGGGCAGGTTGACAAAAAGTGACAGATTTCAGTACTACCAACTGCAGGGCCAAGATACTTGAGATAAAATATTGCAGCATATGCCAGAGTACAGTTCAAAAGTGATTTTCTTAAAGAGTCTCAATTCCATTGCATCAGCACAAGAGCAGGAAGGCAAACAGAATATGATGCACAAAGAAGAATTAACATCCTCTTAGCAATCTGAGAGTCTTCTCCAGAGTAAAGTCACCCAAAAATTGTTATTAGCTGATATCTACTTTTGAAATTGCTGTGAACTCTTCAACATCTGGTCTGTTTTTGAAAACTCCATTCTCTTTGCGCTCCCAAACAGCAAAGCAGGGCTTTTTCAGGAATTAAAAGATACTAAAGAGATACTTAAAAGGCTTGAACATCAGTGAAAACCAAAATGGAAGTTGTGCAGCACTCACGGCACTGTGAGAGCTTGTCAGGACAGTCTGCTGCAAAGGGTGTGTGCCCTGGTGACAAATAAACCTGTCTGTGGTTATCTGCCAGGCAGCTGAGCTCCAGCCCTGTGCCTGAATCCCTGCCCCTGTGCTGGAGCTGACAATTGAGTGACTCTGCAGTCAATTGGTTAAAGATTGCAAACTGCAAGGAGCTGCTCTTTGTGCCCCCAAGGGCTTTTGATCCCACGGCTTTATCACAGCAATTCCTCCTGCAGCCTGCAAAATGGGCCTCCAGTGCCTTGCACACGCAACTGATGTTGTTAAGATCCACCAAGTCCTGTTCAGACAGTGAAACAAAGACACTTTGCACTTTCAGACTCTGTGTGAGTTTTCTGAGGATGTACAAAAGCCAGGGGGGCAAAATGAGGTTCCAGGAAAACAAGATTTAGAAACTCCCTACAGCAGATCAAGTAAATTGAAACTGTTGTGAGTTCAAATGCTGCTAATAGAACTGTTTATATTTCTTCTCTGTATTTTGAAAACAGTACAATCAAAAATTTAAAAAAAAAAAAAAAAGACAGAGCTTTCCACCTACATATGAAGATTTTTAGCTATTCACTTTCTGCCCATGGAGACAAAGCTGATCTTGAAAACAACTGGGCTATAATCCAAAGGCAGAAATCAAGACTCATTTTATTACATTTCTTTCCCTCAATATTTTGAAAGAATACTTGTCTCGGTGTTATTCAGAGATGAGCATTTCTCAGGAGCGGATTTTTCCCCTAAGGAAAGGGGTTTGCTTTTTCAGGGAATCTCAGACCATTAGCAGTGTCTTTAGCAACCTTGTGCTTTCTTTCACAAGCTTCCTCACACTCTGGCTGGAACTGCTTTTGTGTGGATAATCTTACAAAAACAATGATGCTAACAGTGTATCTATAATTCAAACAATTAAGCCACTGCAGCGAGTGGAGAATAATTTCTCTGTATGTTAAATCATATTTGCAGTTTGGGTACTGTCCTGCATAATATATCTAAATGGTGCAGGGCTCTGAATGCCATAAATAGCAGCTTTTAGTTTCTTTGCAATTCCACTGTATCAGCCCTGCACTAGGATAAACAACACACCATAAAAGAGCAGAAGGCACAGTTAAGATAGAATCATTATGCAAATAGGTTATGGCATGCTTTATATGAGAACAGCTTCCCTAAAGAGACCTAATGGGATGACTGACCTATAAAGCATTTAATTTGTTGTTAGCATTTCATTTAATTGTCTTTCAGTTCCTCTAGGAATAAAACTTTTAATTGTAAAAACTTCCAAATGACATAATGGTTGATTTCTCTTTCTGTAACTAACAGGTTCCTCTCATAGTAAAAATATCTTGCTGTGATTTCCAACTGTAATTTTTAATTTCTGGTATAATTCTGGTGCAAAAGTTTGGATGGTAGACTTCAGCTGACAAAACACTGTAGAAGAATGTTATTCTAGAAATGTTAATGAGAGGCATCTTGAAGAAAGACTATATATCTTGATATACAGGTATATAACAGATGATCAATTTTTCTCACTTTTGACCTTTGAGTGGTAGGCTCAGGATCCATAGTCCTAACAGGATTGATTATTGTGTGAAGGTTACATACAATAGGGGGTAAATGGACTATATCAATAAATCTTCATTTTCTTTGGCCAACTACTAAAGGAGATTTAAAATTCTCACCAAAAAAAAAAAAAAAAAAAATCCAATAGCATGTAGCATTAATTATCAAGTATATATAAAGGGACTATATAAATACCATATTCTGAGATGCATTGCTTTTTTCAATAAAAGCCTTCAGGTTGACTTACAAAGATAAATTGGATTTTTTCATGGAGAAGGAAATGTTATGTCTCCAAAGGCAGGCCTGGAGGCACCTTGTGGGATACATTTCTGTTGGGAATCAAGTTTTAGTTTGGGAATTTTTTTTGAATGATGAATATCAACAGAAATATGCCAGCCAGGCAAGGCTGTTCCCAGCACCTTGGGTTATATCAGCAGGATAAAAGCCACAAAGAGCAGGGGATGTGATCATTCCAACCCATTTGACACTTGTCAGGCCACACCTGGAATACTCTGTCCTCTACTTTGTCCAGCTCTGATTCCCAGTTTCAAAGAGACAATAAAACATGGACAAGGTGCAGCAGAGAGACACAGAGATAATGTGTGGCATGTGAAAGGAGGATGAAGGAATTTTTATCCATCCAAGAGCAGAGGAGACCCAAGGAAAAACCAATCCCAAATTTCCAGTCGCTAAAAGGCATCTGCAGTGGTGATGGAGGACAAGTGGGAACGGGCTCCAGGGAAAATACTGCTCTGGAATAAGAAACCAGGTCATTGCAAATGAAAACAAGAATCCTGGAATAAGTTACAGACAAGTGGGGGAGTCTTCCTTGCTGGGAATATTCCTGCCTCAGCCTGACAGGGATAACCTTTCAGCAGAAGGTTGGACCAGATGGGCTCCAGAGATGCCTCCCAACCTCGATTTTTCTCTCATTCTAAAAATGCCTGGTGTTCTGCTATGACATTTCTTCCTACCCAGTCTTTTTTTAAAACACAAATTCTTGTCTGAAATTTATACTTCATTTCACTATCCTGGATCATGTTGTTAATTTGATTATTAAATCACCTTTCTACAAATGAAAACTCTTCAGCCCTCAGTCAAACATTTTATAAACTACTTCAACTTATTAAGATATGACAAAGACAAGAACTGCTAATTAGGTATGAATTTTGATGGATGTATTTTGGATGAATGGATATATTTTAGTTGTTGCTCCAAAGAATATTGAAACTAAACAAACATAAAGAGAAACATATTTTAAAAGGCCAGAGCAAAAGATTCCAATTCTAACCTCAAGCAAGAAAAAAAATCCAGTGGAATTTTTATGAAGGCTTTTCCTAATTCTAAAGTAATGATATAAAATTGGACAGAAATACACACAATCTTTTAAAAAAATAATAAAAAAAGAGGTCTTTAGTATTCTGTTGGCATTCTTTTCCAGGAAGCTGTGAAACTCATGCATTTTCATTTAGATGCTTCCAGCTTAACCTTTCCTCATGTCGTTGCACCCTTAAGCAAAAGTATCTAATGTATATTATTTTAGCCATTAATTTCCCATTTCTAGTGTTACTATACCTCAAAATGACTCACTGTGGCCAATTCTTAAATATTCTGTGCAGCATAATGCCATGCCCAACAAGCAATTCAATCAAAGAAAAAATGAAAAAGATTAAACTCCAGAAACAGCACGAGTTTATCAACCCACTCCTTTTGAATTATATGAAAAATTTTGCAACAAAACAAAAGAAAACAAAACTAAACAGCACCTTTTTTAAATCTCCAAACCTTACCCACATTTTGGAATTAATACACATTTCTGAAAGCAAGGCTAAAACACACACATTGCCTTTTATAATCTAATTTAAAAGATTAACTTAGAGAAGAGAAACTGTTTTAAATGAAAAGGAAGAGACACTGAACTGATGATTCTGAGAATAAATATAGAGTTCCCAGCAATGGGTGAAACGAACAGTAAAATTTCTTGGAGGTGATACCAAAACCACTAACAGGCCTCAAAATAAACCAGATAAAAGCATAAATTCTTGTAACACTTCTGGACTTCAGGTGCTGAGGACAGTGACAGTTGTAGTGATGCTGTTAGAGACTAAAATACAAAGAGTGAGAGAAGGCAACAGGTAGGATTTGTAACATGGCTGAAGAGCAAAAAAAATAGAAATGCATCACTTCTTTTTTTATATAAACTTTCTGAATTCAACAATGGAGATAATTTTATCTAAAGTTGTTGTTTCTCTACAATTTTACAAGAAATGATGTTTAGGGGTGTTAATTTTAGTTAAAAACTTCTCAAATTTCAGTTGTGGCCCTGTGAACAGGGAGGTTTACGAGACAGCGAAGAGTAACCATTGCTGATGGGATGTCAATCAGCACATTAAAAGGATATATTCCTATTTCTTACATTCACAGAAAGGGAAATGATTGGCTGAATAAGGAAATAATGGAGAATTAGAAGAGCTGTTTACAAAAACTGGTTGTATCCATTTGCAGGGATACACTGCTATCCACACACAGATTTAATGTTAGCAAAGATAACTTCCCCCTGGAACTGATTTTGTTATAAAACCTCATGCAATTCACAGTAGGATGAGTGGAAAATCACATTTGTTTAACTTCTCTAATTCATAAGTTTTTCTTGAGAATAAAACCACGCTCAGCTCTGCACAGATTAATGCTCCTACCCTGATTTATATTCCAGCCCCTCAGTGGAGCATCTGTTAGGTTTCTCTGTATCATATGTGTGCTAGGCAGAGAGCCTCGGGGTTTTTAACTATAACAAATCCGAACTTGATTTTCCAAGCCTCTTGCCACTGAGGCAGTTTTCAATTTCACAACAACTTCCTCTCAGATTTATGTCCTTTAAAAGGTATTTGCCCCCTACTAATCAAGGATGTTTGGAAATCTCTCTGATTGCTTTCCCCACGATCACCATCTCAGCAGTCCCCTCACATAACCCTGTTTAGTTCAACTGTCTCAGACATTCATAACATTACAGGAAAAAATATGGCCCAGTTTTGCCACAAAAAGTCTGCACACCCCTAATTCTACTTTCACAGCTTTAAACAAGTGATATTTTTCGAGTTGGTATAACTTCTGTTCAAGCAAAGGGAAGGACAGAGAGATTGAGAACTAAGTCTCTTTCCAGGTCACTGCTTGAATTGTTTCCACAGCTGGATATTTCAACCTGTGTATTATTTGTCAGAAGTTAACCAGAATGAATATTTTATAGCACAAAAGGGCCTTGCACTGTGTGTGACAGCAAAGGGTGACAAAACTACATGGCATTTGTTTTTATATGTGAAGAAAGAGAGCTCTCACGTAGGAACTGTAAAAGCTCCTTCACCTCTCTCAGGAGCTGATTTAAGACAGGGTAATGAACCTGTGAGGAACTCCAGGTTGTATAAAATCAAAGCCCAGCTACAAATGTGAGACATTGTTTTTTGGGATTTGCACTCCAAGATCAACACAAAATTTTCCTGTGAAAAGAAGAAAAAATATACTAATTGATAAATCTCACCCACTGTTCCTAACTTAGAACTAGAATAGATCACTCAACATTAGGGTGAACAGCATGTAAAAAAACCCCAAAATTATGTCATGTTTGATTTTCCAACAAATTCCAGGGGGGTTTTCTTATTATATTATTTTGATTTCTTCTGTTCTTACAAATATTCAGTTGTAGCTGTTTCATAAATACATATGGGAGCTAACACTGCAAACGAACAGAGAACTAACTAATATATACAGTGAAATAACACTGCAATCAAAACACAGGCAGGTCATGCTTCACCATGCAATGTTTGGCTTAGAATTTCCCCCCTTGAAAGTTTATGTATAAACTGCAATCAAGCACCATTCCTTCCACTGGATCATTTTTTACATCTCCCTCTGAGCAGTGCTCTCTCATAAACCACTTGGAAACCTGCCAGGCACCCACGGCATCTCCTGTGTAAGTACAGATGCAGCGTTCCAGTCATGAGCTAGAAACTTATTGAAAAATCAGAATTTACAAAGGGAAAGCATTGCAGCATCAGTCCTGCAGGTTTTACTTAAATTTACAGGCTCCAGCAGATGTTTAGGCTGCAACCTTTCAGAGATGTGTGGCTCGTTTCTCATGAGTTCTTTCATGAATTATTCTGTGATCAAGCAAAGAATTCTTGAGACATGGATATGAGAAAAGCTATCACAATCACAGGAATCTACAAAGTGCAAAACACTTATTAAGAAGTGCTGTCATTACAATAAATTCTTCCTCTTCTTTCCTATTACTTCTGATTATTCCATTTCAAAAGCAAGGGACAGACACTCTCAACAGGCTGAGTATTCCACTTGCAGGAGGATACAGACAATTTGTGAAAAGATGTCTGTGAGTTATTTAAATCATGCAGGGGTTGGATGGATGGATGAAGGGAGGGATGGATGGATGGATGGATGGATGGATGGATGGATGGATGGATGGATGGATG
>JAWWMU010000210.1:2567854-2588280 GCA_035048155.1 Cinnycerthia olivascens
TGGATGGATGGATGGATGGATGGATGGATGGATGGATGGATGGATGATGGATGGATGGATGGATGGATGGATGGATATGGATGGATGGATGGATGGATGGAGACTGCATTCCTGGCAAATAAAAGTTTAGATTTATGTGGTCAGGCTAACAGGTTAACAAAAAAGTCAAATGCCTTGGTAGAAATTAACATTTAATTTTGCTGCCATGGAATTGTGTAAAATTAAGATGGAAAGTCAGTCTTTAAAATGAATATTGTTAGCATCTGCTTATCATGGGTTAAAGTCTAAGGTTAAATTTCTGTGATTCTACAGAAAATTCATCTGGCTCTGAGCTGTAGCCAATATGCATAACACTATTAAGGGCCCATAAAATGAATCACAAAATTTATTTTTTTTATTAAAAGAATGTAAAATGAAAAGTTAACTTTCAGCCTTTTTCCTATTAACTCAATGTATGGAAGAATAATCAAAAAGCAAGGAACAAGAACTTCCTTGCCATATTTTGCTGGCAAGAAGGGAAAAATAATAGTAAGAGGGAAAATGATAAAATACAAATACTGTTTTAATAGTCTGAAGATTAAAGATTTAATATATTTCCCTGTTTCTCCAAGTGTGTTTTAGCACTTAGAGGAGAGTAACAAAATTTTTATAACTCAGGCTGAAACTTCATACCCCTATGAATGCAGTTAATGATGGAGAGTGATAAACTGAAATATAAACCATAAATTTTGAAATCTGGTCACTTTGCAAAGGAATTTGCAAGACTAAATTTTGGGCTTCTTTTTTAAATATTCCCACATTTCAATGAAGAGATAAAGATCCGTATTCTAAATGCAAATTCAGAGCAAAGCTTTTTGAAATTGTGGCCCCTGAAGAAGGGGAGCTATGGCCATGTGGTTTGATCAGTCACCAACCAGCTGAAGTGACCCGTGTCCTCCTCCAGAAATGGGATCTTATTCTTAATAACGCAGGATTTAATATGGCAAAGCTACACAGAAAAGCAGAATGACACTTGATGGCTGCAAAGAAAGCAAGGAAGAGCATCAGAAGTGAAAGGAAACTTCTAAATGTGGCCTCCAGTGCCCTTGGATGTGCCCATCACTTAAATGCCACTACCTAAAAATGTAAAAGCTACATTGGGATGAGGCTAGAAGGGTGAAATATTAGCTGAGAAAATGACAATGTTCTTTGTTGGTGATTTATTCTAGCTTCAGTTAATGTGTTTTCTTAAGCTTTTGCATAGTGTCATCTTCATTCTCAATTTTAAAGTTTCAGACATGCAGCCATATTATTAAAAATTCCTTTTGATAGAATTAGACTATCATTACCAGGTAATGAGAAGAACATTACTGACTTTGTGAGGAATTATGTCTTCCAGGATTTTCATCTAAATTAAACTTTGGTCTGACTTAAAAAGAATAAATTGTCTGTGAAGTCTAACGTTTCCTTGGTGATATTTTTTATTCTTGTGTCATAATGCAAGCAGAAGAAACATTTGAAACTTTGGTTAGATTACTTTCCAATACTGCAAAAAATGGGAAGATCACACAAAAATTGAATGATGCCAAATGAATGGAGTAGGGACTATGCAATTATGGTTAAAGTAGGATTAAATAAGTAAAGGTTAAGTGCAAGCATGACATGATAGAGCGGGGAAAAAAGGAAAGGCAAAATTTCCCTTTGCTTCTTTTCATAACTCGTACGTGTGAGTTCTCCAAGTCGTAGATATTTTATGAAGATCATATATATCAGCTATGAAAGTGCACAGAGAACTGAATGGCTGTGCTTTAAATGACAGAAACTACCAATAAACACACATGGAATAAAGGCAGAAATGTTATTTTCATACTATGTATAATATTTTTAAATCCGTCTATATAAACACTCACAGGTAGAAAGGTAAGTGGAAATATCATAAAATAAGTTTGGGAGTCCAACAGAAATATGTACTAATTCCTTTTTTTTTTTTTTTTTAATTCAAGAAGTTCAAATTCTTTGAACTTATATTGCTATCTGGAATTTGTAAAAAATAAAACAACTACAGTCGTTACCTTGTAGAAAATCCATACACTAAAAGATTTCATGAAGAGAATAAATTATTTCACAGTAAGAAATCCAATCCAAAGAACTTTTTCATATACTCAGTACCTGTTCAAAGGGGATAAAAATTGTATGAAAATCTAATAATTTTTCAGAGAGAGGAATGAAATCAGGAAGTGCCCAGAATACATTTCATTACATTAACAAATCGGCCGTGAGTAGAGTGCTTTCAAAACAGGTTCATCTGAAAAAAAACCCACTAATATTTTAAAAGAAAGACCTCATTTCAATATTTATACCGACTAATATCAATGGCATCCGCAGTTCTTTGATGAGAACCTTGTGGGTTTACCTTAGAGAACGCTCACCACATGTCGGAACGTTCATCTCCTTGCCTCCTTTGGATCTTGAGAGATTTCCAGAAGCAGCACTGCTGGCACTGCTGAAAGCACAGATTTATCGCTGTTTTTTCAGGACAGTTTGTCAGCTCAGTATCACCCACTTGTATCTGATTTTTTGCCAGCCAGCTCTTTAAGGACCCGTGTGCGGAACCCTTCTTCCCAGGGCGGGTGATTCTCCGTGGCGTCGACGTTGTTTTGTGATGATGTGTTACAATTTCAGTCAGGAAAGGTCAGAGCTGGCACTGAAAGAGCAGTGATTTATCATTCAGAGGGAGATTGCACTGCAGCCCATAAAGCATTCAGGACTACCATTAACACAAAACCTACACTCAGAGTAGCAGCCACACCACAGTCCCGTGGTGTTTAACTCCTGCCCCAGCAGGAAGTGTGAGAAAAACCCCACTTTCAAAAACTACAGTTTTTATTCTCTCCTAATTAAAGCAATAAAAAATATTTTGATTAATAATGGCTAAAGCCACTGGCCAACCTTGATTTTTTTCCCTCCATAGACCAATATTCTTTCACGTCCTACTGAAATATTAATTAGAGAATTTTTGTTAGACCAGGACAGAGAGACTGAAAATTAGCCAAACACATGTGATTATTGTTCTGCAAACATGAACAAAGGCATCCTACATTTTAAATTTTATGAATTAAGAAATCTGAGAAGATAGATAACCGTTAATAAATCAACCTTTTACAGAAGAAGAGCTCAATCAATATTCTAAGAAAAATATTCACCTGGTGCTAAATTTGGAGGCTTTGGGTTGTTGGCTTTTGTGAGGACTCAGGGAAATTTTCTAGATGAAACATTAATTTCTTTCAGAAGAATTTTTACTTCATGAGTTGAAATGACAAAAATAAACCTCACTTCATTGTTGTCCTGATTTTTCCAGAGTTGAATATTTACCTGGGCTTTGCATCCATCACAGCAGGGAAAGGCTCTGTTTGGGAAGGGATCCATGGTGTCCTGTTCAAACACAGCTTGAAGAATAATAGAAAAGAATTTTAAAAAATGCTGCTAAAATAAATGAAAGTTCTTTGTTGTCTTTACCTCATTGTCCCAAAGCACTTCCCCAAATATCAGGGACTGTTTAATAATTTTCTGTTTATTTTGCCCATGCAATGAACGCTACACTGAAATGTGAGTGATTTTTCAGAATTATTTGCTGCATTCTGAGCTGTGGTTTCCCACTTTAAAAATGTACCTTAATAACATCTTTTATTCTTGTGTATAAACTACTTTAAAAATCTGTAACAGTAAAAAAAAAAAAAAAACTTCAAATTTCTTGAAAGCCTTCAATTACTGGAATACATTCTCTTTTCGTAGAATGCATTAATGAACATTATCTTTTAATTTTTATCAGTATCATTAGCACATTTCTTGAATTCAGTGTCCATCCTAAGTAACAATTATCATAACTGTTTGATAGAAATATCTTTTTAAAAAGAAGCCAGTTCTAATTAAGAAAACCAAGCATGAAAAATACTTAAATTTCTTCCAAATTCCATTTCAGGAACAAAAAGCCGGAGTTATTTTATTTTTTCTTGAGAAGTAGGAAAATAAACAAACAAGGAAGAATTTCTCTGCTGCCTGGGGGATTTGGGACCACTGAAGATGTCAAGACAAGATCTTTAAGGCTTTCAAAGACTTCTGTGGAGCACAGAGGATGGACTGCACCTCAAGTAAACCAAGACTCTATAGACTCATCACATCCCTACAAAATTTCAGAAACAGAAACTAATTTACTCATCATTGCCACTGTGGAAAATTGAGTTGCAGGTGACCCTTGTACTTCAGACTTTTATGTTTTCCTAAATTATTAGTAAAATCTACATGTCTGGACTATATAATAATAATTCTAATTCAGGTAATAATTACTGTCTGGATATCCTAATAAATACTGTTAAGTGAGGCCAGAAAGAGCATCTGTGCCAGAACTGGAGAGGGATGGCTCTATCCCAATCTCAGCTGCAGCATCAGTGTCCTCTTCTTTCACTCTGCTGGAGAATTTCTTGGATTTAACCACGTTGTGGTTTCTCCAGCTAATCACTGGGTTGATTTTTCTTTTTTTCCTGTCTTTAAATAGAAGGTTTTCTGGAAGGAATCAAGTCTTTTGGTGATCTCTGAGCTCGAGATGAAGCCCAGGATGCTTTGGAGCAGGAAGGGGTTTGACAGCAGCAGCAGCTGCAGCATTTGGGAACTCGGAAGCAGCGGAAGAAAAAGCACGAATGTCATTAATCTGAGTGCTTTAAATAATGTGTGACCTAATATACTGCTTTAAAATATTAAAATTTCAAATTATCAACGATTCCTCTTATACCTGATGTACGAGGATGTTCCAGCGGTTTCCATCAGGGCTGCAGTGACAGCTGCTCCGAATTGCTGATCCTGACAACTCCGCTGCGCTGGCTGTAAATCTGGAGAAACTGCACCCCTAAAAACCAGCTGGTTACATAAGGGAGAATCCACAAAATTACCAAAAGATACTAAAATAGATACTAAAAACGTAGCTTTACGATTAAGATACGTTTGCCAAAATATATATTACTCGTTACATGTTGTAAAGACAAGGTGAGCAGGATATGAATTCACACCCGATGTTACAATGCACTATTTATGGTTAAGCTGCCTTATTTTAACATAGTGACTTCAAAATCCATCAAGCTTTACACTTATGAAGATACCAGAGAAAAATTTAAGGAATGGGACCCTCTGAAAGAGAGACTTGCTGAAATGTTTGCAGTCAAATAAAAACACTCTTTATAAATGATAGAGTGGTAAACAAAAAAATTCATCTTATTGTCATTATGGATATATGAAGCATATCACGAATCTCTCCAACAGCTGTTCTTTTACTGTAAAAATAATCTGCAGAAATATCTGAATTTGTTCTGTTTGCTGTGATTACCCAGGAGTTTATTTTTCTGAATGTTACAGCTCTACACTTATTGGAGGCAGAAAGACAAACTTAATGCTGTGCTGAGGCCAAAAAGGCACAGATCACCCAAACCTGCTACTAACTTGTCTTGGATAACCTCATTATTCTCACTAAAACTAGGTTCAAAACATAACAATTTGGGTGCTGTATTTGGACAATCATATTTATGAAAAAATGTGCTTCACCAAACTAATTTCTTTCGTTGTACATTTTATAGCTGATTTCCCATAACCAAAACTTCCTTTGTATAGCATAATTTGACCTGATTTTGTGGGAGAATTATTACACCTTTACCATTCTGAGACAGACCTCTCTGACAATTAGCTCCATCTTACCTTTTTGCTGTTTTCTAGATCGTTTGGGTTTTAAGCAAATGTTGAAGAGCCGCTTCCATTTTCTGTAAATTGCCGCCTCCTCCTTTGTGGGGCACTTCAAACAGATTTCGAAGCCTTGACTCCAGATTCCAAAGCTCCTTCACTTTTAGTCCCCTGGCACTTCAATCACGTTGACTCCACTAATTAGTTTCCCTAATTTCTCCGTCTGCTCTTTTGGAATTAGAAACCTTGAGCCACCAACCTGGTTTTTTTTATCCTTTTTTTTTTTTAACTGGAAATGCATTGATCCATGCTGACCCACCCCAAGGTTATTCCCTCTGACCAGCTGAGTTTTCACTCTCCTGTTGGTCCCAGTGAGGGGATGTGAAGCATCCACAATTCCCAAAGTTTCTGGCATTCCAGCCGGGGTGTGCAGATGCCAATGTCTGCTGTAACGACGGAGCGTGGTACAATTCCTCTCTCATAACATTAACAATCCATTCAAATCTGTCCACAGAAAGTGGAGCAGAACAAAACACTGGCTCAGAGAATGCTCTTTCACAATCTTTCCACACCATTGGTTTTCTGATTCCTACCTCTGTTGGGCTGGGTTTTTTCTAAGCCAGTCTGCCACTGCCTCTTTTTCTTCCTTTAGAACTCAACTGCTTAAAAAAAAGGACTCGTCAATCCCTCTCCTCTAGTGTTTGATACCTCTTAAACAATGCTTCTACCATTTTCCAAATTTTTTTTTTTTAAACCAAAAATTATTTGACATTGGGACAAAAATAGCAGCCCAACATTGTTTGATTCAGATATTGCTGTCCAGGAACATGAACTCATTTTCACCCGTTCAGTGAAACCTGAGCTCTGGCAGTATCCATAATTTTTAGTATGGCATTCAGCGTCGTGGCTTGAGTTTTTGATATTAGTAAAAATATTCCCCAAAAATTTAAAATTTTAAACCACTTTGGAAGGATTTGTGCAAGTACTTGTCATGGTACAACGAGGAGAAGGGGATGTGTGCTCCTCATACCACATCACAGACATATTTATATACCAGGTGTATTTATGACATATACCATGCCCTGTAGATATATTTGAGGTTCTTTCTCGTGTGTGCATATGTGTGAGAAACTTGAGAAAAAGTATAATTTAAATGCATTTAGATTTTTTCTGGTTTATGAACAGAAAGGAGAATGAAGCCTCCAAACTGGCCAACCATTAAATATGTTTTTTAAAGCCTCATTTTAACTATAATATTAATTATCTATGTTTCAAAACTCCATCTTCTACTCCACCTAATTCTAGGTTTTTTTGCAAGTTTCTGCTTTGAAAAGTGAAAACTTTATTCAATCTGGTGTTCTGCTTTAATATATAACAAAGAGAATAAGTCTTTGTTATTTCTCACATCATTTTTTTGGTATTTATATTCAACACACAACTGTGCTTTTTCCCCTAGTCTTTTGTTTGATCCACCACCAGATTAATTCTTCCTTCTAAATAAAATCTCATATTAATTTTATTCATAGATAGCCCATAAAAAAGCTGTCTCAGTGTTATTTAAAGCACATTAATGGGGTAATATATATTAACATAACTTATGTTACATTTGTTTCCTTTTGGGGTTTTAAATCTAGATAGCAACTGATTAGATAATGAAAAACCCTTTTGCAAAGACTTATTTTTTGTCTTTCTGACTTAGTTTTATACCAAGGTTTTTTCATTTTTTTTTATCTTAGACCTCCATGCTGGCTCCAGGATAGGTTCCTGTTCATCTGAGATAAACTATTACTCAAAAGAGCTTAATATGCACATCACCGTTTAAAATATATACATTGCAGCCATTCTTATCCTTTTGCATTTTAATATTGACCCAAAAACTTACCTCATGTAATTGATCTATAAATATCTCAGAAACAGTTAATTCAACTGGAATCAATTTAAGATTTTCTTTGTAAGAAATTTAAAAAATCCCCCATCCTGCACAACCTCTTTAGCCTATAATCCTTTCCCATGGTCTTAATTCAAGTGATTTCTCTTTTTAAAAACAAAAAAAAATTAGAAATCAAATCTTCCAAAATTCCAGCACCTTAAGAGCAGATCTTTGCACACGACTGCTGTCTCCACATCTTTTCACTCCAAACCATCACTGTTCAAAACCAAAGCAGGCCCCTCCGTCATTCCAAATGCCACGTGGGAAAACAAAGCCCATTCCACACACCTGATAAACTCTCTGTGTGCTGGGGCTGCCCTTCCTGTGTTTGACCATGCTCTACATCTTACTAACTGCTACTTCTTTCTTTTTCTCTTTTCCTCATTTCCGCTTAACAATTTTAACAGGAATTCAACTCTGTTGTTCACACTAATAAAATCCCACCCTAACATTCTTTGAAAAAATTGAAATTACATTTATACGTGACAGAGAAAAGAGTGATACAAGAGTTGCAGAGACTTTGAGAAAACTGTCATTGATACATTTGATTTTACATTAAAAGCTCCAGCATTCTGGAATATGCTTGTGCATAGTCTCTATGAAACGACTCAATTAAAAATAGCATGGATACTTTCACAGAACATTTATAACAGAAAACAGGTCTAAAGACAAAAACCTTCGCTAGAAGCAAGAAAGCTGACGTGGATTACGCTTGACTCCTCTTTCCCTTCATTGGCAATACATGATAGCATACGGTTTTGACAGGCAAATAAAAGGCATTAACAAAATGGTAACTGAAGACACGTTCCAACTTTAGATTCCAATTATAGCCCACATTGCTCAAAGCTAGGAAATGTGCAAACATCCAACACGGATGAAGGAGAGAGATCTAATGGAAAAGACAACATGACAAGAGCACACGGAAGCAGGAGCAGCTAATTAAACCCATACAGCTGCAAAGCAGATGAATTATTAAGAGAGGCAGAAGTTAGTGATAAACTCATAGTGCTTTTATGCTGAAAGAAGATTTAGAATTAAACAACCTGTAAGCACAAGTTATATGTAGGGTTAGGGGGGTGGAGTAGTTATCATTGCATTTATTTTTTCCTGCTGTAACCTCCTATGCCATCCAAGCTGCACAGCAAAGACTTGAGTCCAGGTGTGGTCTAAAGGGTTTTGATAAAAAGCTGTGTAATGCACACTGGGAAATGTTTCATTCTTTGGAAGATAAACCTCCATCCACCATTGTTATTAACAGCAACAAAGCACGAGTGTGTTTCAAAGGCAATGTGCATTTTGCTCACCATGAAAGCTCATTCTGTAATTAAAACAATCTGCAAAACTTTCAAGCCCAAAATCAAAAACAATGGTGAAGCGAGAAGAAAAAGATGCCCACAAAAACTCAACCTCTCCCTCAGGGTTTCCAGGAAGGGAAATCTGTGGGGGGAGACTGAGTTAGCAAATCACATTCTCCCCCAGATACTCCAGGATTCCTATTTTTTCAAGAGCAGTTCTCTGCCATATGCATGTGATTGTTCCGTCTCTATTTTTGAAAATATGTATGGACCTGAAAAATCTACATTCATGAGGTGCTTTTATAAACTTCCTCTTAATTTTTTGTAAATGTGCTGGAATGTGTTTCAAGAGCAATCAATACTTGTTTTTAACACTTCCTATAAAGAAAGCTTTACGTATGAAATAAAAGGAATTTTCTCCCCAATATCAAGGATTTTTTCATAATGATACTGAATAAGTTGTTCCTCCCAGTCTGAACAGGTACATGAAATTATTGTAGAACAGATGCTTCAGTTGTTTCCCAGTGATCACTGCCTCTGACCTAAATTACTTAGTTCTTTGCTTCTAATCATTGTTACCACAGAAATTGTCAAGTACTTTTAATTTAAGTCCTTCAAGCATCCCCCACATCCTTGAAAAAAGTCATGTGTGAAAGATTTTTTATCATAAGTTTCTTCCTACACTAACTTTGCAGCGTGTTTGGTTTCCCCAGTATCCCTGAACATCTGCATGCTCTAAACATAAAAAAGAAATCCATTTCCAAAAATGATAGAGCAGGAATAAAACTGCCAAATATCAGCAAAGTGCATTTTTACAGCAGAGAATAATTTGGGTTTTGCATTGCCGGTGCTTTTCAGCTAAAATTTGCGAGTAACACTTTTAAAAGTACAAAGTATTAATTTCAGAGAGTGTTTATGGAGTCACCAAAGTTTCTCAGTCTCTGCTGGAGAGCTCTGTGCAGTTCTGGGCTCCCCAAAAAGAAGAGACTGGGACATACTGGGACCAGGAAGAGATCAAGGGCTTGAAGCATCTCCCACACAAGTTAAGAGATGGAGCTGATGCTTTTTTGGGGCTACCTAGAAACAGAGGCCACACAGAATTCAGGGAATTATTCAGGGAATAAAAAGCAGTTCTATTTATTGCAGAGCCTTCAGGTACATTTTGGGCAGATGAAGCCCTCCAGGGTCTGCACTCAAAAATGGATGATGGGTCACAGGTTTTCACACTTTTATAAGTTCGGTCCATTTGCATTTTGGGGCTTAATCTTCCAATTAAAACTGCAGGTAATGAAGTAATTTATCCCAAATTTTCTCCCCCCAAACTCACATTTGTTTCCATCTCTCAGGGCCTGAGGCAGTGAGATGTCCTTGATTCCCAGGCCTGGAGAGGAATTGTTGTGTCTGACCAGAATGGGAAATCAGTAGCTAGCACTGAGTATGGAGTTTAGAGTTACACACTAAAGAATTGCAGGATTACAAATACATGAAAAATATAAAAGCTGAAATCCTAAGGCATCAGAACTGCTCATCCCCAAGGAGTCAGGGCTGGGTGGGTGATGGGAGTGCAAAAACACCAGGTGAGAGAGAGAGCTCAGAGCAGACTGCTCCCAATGGTACCCAGAGACAGCACAAGGGGAAATTGCTGCCAATTTAAACACAGCAAACTGCATGTGAGGAAAATGTTGGGTTTTTTTTCTTTTAATTTTGCTTTCTGTTTTTTGTTTTCTGTGAGAATGGGAAAACAAGTTGCCTGGAAATCTGTGGCATTGCCATCCTAAGTGGACACAACCCTAAACAACCTGCTCTGGGTGAGATCATCTTGATATTGGACTGGACCTCCAGGGATCCTTTAATATTCAACTACTTCACTTCATTTCTTCATTTTGTGGTTGATCATTTTTTAGCCTCTGACTCTGTGTCTCTCTTTTCACAAAAAAGAATGCATTATGAGCAATTTTTATTAGTAATTATTATTTTTTTTCCCGGATCAACTTTGTTTCTCCTCAGTGTAGTAAAAGATATTGCAATTTAAGACAACTGAAAAATTGTCACTTGTTTTATAATTAGTAATATTTATAATTAATTTTTTATTCTGTTATTAGACATGACCCAGACACAAAATCAAATCAAACCTAAAAACCCCACATAACAGTTGAACAGTATCAAATTAACTTTCATTATTAGGCAGATTCTCATTAATTTTCCTGAACTAAAAAACAAGCAAAACATTTTATATTCCTCTACATCCATCTAATATTATTGCCAACAGGAGCTGCTGCAATTATTCTTTTTATAAGTTACCCTTAACTATCTTTTTATATTTTTGAATAAAGACTGAAGAAAAAATTTCAGTACTTGCAACACAAACAATAAAGTGTTACAATGATCACATTTCACTGAAGGTTGAGCAAAATTGAGATGAATGAAAAGATATAAACCAAGTTAAAATTTGAGAATACTCACAGGCATTGCCATTCTTTAGTGGAAAATCTGGGAGAGGCAAATGCTGTCCTGTGCTGGGTTCCAGGGCAGGAGAGATGCCCCAAAGTGAGGAATCCACTGAAGAATCATGGAAAGGTTCATGGCAGAACTGGAGAGTTGGGGTGGATGCCATGGGAACTCTGGATCAGCCCCCAGCAACTCTTCCACTTGCCTGCAGGAGGCCAAGGCCAACCTAAATTTGCTTCCAAAATCATATTAATATAAATTGGCTGAGTGTACTTTTAGTATTCAGCCCTGGCTTGAGAAGGAGGATGAAATGAAGGACCTCTACAAGTCATCCCAACCTCATTTTTCCTCCAGTTCCAGCTACATATTGAGGTATATTTCAAATATTGATGTCTGTGCTGTATTTGAGATTTTATGGCTCACTTCCTTTTTTGGGGGCATTTTCACTGAAATTAATGCACATCTTACATTCTTTTTAAGGTGCATTCTTCCACATCACATCTCACCAGGGCCATCATACTTTACAGAGCACTTTTTTCCCAAACATTTTTTAAAAAATTGTGCCTAGTTCTTTAAGATTTCTCCTCCTCTATTCATTTATTCTTGAGGAAATGAGCAAGAATCATAATTTCAGGTCTTTTTATTTTACTTTTCAAGGTGCAATGCATCATTTAAAAAGGAAATATAGCTCTAAAAGTTGCTGTTAAGGACCATGAAGCAGAAAAATAATATGTAGTTCCTTTGCAAGGTTTTTATCTTAACAGCATTACTAACTGTGACATTTATCCTGCTTAACCTCACCAAATGTACCCTAGGGAAATGTCAACAGAATCTTATGGTTTTAATACAAATGAATTATCAAAGAGTTCAAATAATGTAATCATCTTAATGTATTCAGTTTTTATAATGAACATCTGTTATGGGCAAAGAGAGGCAAAATGACTGGTTAATGCAACAATTAAATAAACAATTAAACCCAAAAATTATAAACCCTCCATTTTAGAAATTTAACTGTTTAGAGCAACAAGCTGAAGAAACTGCCACTGAAATATTCCTTTTATCTCTCCTTTCTGTTGGAGGCATTTTTTTCTTTGATGGCATTCATATATGTTTTTCAGATGCTTGTTCTGGGTATAATCCTGTTTACAAAGACAGCTTGTTCCCTGGATAGAAATCTTCTCCCTTGAGTGATGCATATTTGTGTTCCTAAAGTTGCTGCCAAATCTCTTACTTTCCATGCCTCTGCCAATAATCCTTTTGCAGTGTATTTTCTGTCAACTCCATTTATTAAGAGGGTTGTTTTCAAACATCCTGCTTGCATACATTACTGGGATTCTGCTCTCGTGGGAATTCATTCTCTAATTATCGAGATGGTCCAACAAATGTCTCTGATATTTACTGCTATTATATTTTATTCAGGCATTGCACTTTCTGACCTAAATAAAATATCTGGAAAATTGGCATGAACGAGACATAATTTTGCAGGCTATACTCTTTCGAGCTACCCTTTATGAGTAATTCCAAGAAATCATGAATATTTTGTTGAGGAAGTCATGCTGTCATTTACTATTCAGAAAATAAACATCCTGTTTTATCCGAGTTCCTGTGTGACATTTCTCCCCATCTCTGTGCTCTGAGCCTTGTTCAGACACTGTAATCACTTTGTTCTCTTGCCCCTGAAATGCTGTAATTTGAACATACTTTAGGAACACTTGTCAGCTTGCCTTTGCACATCCATACAGACAGAACAGTTTAGGTCCTGAGTATGCAAATCTGGTAAATTGAAATTATACTCATTTATAAATATGCCAGTTGGTTCAAGGCTGCATTCATCTGCCTTTGCTTGATGGCTATTTGCTGTTCACAATTTGTGAAACAGGGACAATTCAAAATGGATTCGGAATAATATTTCAGTGAAGGTTACCACATTATTAAAGGTCCTAATTACTCTTAGATTAACCACAGAATCACCAGGACAGAGAAAGTTCCTGACTTTGGCCATGACCACAACTCAACTGGAGTCTAATGCATTATTATATTTTTTTTTTAAATGAAATTTATTTCCCATTGAAATCCATATCTCAATGTCAATGACTGCGTCTAGAGGGGTTAAACAGATCCAAAATGGCATTTACAGCTTCTGGTGAATTGACTAGGAAAAAACAAAATATTTCTACTTGGATGAAGGGAACCAGGTCTGTACTGCTGAGGCCGTCAAGGAGCTCCTGTCAGGATTCACAATTTATCACCAGCACTAGAGTAATTTTCCCTCTCTTTATTTAGAAAGAATGATTATGGTAATATACCTGAGAAATTCGAAGTAAGATAATGGTGTTTTCTTTCTCTGTAGAATGTTCTAGTCATAACACATTAGGTACAGCAGTCAGGTTCAAAGCTGATTTAAATGCACATTCCTGCCACCACTTTATACCACCCTAAAACTCTTCCTGTTGAAGGCATGACACAAGACAATGAAGATCTCAGAAATCACAATTAGGCAGAGTATGCTAATTATTTCTGAAAACGAGCGGAGAAGGGGGGGTGAGGAGTCCTGGCTCTGCTGGTTGCTCACCCCTTCCTCGCCAGGGGAATCACCCTGTCACACACCACAGCTCCCAAACCTGGGCTCACAGGCCACTTTTCTCACAGGCAGAACCAGTCACTTCAGTCAAGAGCTAATGGAGGAGCTGCTGCTGTCACAATCACACGAGCATATGCATAATTTTCATTCTTGTACCCACAGTTGTCATTACCAAGGAAGCACAGAGAGCAGCGATCCAGATGCCCGTGGCTCTGAGCAGAGCTCATTCCCTTCACTCTCTGTTGGCTTTGACTCCCTCGTTGAGAATGTCCTCACCTGATTATGGTTTTCCTTTCCCTTCACTCTCTAATGAACCAACCCTGAATTTTCTGTGCTCCGTGTTCCTTTACTCATCCCTCTAGTCAGTCCCAATTCTTTTGAAACCACTGAATCATTTAAACTCTTTCATCCTGACCAACTTCCCCAGGAGGCAAAAAACAATTCTTAGGATATTCTACACAGTTTTCTGGGTGTAATATTTTTTCCCCTATAGTCAGATCATGCTGAATTCTTTTAGGAGTGATGATACTTTGGTCATCCACAGATTCATATCTATTTTATGGATGCAAGGGGTAATAACTTTTGGAATCAGGAACAGAGTGAGCACAGCTCTTTCCTTTGGAGTAGGAGAAATCTGGAATAACTGGAGAGAAGATCTCACCTAGGCAAGGTGTGAAACTGAGGCCAAGCTGGGATATAGGAGAAGCAATGTTGTGTATGAAAACAAAGTAGAATTTAGATAAATCTTCCTGGAGCACTGGGAAGCCCTGGCTGATTGCTGTCTCTCCACATTCAGGCAGAAATTAGAAGGATTACACTTAACATTAAATGTCTGTATTCTGCCCCAGTTACACTTGAAATGTCTTTTGTGAGCTAAGCCTGGGTCTTTTAAAATTAATTATCTTTAATTACCAGGTTCACTCCTCTGTCCTCAGAAAATTGTCACTTCATTTTCTTTGTCCTAATATTTGCTTACCTTCCCAGTTAAACGTGACTTCTCAGAATGAAATTCTCACTTGTACAGCAGGGTATTTCTAGCTAATTTCCTCAATACCCAAAGGATGCTCATAATCTGGACTTTCAGAAAAGAGTATTAATTTCTTTTCTGTATATTCCCTCCTTTGATCTTAGTTATTTTACAAGGTCAAGTCCAAGTACAACTTCATAAATTTTCAGACACCTCCTCCAATTTCACATTCTGTGTCCTTCAGCATTAGCAGTCACAGGTAAATGATACCCCAGCTTTTTTTCCCAGAGCATCCTTTTCCTCTTCCCAAAGATTCCACTGCTGTTTTCCCTGGAAGTTCATTTTGCACACCAAAACCCAAGATTCTTTTGACGTAATGCTACCTCTCCAAATCTCACCTTTCCATGGCTCCTTGAGCTACTCATTTTCATTAATATTCCATTTCTATGATTCAGCACATCAGACTCCATTAATGCATGGAAAATCACACTTGGTGTCACCACCTTTGCTTCTGCGGTCTCTTATTTCTGTTTGTTTCCTCTCCTCCCATGCAGCTATTTTAATACATTGACATGCTTCTTCTAATCTGATTTCTGTCTCAAATAATGCAGTTCTGAATAAACTGAAATTGCCTGGCACATTTTAGCTCAAGTGCCACTCAAACTCTGCTCTCCTTCATCGACCCCTCTCACCCAAAACAGGTCTTGCAGGCATTATTGTTCATGCAGAACATGAAATAAACTTCTGTTCAGAGGGAATTTATTGCTGAAAGTGGTAACTCCTTGTCCAGGTGCTTTGTGCTTTGCTTTTCAGACAGTTCTTTGAAGGCAGAGGGGAAAGGATCACGAAGATTTTGACAAAAGCAAGCATATCAGCTAAAGATAAATGAAATCGTTTCAATGTGTCAAAATTAAAATAATCCATTTTTTCTAGGTTATATTAAAAATAATAACTTAGAGGTAATATTTGGTATAATGGATAATGGCAGAAACTCCAAGAGGTCTGTCAGTGATAATGGGTTTGTAACTTTAATTGACATTCAAATCTTGTTTAAACATTGGCCTATTGAACTGTAAGTCTCTCTATTTAATTGAGTTTAGGCTAAAATAGAAAAGATATTTCAATTTTTATCTGTGGCCACTAAAAACACCTAAAGTGATAAAATCTGGAATCTCAAGGTATTTAGAACCAAGGATTATATTATTTTATTAAAACTGACCTCACAATCTTAAAACTGGCCCAGTCTTTTTGAGGACCTGATTACCTCTATATGATTTTCATTCTCATATTTTGCATTTTTTTAAACTATATCTTGTTCTCCTTTCCTCCTTGGAAATAGAATTGTATTTACTTTCCAAAATCACAAGAAAGGTTGATATAATTTCTCACAAATATTATATAAAGCAATTTCCTTTAACGCTGCCAAGCTTAAGAAAGGAGAAAAAAATTTGAGCAGATTTTTTTCCCTTCATCCAAAGCAGAGCTAATGATGAAGATTTGGCAGGAGAAACAAATTAATCTTTGCACAGAGTTTAACTTAAAAACCTGTGTTTTTTACTTACAGAGTCATCCAGAGTTCATCTCTTAAGCAGTTTTTCCTATAATAATAGTCACCTTTCTCCAAATCGTTCCGTTGAATACAAAGACACCTGGATGTCAGAATTCTGATCCTTCTCTTTGTTTTCCCTCAGCATTTCCTGAGATATGCATGGAACAGCACAGAAATTTGTCTTACAGCTGAAATTGCTCTGTCTGTCCCCTACCTCTGTTTTATTCCAGACCCTTCCTCTCCACCCTATCACCCACAGCAGCAGGTTTGGATTCTGAGGGATTTTCTCTGCTTGGTCTAGCAAGTTATTCAGGTTTTTTATCTTTTTCTCCACAGGTTTGTTTGGTTGTTATTTTTTTGGTTTGTTTTTTTCTAATAAATATACAACACATTTTGTTCACTGATTGGAAATTCTACCCATTCCCTCAGTTTATCATTGTTCACCAGTTTGTCTCGATGTCCCTCACTGCAGGAAATTTACAGCTGGGAAGGTGAAAACACAGATTAACCTCTGAGTTCTGGCTCTTCTTTCACAATGGAAATATTTCAGAAAGAACTGGTTTGATTTTTGTAATTTCGCTTGAGAGATATGGAACAGGCTGCTGTGAAATTCGGTCACTCAACTCTTTCATGGCTCGCTTTTAGTGAGAAAATTTAGGATCAATTAGGGAACAGAGAACTCCACATCGCTAACAAAATTGGAAAATATTGCAATAAATTACTGCATTTTTGTTCACACTGAGCCATTCACTCACCAAAAACAATGAAAAAAAAATAATAAAAAAATTCCAACACCTCTTGGATTCAGCAACCTTGACTATGAGCAGCACATCAGAAGGATCAAATAAAACCCTCGTGACAACAGCAAGAGGCTTAGCTTGCTAAGAAAAGAATTAATATAGCTTCTATCAGGAAATTGATTTATGATACACAAACATAAAGCTTCCATCCATTTCAGAGCCTACTTTTTGAGAGCAAACTGAATACTGGAAACAGCAGTCTCTGAACAAACTATCTTCTGACCGCCGTTGAAGTCAGGCAAAATTAAATGTTAATAACTTAGAAAAAGACAAAATTAAATTAAATAGTAAATTAGAGGCTAGATAATTAATGCATTCCATTCCCAATACCAGATGTTATTTTCTTCTGAAAGCCTAAAATTTATGAGTAAAGAGAAAAAAAATATTCTCAATTGCTGATAACCAGATAATTAGAAGCAAACTAAGCTTGAAATTAGATTATTTTTTTTTTTTTACAAGAGGCTGTATATCTAAAGAATTATGAAATAATTGCAGGGAAAGAAAGGTAGGCTTTAATTTGTTGGAGCACAGGATGAGGCAAACTTTCAGAGAGTGAGCTTGAAATGAGAGCCTTTTGTAGTACAAAAACACGATGAGACAGCCTTTCATAGCATTTCAAGCTTTTCCATAATATAATGTCATTGCAGCCAAAGAACCCGTCATATATGATAATTTTCACACAGTTTTGAATAAGAAACTTCAAATGGATCAAAAGAAAACTTTCAAGTTGCTTTGTGGTTTGTAAATATAGTTAGGAATTATTTTGTATCACAAACAATGGCACTCTAAGCGCCTCAAAAAGAAAGCTGTTAGTTATGTTACCTAACAAAAATAACATTATTTACTGAAAATAGTTTACAACACTTACAGTGGATAGAAACATTTATGGAAACAGCACAATACTGGAATGACTCTGTACAGCTTACTGTACAGCAACATTGATTCAAGTTACTGCCGAATTCCCTATTTTATTATTTTTTTAGTTCTCTTACTGTCCTGGAGAAATTGATTGAATTCTCTCAGCCCCAGGAACGTGTGACTTGTTAAATATTTGAAAATATGTAAGTATTAGACTGCACAAACCTGGTAATTTCCTCTGATAAATAACCTAAGGGAAAAAAAAGCTGATACTCATTATCCTCAGCACACTGCAATAAACTGTATGGGCAGTAAAATATACCACTATATGTCACTTGTTGACAGTAAAATATACATCTAAAATAAGTTGTAGTCCTCTAAAATATGCCACATGTCATAAAATATCAAAGACAAAGCCCAGGCTGACCTCAAGGGAGGCAGCACCACATAAAAATAATACATATTGCCAAAACTAACCTGGTTAAGGAAGTTATTTATGCATCTACCTGCTGAGTACAGAGCAGTGAATTTCCCAGTGATTACTGCATTTTCCAGTGCCTGCTTTAACTCAGCACTTCTTGGCCAGACTGTTCTCATGGCTCTGTCTGGACTAACAGGAGAGTGGTCCCCAAAAATCGCCACTAACTGGTAAAGCAATTTGGAGCTAGATGGAAAAACGTTGCCTTTTCCTATACTGAAATCAGAGGTATTTTTTTCAGTGTAATATTTCCATTTTCTCAGGATAAACGTGAGCACGTTGTGCTGACAGAAATGCTCAATGTAACACATTCAGGGTATGGGTAAGGGCACAAAAAGCTTTTCTTTATAAAAAAAATTATAGAAGCTGAATTTTTTTTTTTTCCTATTATGACCAGATCCAAATCCTTATTTCATTTCATGACAAATGTTGGAGGAATTTACACTCTGAGATTCCCCTAAATGCTGTACGTTGAAAGATACCGTGCTAGCCATGTAATCTTTATCACGGCTGAACAGGGAGGTTTTATTCATTTTAAATCATACAGATCCCAAAACAATAATCCAAAAGGCAGACTTAACTGAGTTCCCTTGGAAGCACACCACTCAGATTATTTTCTCTAAATCTCTAAGGCCATTAGCAGAAACCTGATAAATGAGAAATAGTGCTGGGTAAAAAGAATGTTACTGCAAGGCTATAATTTCATTTTATAGAATTTTTCTAATATTTTAAGCTTTTAATAGTGCTAAGATTAACTGAGTCATACTTCATTACATTACTTGGCTTCAAATATTTTGCTTCTTGATTTCATCAATGGAAAGTACTGTTCTCTTTTGTGAACACAAATTTTGCTTTGTTTTTAAGATATTTCTAATAATGAAAACAAATAAAACCCCCCTGATATGTAAAACCTTAAAAATAAAATTGCTTGCCCAAATATGGATTTACAAAATGCTTATGCGTTCCCTTTGTACCAGAACACCAGCAATTAAGAGTTGGACAGCATTTAATTAGCTTGTCAAGTCTAACCACAAGCTCTTACATAATTTTTTTTCCCTTCAAAAGAATTGTATTGAAATTTTATAGTCTGCCTCTTCACAGGCTCAACCTTCCTCCTGAAAACAAATGATTGTATTCCTTCTGGAAATGTGAATCGTGTACTAAATCCCATGCCATATAAATAATACCTCCTGGACACAGACAGATCAAACATAAAAAGTCTAAGCCTTAATCCTCATCCCCAGACAATGCAAGCAACTTTAGAAAGCAAATATATCATGTGTCTGAAAAAGGCTGATTCTGCTCCAAAGTCAGCAGTACCCAAACCCCAGCGAGGCCCTCTGTGGCTTCCATGCCAGTTCATCCCTCATTTCACAGAAGGATCCTGGTGCTGGCCACAATGCTGTGTTTTTTACAGCACTACAAATTCTTTATAAACATCTTTTCCTCTAGGCTGCTGAACTAAACTCTGAAAATGCTGGGTTTACAGTTTTCTGCCTTTATTGCTTGAGGATGCCCAAAAATGCACGAGCAGAGAGTCACAGGATCCACCCAGCATCACCAGAGTGATCACCATCAATCCGTGTCCTCAAGTGCCATATCCACATGTTCTGGGACACTTCCAGGGACAGCGACTCCATCAGTGCCCTGGGCAGCTGTGCCAATGTTTGACAACTTTTCCATGAAGGAATTTTCCTTAATATCCAGCCTGAACCCATCCTGGCCCAGCCTGAGGCCGTTCCGTCTCCTCCTGTCCCTGTTCCCTGGGAGCAGAGCCCTTTCCCCCGGCTGTCCCCTCCTGTCAGGACTTGTGCAGAGTC
>JAWWMU010000210.1:2601626-2617913 GCA_035048155.1 Cinnycerthia olivascens
ACCCCCCTGTACCAAAACCCAAAATCTACTTTTACACCCTGTGACAAACTCACTACTGCTCTATTTAAACTCTTGTGACTTTTAATTCTTCCTTTAAGGTTGGCAATCATTCCCATGGGCTAAAATCCAAACCACAGGTGTTTTGGGCTGTGTGCCAGGGTCCCTGAGCCTCCAGGGCAGTCAGAGACAAGCCCTGGTTCCCACAACTCCAGGCCATGACTATGTTCTAGAAAAGCATCCCTGGCTATATTAGTTTATTCTTTCAAGCTTTCCAGTCTTTTCTGATGTCGAGAGCCCCAGGGCCAGCTCTCCACACAATAATTGGTCACTGAGGATTTCCAGCACCCAGCTGGAGCGGGGTTTGTGGGAAGGTGTGTTGGATTCAGATGGAGATGGGTGCTCTGGGAGCTCTTGCCCAGGGTCACTTGCACTGTTAATAGAGCTGTGCTCACACCAGAAATGTGTGAAGGGAAATGGGCTGCTGGAATTCAGGAGGGAGAGAAAGATGGAAAACATTCCAGCTCAACATATGTCTGTCTTTAAGCACGCTCTTGCTTTCAAAAATATATTTGGCGCTTGAATTATAAAAGCTCTCGTAGTTCTGCATCTCATTTTGAACAACATTTTCTTCAATCGGATTTCCAGGCAAATTGATAGAAAATGGGATTGCATCTTCCTGTTAATATTTTATTTATTCCCTTAAATGTGGATTCTTTTTAAGATTTACATTGTTAAATTAGTAGCAGCACCACATTAAATCAGCAATAAGACTGGAACTGGATTTCAAGAAAACAGAATAAAAGCCTGAATTAAATAATGATCCACTTCACTATTTCTGATAGAATCTAAAGGTCACATAATTCAATATTGAGATAATTTTTCCTAGGGCAGGTAAGTGAAAGAGTAAAGCGCTTTTCACAGTAACAAATTAGAAGATAATTTGAATTTTTGAACTTTTAAGGGTGCAAAAAGTGGCATAGCAGGGTGATTGACAAGATACATTTATTTAAAATAGAGAACAGAACACTAGAGTTTTCTTTATTTATCTATACTTTTCACTGAAAGAACTAAAAAGTGGAACAGCAGCAGCCCTGACAAACCCACAGGCAAATGGGAATGGGCAAAGCAGAGCTTATTTACCTCGTATCAGAAATAAAAAGCATCCAAATTAAATGGTACAAAGAAAAATAGTGGAAATGTTATGTTTTTTCCTTGAAATTTATGACTAGAGATTATTTCTAAACACTCAGGAGGAGTCTGTTAAAACTCCATAATTCAGTTGGTTAAAATTCACATATCTAATGCAAGCAACAGTAAATCTGGGCAGCAGAAAGTATTATTTAATTTAGCCATGACAAGGAGAAAAGCAGTCTATGTGCTAAATACCAGCGTAATTTTGATTGTCTAACAAATGGCTCACTGAAAAAGGCAGAAAATGATAAAATTAAGTCTCGGCAGACTGAATTAATTCATGTCCTTTTCCATTCCCAAATACTTACAGACAACATTATTTTCCTTCTCTAAAAGTAAAGAACTGCAAGAGAGAATACAGTGCACAGAACAGCTCTTGACAGGTTATCTTTTTCAGGGTAAACTCTATTTCAGAAATTTTACTGTTCAGACACTAACCTGAAGAAATGCCAAAAGAGGAAAAATAATCTTTGGCAGTGTAGTCCATAATTACATAAGTACTCTTGGAGAGTTGGGTGAGTCTCACTTTTCTGAGTTCCCTTTTGCACAAGACACAGGATATAGATTGGAATCAATGCAATCAATCCAGGAATCTTTGTCAAAACCATCTTGCACCTTTTCATTACAAAAAGGTTGGCGACAGAGAGCAGATTTTTGCAATGAGATGTGAAACACTCAGCCTAAGAGTCCTTAGAAGTAAATGACTGCAGCATTGTACGGAAAAAGATAATATTCCTATTTAAACGAGCTCTGCATGATGGAGACACCTCGGGAATTGCCCTCTGGTGTCATTCCATAGGTGAGTAAAACCTGTTAAAAGGAATGTAGAAACCATTTTTTCCAAGAGAAAATATCTGCTTCCTTGCCACTCTCATGCACGATTTTACCACTTTCATCACAATATAATAAAGTGGGAGGCAGTTTTTGCTCTCAAATACTGTTTATCAATTATGAGACTGAGTTCAATTGAACTGAAAATTCAAAATCAGTTGAGGAGTGGATTTTACAAATATCCTATGCAATATATCAAGTACCTTTACAATCTTCACACGTTCTAAATAATCTGGTTTATAGTTATATTAACCTAGACAGAAGAATCAGATTTTTTACTAAATATGTTTCTCTGTGTACCAATGGGCCTGTAAATTTATGTAAGGGAAAAATGAGGAATACAGAGTTTTGTGTTTTTCAATTACCAAGAGCACACTGTCTATGTGTCTGTTACACCTGTCCTTACAGCTGAACCTTTCTGATTCCCATGTGATGAAGAGGGGTAAATTACATATTTTCCTCTATTTAAAACTGACTTTTGTAATAAATCACATCTTACTGTAATTGCAATTAAGATATTTCTTCAGTAGAACTGGGTGGTGCCCAGCAGTCATAGCCCCGTGTGATACTGCATTCATTCTAAAATAATAGATTATTAGAGGGAGATTTTTAACCAAAAAAAAAAAAAAAATAGATACATTTGAAAAAATGTCAATGGTTTTATACGAAGCCATTGAGTTTTGAAACCTGCACTTTAATTGTCTTTTCCCTCCCAACTTCAAGTCTAAATATCACAAATACAGGAGCATAAAGAACTGCTGGATTTTGATGCCAGCTTGGGGGTACCTCTTCAGGCAGGCAGTAAAAGGCTAAATTGCAGGGAATGGATCTTTTGAATCAAATGTAAATATTGAGCAAAGAAAACAGTTTTTAAGGACCGAGATCAGTCAGACACTCAATAGTTCAAAAGCCTCCGTGGACACTGCCCAGCTGCAGCAGGCACAGAACTCCAAAGCACAGCCAGTGCTCAGTTCCAGGCACAAAAACATCTCTGGGATTTGCCCTGGCTGGGATCAGCACATCCTCCACTGCATTTGTTCCTCCTTCACCAGTTGTGAACTGTACTCACAAGCAGGGCCAGTATTCTAAGCAATAATACTCAACACAAAAATTTGGATTTGTGCTAATGCCCCTGTTGGGTTTGACTCCATCTGCTGCATCTCACAATTAAAATTCCTTCTGTAACAAACTACCCAGGATTACTTTATTTAAAAACATCACCTTAAAGCTGATGACTTCTTTACTTTAAAAGTAATTATTTGATTAATGACTAATTTAAATGGGTGCTGCTTACGGAATGTTGCTTTTATTTACAGGTACCAAGGAGGGATGAGACAGACAGAAAGGAATGGAGTTTAGTGTAGAACTTCCCAGCTGAAAAATTTAGCAATATTGACCCTTCCCATTTCCATCCACTGCTCCCTAAGCACAAACTGCCTCTTCTAAAAGCAGTTTATAAGGTTACATCTTAAATAATACAGGACAAAAGAATATGAACTGAAGGTAGGAGAAATTATTTTTTTTTGAGCCTCCTCAATTATCAGCAGGTAATTCTGTTCACACAGGATGAGGAAATGTTTGTGATTTCTATTCAGAATATGCTGGTGAAATAAATACCCACAGTCCTGGTTTGACCACAAACACATAAACCCACGTTGATCCTTTCTGGAAAAGATTCTCACTGTGAGAATTTATGCAGAATTTGCATCTTGACTGTAATTAAGATGAGAAGAAGAGAATATCTTTAGAGAGGGCGTGGTGACAAGGCAGTCAAGAGGATAATGATAATAAATGTTGGCACCTTTCACTTTGATACAAATGATTTCTGTTCAACGGCAGCATCTTCACAGCCATAATGGCAAAATGCAGGTAAAAGCTAAACTTCAACTTAACAATGGTCAAACACCTCAATAAATCAGTTTTTGGGACATTAGGAAATAAATATTTATGCCAGTAAACCACATCCCCAGTAAACTTGATTTTGAATATTATTATCTGTTACTGTATTTACTTCATCTTGATGTTTACTTTTCTTTTGACAAATTAATCTTAGCTTGAATTATTTGTTTTCACTGCTGTCTTATCAAACTTTTGAAATAACTTTAAACATGAATATGCATCTGTGTTGTTTATCTACATCAAATGTTTTTTTAACATACTTTCATCAGAGATTCTTGCAAGTTTTTCATGGTTCTTTGTCAGAATGGTAATTCTTTTATACAGCAAACTCTTTACAAAGTTAATGTCTTTAGCGAAATGAAATTTTGAGGGGGAAATACTGAATCCCTGAAGGTTTACAATCTTGAAAGTATTTTTCACAGGAATATTCCTCTTTTCTTCGTTGCAGTTATTAGAGCTGTATAACAGTTAAGAAAAAGACACTGTTAAACTTTCTAGCCAGGTATGAAACTCATCTGGTTTCACATTATATTCCTATTCTACTATTATTTAAGAGTTTTGTTTTTTCTATGGGCTAAAAGGGGAAGTTGAAATCACACGTTGCACCCAAAAGTGCCTTTAACACTGAATTAATTTGTGCCTGGCCTATAAATCACTTCTGTGACACAAAAAGGGGATCTGAAAGGTACAGCCTGGAAAGAAAAAGAATTCCTGGTTAAACCAAAGCAGTTCAACTCAGTCAAGGCCAATAACTGAGTAAATTCTGAATTTATATTACTAATTTACAGAAACTTGAATATGTGACCCATGGAGTGAAGAGGGAATGTTCCAAAACTCATGGGCAGAACCAAAACTCTGTTGTTCTGGGATTTGGCACAAAGTTGTGACAATGCCAGGGCCTTTCCTCAGCCATGGAGGGATGTGCATGGGGGGAGTGCAGGGAAAAAATGGGAATTCTTCCTGACACGTGACCCTTAAATTAGCACAACTATTTGGAAATACGATGGTTCCATTTTTCCCTTTTTGCCTCGAGCTCCCCTTTTTATTGTGCTTGTTATTAATTGATGCTCTAAAAAGCAAGATGAGCTTCGGCTGATTTCACGGATCCAACCCGTCCATGTTTTCCTGTGGTAACTTTCCCACTTCATCCTGGGAAATTTACTGGACCCCACACAGGAAATCCTAAGAATAATCCCAGTGACAATGAATACTAATCCCCTTTTGGAAAAGGACTGGTCAGACCTCAGGATTACAGCCTCAAAATCAAGTGATTTTTAACCACAGCAGATAGGTACATGTGGTTTTGTATCTTAAATCAATTTTTTTAAAGAATTGCATTTTCTTCCCCACCCCCCCCAAAAAAAATGCTGGAGACTTAATATGTTGACTTGACTTTTAGCTTAACTTCAACTAAAAGGAAAAAGAAAGGCTCATGTACAGAAACTGGCTGGCTCTTAATGGAAATCGCCAAACAGTTCCAAGCAGTAAAGATCATAAGAACGTTAACAGCTTCATAACGCAAGTAGCAGTGGCAAAAATAACAGCCTAATACTTGAAAACAAGCACAATTTATGGATGCATTTCGGTGATCTGGCTGCCCCAATTGCAGGGAAGTGAGTTCTATGACCCAGCAAGTCCCACTGCACCCTCTGTCCTTTATTAACTTGTATTTATTTGGATATAGCCTTTTAAAGGAGATGAGCATCAACAAACTGAAAGTGGAGTAGTACAAAAGGCCCAAAGGAAGGTTAAAAAAAAAAGTAATGGAAATCTATGTAGTTTATGGGTGTCTAGGGAAATCACAGCTCTAGTTCTTTCTAAGTTTAAAAATACAAGTGTTTCATTTTAAACAGCTTTTCTGCAACTCCAGAGAGCTTCAGGTGGTACAAAAAAATTGCATGTTTTGCGTTTCTCTGTGGTTTCTGTGATTATGCATCCTGATGCAATATGAATAGGATAATTACATAGAATATGTTCCAAATGTAATTCTGAAGCCTTTAGTAAGTAGCTAACCTTTCGAGAGGAACTGGAAAACTAAACCTTGGATCCTTCCTGAGATGGCTGCAGCACATGTGTAGCACACTGATGTGCAGCCTGGCTTTATATGTGGATGAAATCTACACCATGGTGAGTTTAAGGCCTGCACATAAATTTCAGACTTGTTCCAGTCCAATCAGCTCCTCACATAGATGAGAAATGTCTAAAGGATTGTGCTGGGACAGGATTTTACTGCAGAGTCTCAGCCACCTTTCCCCTTTACACAGCAGAGTGTTAAAGCTGTTGGAATCTTGGTGGATCTATTTTAGCAATGCCACTGCCTTCCAAACTGGTTTGCCCTTAAGCTGATCACTGGGTGAATATCCATTTGAAAATATGTATACACACACACAAAAGGCTCATCTACAGTACAGTCAGGGATTGCCAACTGTACCCTCAGCCACCACAAATTTTGGCAGTAGGTTCTGAACATCAACCTGTGCCCACAGGGATTGGGTAGGAATTAACCCAGATCCCTTTCTGCCTCTTTCTTGTCCATTTAAATTCACCCCAAAACTGTTACTGCTCGCACTCTCATTCCGCTTTTATATCAAGAAATAAAACACCAATGTAGAAGGTATGGAAAGAACGTCAATAGATTAATGATAATAAAATCAATTAACAAAATACAGCATCATTTTGAGCTTGGAAATGTCCTCACAACCTCCAACAAAACCAATCCCACGATTCCCTCAGGTGCTCTGCAGGGTCCTGAGGTTTTTGGAGCAATAAACAGATCCAGGGTTGGGAGAAGCATTAGGATTACCAATGAATTTTAATGCAGTTGTCAGAATTGACTCTGAATAGATTCCCTTACATATCAGTTTATTTAGCTTGGCATTACAGAACTGCTCCTCTACTGTATTTTAATTCTGGTTTACTTCAAAAACCTGGAACCAGTAACAGGAAGCTCTCCTCACACCAACACTCAGCTTATTATTCCTGAGGTCCTTTTTTGTTCAATAAATATTTTTTGAATTAATGAAAATAATAATAAAAAAAAAAGTCTTATTTAATTCACAGCAGACTTCAAACTGAAATTCCATAGCTACAGAATATGCAAAATCTCACAAGTCATAGAAAATGAACCCGATTACAATGGGAAAAGGGAAAAAATACACACAGTAGATAAAACCTTTGGCTTCCACTAAAGTCCTGCAGGAGTAACTCATGTGCAGGAGACAAATTCCAAATTCGCAATCATCCCCTCATTAACATCACCTGGTGGAATAAAGCAAATTCTGCACCCTTATCATGGAGATGGGAATGAACAGACCTGGCCTGCAGGCCCCAGTTCTTTCTAACTCATCCACATTCAGGACACATTTCCTTCACCCACTCCAAAGTCCTGAAGCCATTTATACCTTTTGCAATGCCATGCTTTGATGTAGAAATCTATATAATTTGTGGGTTTTTGAACAGAACACTGGAAAGCACCAGTGAACACTGTGCAGTGTAAACACAGAAAATGGAGAAACAGGAATCAGGTTTTGACCAGCTGACAGCTAACGTGGGGAAAGGGGTGGTGACAGCTCCAGCTGTTCACATCTTGAGTGCCACTTATTTCTTAAATGATTGCAAATTCACAACGAAAAAATGTGGAAGTGAAGTCTTTCTACGGCTATACAATTAACGAAAATTATGACTTTGGTATTTTACATTACTGGATTTATTCTAATTGAGAAAGTAAAGAATTAATTACATTGTTTCAGCTTGTGGTTAATGCTTTTATTTTTTCATTCTGGCTTTATTTTTCCTCCTCCTCCTAATTTTCATTTCCTGTAGACTAAAAAATTAAGGCAGTGAATAATGTAATAATAACTAAATAACCTTTGCTGTAGAAAGAAATATTTTAAATAAGGACAAATACAATCTCAGTTTTAGGTGTTCCTTCAGTATGTGAGTAAAATTCTGGAGCCCTGGATTTTCAGGCTTCTCCCTTTGGGCTTTAAGGGAGTGCCCATGAACCAACTCAAGTGTTTCTCTCTTCTCCACCTCATGCCAGGGTACAGGGATTTCTCCTCTCCAAATATTTAATATGTTGGGATTGTACTTTCAGAAAATGCAGCCCAAACCTTAAAGGCAGACAGAAGTATTCACACATACCAACTTTACAAACTAAGAGCTCAACTACTCTTGAATAACCCAGTTTATTTTCAAGTTATTTTCAAAAGTTTTGGCTTTTGAAGTTACACTCTGGACCCCTCCCCAGCTGGTGAGAAATGCTGCCCTTCTGAATTGCCCATATTGTGGAATTTTCAGTAAACTCCACGTGGATAACTCATATCAGGAAAGTGTTACCTTTTATTTCATATTCACTCCTAATTTTATGCTGAGGATCTGATGAGATACAGATCTGTATTCTGAATTTCTCCAATATGACCTTTCATGAATTTGATTTACTAAAGTCTCAGATGTGATAGTTCCCATTTGCACGCTTTGTTTTATATGGATGACATTTTCCCTCAAACATTAACCTGCCATTTTATTGTCTCTCAATATGTTTCGTAGATGGAACAGTTTTGACTTGTCACAAAATCAAAATTGGCTCACAAAAATTAAGCTTTGGTAAGGAAAATGCATTTTTTTTTTCTTTTTTTTTATCCTTGTGAGAGCAGAATTTCACATTAAACCTCCTCTGTTTTATTCTTCATAGAACACCTAGATGGTTTTTCTTCTAGGACATGTATTTTACATAAAGTCTAAAGGGTCTTTCATGTGATGCCACATGTGAACTGAGGCCATTAAGGGATTATTTATAGACCTGTAGTTAAAAAATGCTCTATAAAATTATTTTATGCTATTCCATTGACTAAAAACTCTGGACCAGTTACAAAATGGAGCTCTCTGAAATCACTGACATGATTTCCTGCTGTCTGACACGGTTATTGCCATACAGGCTGGATGTTTACCTACATCAGCCACACAAAGAATCAAGGATTTACTGAGACAAAACAAAGGAAAATATTACAGGGAGAAGGAATTGTTTCATATTCCTTCTTATGAATTTCTGATTTCTAGCCTGTTGCTTCTATTCGTACAGCTAAGATAGGTGCAAATCTCTCTTTCAGTATTTGATTCCTTCAATGAATCAAGAATATCTGCTGGGGACTGTGCTCCACAAAATGTAGACATAAATATGCAATTATTTTCCTCCAAAAATAAAAATAACCAAAATGTGATTGAAACACGTTATTAGCACTTATTAACAAACAGGAGTTATATTTTTTTAATAGTCATCTTTCTTAAAATAAGGATGCACAAAGGTGTGCAAGAGCGACTTAAAATTCATGAGAATGCCTTTTTCAGTATAATTAAAATATTTTTGTAAAACACAGAGTGTGAATTTTTAATAAGCTATTGTTAGTATACTACCAACCTTGAAAATTAAATACTGTGCGTTTTAAGACATTTTGACATCTCTGCTGTGAAAACCAGTACAAAATGTGCATTCCCCTTTATACTGAGTACTGAACCGAAAGGCTCCCTGCAGTTCAGAATTCCATCCCTTAAACTTTTGTCAAACTTTTATACAAGTTGCCATGAAAAGCCCAGAGGAAGCAAAACCTAAATTCTAGCTTATCTGTACTGCATATTATTTGAGATCATGGTAAATAATTATGATTCATAAGCGGAATTTTTATTCTAATAATATTGATGTTACAGAGACAGCAACAGATTAATAACATATAGAATCCTTATAATAAAAGAAAATTAATTCCTCAAAAATTGGGAAAGCCATATATATATAATATTTACGGGAGCCTGCAGTGACAGGACAAGGGGGAATGGCTTCAAACAGAAAGAGAATAAGATCAGATGAGATATTAGAAAGAAATTCTCCCCTGTGAGGGTGGGCAGGCCCTGGCACAGGTGCCCAGAGCAGCTGTGGCTGCCCCTGGATCCCTGGCAGTGCCCAAGGCCAGGCTGGACATCAGGGCTGGGAGTAGCCTGGGACTGTGGGAGGTGTCCCTGCCATGGCAGGGGTGGGATGGGAAGGGCTTTAAGGTCCCTTCCAACCCAAAGCAGCCCATTACCTACATAGACTATCTGGATCTTTCAATCCAGACCTTATTTTCCATGAAAACAATGAGGCAGCAATAAGAAAAAGAAGTTTTAAAGCTCTCCTCTCTGAGGCATTCTGATCTCAGAGTCTTGTCCTGCCCATATGAACTGCAAGTTGTCCTGAGCCTTTCCCTGATTTTTCTAAAGGGAGGGGAGTTGGATTTGTAGATTTGATTTCTTAGGAGGGTGATATGTTTTTGTTTTTGCTTTTTTTTCCAACTGTATGTTTTATAGATCTGTGCTCCTGACAAAGACAGATCTGGTCCACAACAAGTTGTACCTTCACTCTGGAAAGGTTCAGGCCTGCCCTGAATGATTTACAGCATTTCACCCAGCTACTAAACCTTCCTGGGAGCAGCAGCAGCAAACTTCACTGGGAAATAAAAACCTAACACCAACCTGGGGGCAGTTCGTGCCCTCCTGACCCCAAAGTGAGTGTGGCCAGCTCGGTGTGATCCCTTCCAGACACAGTCCTGCCCTAATGCCTTAGGATTTCAGCTTTTGTATTTTTCGTATATTTGTAATCCTGCAGTTCTTTAGTGTATAACTCTAAACTCCACATTCAGTGTGAGCTGCTGATTTCCCATTTTGGTCAGACACAACAATTCCTCTCCAGGCCTGGGAATCAAGGACACCTCACTGCCTCAGGCCCTGAGAAATGTAAAACAAAAGTGAGTTGGGGAGAGAAAACTGGGGGTAAACAACTTCATTACCTAAAACTTTAATTGGAAGATTAACTCCCAATATGCAAATGGACCAAACTTATAAAAGTGTGAAAATCCATGACCCATCATCCATTTTTGGGTGTAGCCTCTGGGGGGCTTTGTCTGCCCTAAATGCCCCTGAAGGCTCTGCAATAAATAGAACAGCTTTTTATTCCCTGACTCCTGTCTGACCTTTGTTTTTAGGTAGCCCCAAAAAGCACCCCCAGCATTCAGCTCCTGCCCCCCAGGGCACCCCAGCATCCCCACGCTACAGAAACCCCTCTTGTCAACAGCAATCACTGCAAACCTGCAAACCCACCCTTCCATGTCTCAGAGAGTAGAAAGGACCCCGGGGACTGGGAGGAGCAATCTTTGCCATCAGGACTCTTTCCAAAACAGGGAGTGTGTGATTTTTCCCATTTCCCTCTCTGCTTTTTGCACTCATGCCTCTGATGGGTGACCACTTGCTGCAGGCACACTTGGCTGTTTTGTGGGCCTGTTTTATTCCCCAGTTGGCAGAGTATTGCTCATGTAGCCTTGCAAAATTACACCGTACGTTGTTTTACTTCCCCCAAAAGCTCCAGAAGCAGGCTAGCAAAAAAACAAAGCTCAGTTGTTTTTCTGAAGATGGATTTTTCACTACCTGAGCTCCTCATTCCTCACACACCTTATCCATGAGCCCAAATCCCTCCTCCTCCTCAAACCCAACACCACTGGTGCCTTTTGTAATCATGGAATGGTTTCAGTCTGTCCAGCACTGATTAGTGTCAAAAACCCAGTGAAAAAATGCCACAGTTCAAAAGGTTTTTCAGGTAATACAAAGCCATTTGGAAGATTTCACATTCCAGGAGGGGAGGGTGGGAGTGCTGCTAGAAATGCTCCATCAGCAACACCAATTTCCTTACAATAGCTGAGACAGCTGAATTAGGGAAATTATCTTTATTCAAAGACCATTCTAGCAACTAACACAGTGATTAAAGCACTGCCTGCTCATTTATTATTTCTGTATTCTCATTTATTTTTACTGAAATCCTAAAATAAAATTACTGCCCAAAGTATAGCTGGTTTATTTCTCATAATAATCTGGATAGATTTTTACCACCATAATATTTGAACATTTTATTTCCCAGGGCATTAAATACAGTTTACACTTAGCTGCAATAGAGTGTCTGGTATCAATGTTGGGCATTTGTCTGAAACAAAAGGATTTGGGCTTTTTTGAATAATTGAATATTTTATATTTGTCCTCCTCTTCATTCTAATTCAGCTATATACTTAAGAAATATAATGATAACCAAAAGGATATAATTCTAGTCTATGGAATTTATATTTATCTATTAAATTTGAAATTAAATAAAAAATATAATGATCTACTAAGTTGATCTACTTCCATGGAAACTTGGATTTAGAGTACAGCAGTTCATTAAACCTCCCCTGGAGAAGTTCATTTCATCCAATTGAGTAATTTGGATTTTCTACAGTCTGCCAAAGTGACACAGGAACTTTGCAGCAGCTTAAAGTGTGGTTTTGCCAGAGATGAACACACACAAACACATTTTTACATCCTAAGCTGCAAAAGGCAGAGATTTTATTGAGGTAAAAGAGCCTAAAAAGCTAAAATTAACTGAGATTGAGGAAGATTCTGCTTCTGATTTGGCCAATCTGGAGCTGTGTTCTCCATGACAACACTTTGCATTCACAAAAGAGAATGAGGCTGACGGTTGTTAACTCTGAACCCAAAACCCAGTGATTTTTTTCTCAAAATCCATTTCAAATTCTGGGTGTGGAGGGTGCTTGCTTTGCAGAAGCAGAGGTTTCAGTTTTGTTGAAGGACTCCCCCCCTGCTTTGGTTGGGAAAGACCTGAGGGCCCATCCAGTGCCTTGGGCAGGGACACCTTCCTCTGTCCCAGGCTGTTCAAATCCCCACCCAACCTCAATCTGTGCTCAAACCCTTCTGGAAGAGCCAGAGTTCCCTAAAAGAAATTAAATCTACAGAATAGTAATGTATTTTTGCATTAAAAGAGAATGTTCAGCGTTTTTCTTAAGAATTTCCTTAGGAATTATTATACATTAAAAATATCTAAGTGTTCAGAGGACAGCATCATCTGGATTTAATAAGCTTTTCTCTCCTCTGTTATTAATTTTTTTTTCCTAATGAACTATAAATTGTTTGACAAAGGTTTTATTACCTTTACAAAGAAACATGGAGGGTCTGCATTTAAACATAATCATTTACAATGGATTATTTTAAACTTTTTTTTGGAAGTCTATATAAATATAAGGATAATAATAATCAGGGAGTTTAACCCATATTTTATTAAAATCAATGGAAATCTAATTTAACTCCTTGGGAAAAGCTAGGTTGCTAGAAAAGAAAAATATATTTTTGTCTTAATCATAACTGCTTAGAAAAATAAACCAAATTTCTTTTCACACAGATGCTCATGGAACATTTTTAAAGGCATTTGAGAGCCAGGCTGTTGTTCTCCCTTCAATGAGACTGAGAGGGCAGGTTTATTATTAAGTTTTTTATGCCAAAGTATAATCAGATTTATCTCTGGGATCAAAGATATTTTTGCAGGTTTAGCTGAAGTATTATCCATCTGTCAGGCACGGTCCTCAAGATTTTGGCATTCTGCTGATAGACATGAATCACCCATTTTTCATTTCTGCAATCTCCTGTTAATGGAACAAAAACCCCAGCTATTTTAATATTTTGTTTAGTTTTAGCCATTCTTATCTCCTTAGGAAACTTTTAAACAAATTGTATCTGTAGAATAAAAATTGAAGAAATCCTAAGTAATCTTTCATCACAAAAATACTAAATTAATTTTAAGATTATTTTACAAACACCAGAGGTAGATATTGTCCTTTAAATGACCTACTAAAGTTTGTAAAGCTAAATCATTTATAAACTAATACAGCTAAATTCAACTTATCTCCATCTTTGAAGTTTGCCTCTTTTATTCAAGATCTGAAGGAAGACTTCACCTGAAAGCTTGTTGTACTTTTTGACTGAAAGCCTTTGTTCTCCTTTCCAAATAAACTTGTTTATAAGGAAAGATTACCTAAAGAAAAGAAAGAATACTCCCAACCTTATCTTGAAAGAGAAAGACTTTAGGCACTGAAAGATTTTGCTGTTACTGCAACAGCCATGAAATTTTAATTTCTGGAAAGCAAGGACACAGAATGGCCTTTGTGTCACAGGCAGGGATGGGCACTCAGGGGACAAACCCACGCCAGCCACCAGGTTAAATCCTGCAGAACCTGGGGAAGCTCAGCCCAGTGCCCAGTGCTGGACTATTCCTCCCTAAGTGCCTTCAGAGGAGATTATTTCCACAGGGAAGTGGGAGCAGCAGCCAGGCTGAGCTGTGACTTTGCTCATCCTTTTCATTCCTCACTAATTGCCGCAGTGAGAGGCCTGTGAAGTCCCAGGAATGAGTCCTGATCTGAACGTGCAATAATTACAGAGAGAGTTCTGGGCTGGAAAGAGGTGCTTTAAGCATTCCTACTGATCCAGTGCCTGCCACTGCCGAAATTTTGTTGCCTTAAAACCCACACTTTGCCAGAAAAAGCTGAAGCCTTTCAAATCCTCATTCCCTGACTGTCTTGCTGAGACCCTTCCATATTAATGCTGTGAACGTTTACAGTCTCATGTGAGACAGAACATGTAACAAGCCACTACTGAAGGTAATTTAACCTGCTGCAGTTTATTTTAACAGGAAGCAGAAACACTCATGTTTCTGGAAAAGCAACACATAAATTTATGGTTACAGCTGCACAGAGTGACCCACCTCATCCCTAATTTACAGTAAAAGCTACTGCCAAATTCAGAATTCCATCTTCAGCAAGAGAATGCCCCCAATGACTCAAAGAGCAACCTCTGGAACTGAACTCGTGAGGGGAAACAATCCAGAATTCTGTGCAATCTGTGTTCATAATCCCAAACAGTCTGTGCGCTCTGACTGAACATGAACTCTTAATGGCACCTCCTCTGCAGGAAAGTAAACAAAGTCATCTCAAAGAGGTCTTGGTCCCCCTGGTATTATCTTTTATAGGTAGAATGGTGCTGCTCAGCAGATATGTCCTGTAAGACATTCTGTCTCTATAAAATCTGTATTATCCTTTCTGGGCTGAATTGCCCCTGGCAAAGAAGTGTTGGAAAATGACCTCAAGCAACTGTGCCACGGGGATCTGTCATCATCTGACTACAACCTAATAAAATTCCAGTCTAAGGCAAATTTTCATTAATTTTATAGCTCCTAGAAGACTAATATAATATGTATGTAACTTTTAAGTTTATACCTATTCTTGCTGAGCTAAATCTTTAATTGTAGCCCAAATCAGCCAAGCACTTAAACAGGTGCTTTATTTTTGAGCACTTAATCCTACTGACTTTGATGGGCCTGGGCAAATGCTTAATATCAAGTGTCTGCTTCAGTGTGGTGCAGGATTTACACAGAGAGTGCTGAGTGATTTGGAAATCCACCCCTTCCTAGGGGTGCATTATTTATTTTTTGGTAGGTGTTTTGTTGTTAATAAGGAAAATAAATGAGAGCAAAAATATTGTAACAGTGAGACAAAACTAAGAATAACAAAAGCTTTCTTCCCTTTCTAAAATTATAATTGATATTGTGAAGCTGCTGTTACTTTCTCCTTACCCTTTCCAGTGGATGTAACCAAGACCTTTGCTTCTGTAATCAGCTTTTAATTAAGCCAATGAGTTTTTCACATTACCCTCGTGCCTGTAATAATTGTTATGATTCTATTACCTTCTTTGTTAAACACATTTGTAGTTTTAAATGACAGGAAGTCAAGCTGGCAATTTGTAAAGATGTGTGAATAAGGAAATTGCTCTATTCATAGGCTCATAATGAACACGGAGATAACATAATAATGCTTTGTGTTCTCTCACCCTCCAAGCAGAGGGAAGAAAGGCAAAGGAAGTGGCCTGGATGATTTCCTGCAACCCTCCCTTTGTTCTTGAGCCTTTTTACCGGTGTTTGTTGAGGAATGTAAAGCAAGACAGATCGTCCAACCCAAGCCTGGAGCTCGATGCTGTAGTGGCTCCCAGGAAGGAGGAGGAGCTCATCCATCAGAAGGAGCAGCTGGAAAAAGCCAAGAGGCAGCAGCGCCCATCCCTGCGCTCCCTCTGTGCCACCTCCCAGCGCTGCTGCTCCATCCAGGAGCAAACCTGAGCTGCCCCAGCCTCAGATCGCAGATCCTGTCCATCACCGAGGGAAACAAAAGGTACCCAAAGGCACCTGGTGCCCAAGGAACTCAGGGACAGGTTAAAGAAGAGGTTAAAGAGTGGGGAATCAAAGGGCTCAGGTGATTTTCAAGGTTTCACAGATGCCTCAGAAGGCACAACCTCAGTGATGTTGTGTCTTGGTTTAGGGCAAATTTGGGAGAGAAAAAAAATCCAAAAAACTTTTGGATGGAGTTTTTCTAGAAAAATGAATTTGAGCTACTTTTTTCTTTTTCTCCACAGAGATGCCAAATTCAGAAAGTCTCTCCCGTGGCTGTAGCTCGGCTCAGTTGCTGTCGGTCCCTCAGGGCT
>JAWWMU010000210.1:2618017-2634239 GCA_035048155.1 Cinnycerthia olivascens
CCAGCCAAAAACTGACAAAAAGCAAAGGAGAGCTCTGTCCCACCATCCACACTGCAGCCAGCACAGGCCGTGTGTGAGGGGAAGCTGAAAACTGATCTTTATGTTTAGAAAACAACCACCTCAGGCATTGCACCGCTTCTCCTTCACTCTCACATCCAGTTTTTAAAGGTACAACACTTATTTCTGAGCTAAACAGATGAATGGGGATCCAATTTAGCATCAACCCAGGACATGCTGTCACCGTCCCCGTTCCCTTGCCAGGTTCACACTCCCAAACCCACAGAGAGTTCAGCTGCTCCTCTGCCCTTGGATCCCCTTTCCCCCTCAAACAAGTTAAATCTGCACTTTCTGCCTTATCTTTTGCAGATCCCTGGAACACCACTGAACAGATCTATTTCTAGGAGGGGATAAACAGTATTTTAGCAGACAGTTTGTCAAACAAATGATTGTTCCTTGCTTATTTAAAGAGATTTTATAACGGCACGTTGCTATTCAATCCAATTCCTTGTTGTTTTCCCCACTGTTTATAGGCAAACCAAAATGTTCAAACACTGCTACTAATTATGTACAAAATTCTGAGCAGCAGAGCCATGAATTCGTGCCAATTTGCTCACTTTAAGTGCTGCTCACTTTCCAACTTCTGTCAAAATTTCTATTTGAACCTGAAGAAGTTTTCAATGGTAATTCTACATTAAATGGATAAGATTTAAAGTCAGGACATAAACAAAACAGAGCAACACATCAGGAGTGAGAGTCCTGCCTGCCCTTTCTGCATCCACATCTGGAACTGAATCTGCCCCAGCAATCTGTTCTTTATAATTTTTTGCCACCCAGCATTCCTACCTGCTACCTTCCCTTGCCCCAAATTATTGATCCTATTTAAGGGTTTTATTTAAAAAAAAAAATTAAATTGTAATTTGGTGTTTGAATTTTTTCCCTGCATCACATTAAGAATCTCTTAGGCCCAGTGTAGCTTCCTTTGCTGACATTTCTTTCCAATTATAGTGCCTGACTTTCAGAATTTTCAAGTATCTTTAATTACCATTCAAAATGAAAGTTTGTGTCTTATGTTCGGAATTATGCCCTAATTATATGTTTTGTGAGAACTCCATTACAATGAATTAAACACTAAAATGAAATTATTGCTTCCCAGTTTTATGGAACTGAAAATACTGGCAAAAGGGCAGCACGAAACTTGGCAGTTTCCTGGGCTAAGGAAGGTGGCACAAACTTTCTATACCATCACAAATTCTGAATTTTTTTCCTCTCCATTCTTTGGCATCTTCCAACTCACTTTAAAACACATGCACAAAGTCCCAACCAAACTCAAGTCTCCCAACATCAAAATGCAAAATACATTTATAATTCAAATATTTATGATGCCATTTCAGTGATTTGGTTCATCAGGATGTGTGATGTTTGCACCTCACCAGGAGTGCAGGATTAAACCTGCTCAGTGTTTTCTCCAGCAGAGAGGAGGAGAAAGCACTCAGGGCAGCCTGGAAAGTTCAGTGCCATTGTGACTCCCCCTGTATGAAATGATGTATTTCACACTAACAGGCCTAAAATTAAGATTAAATGCCAAGTCAATTGCCTGAGTCTCCTAATGGAAGGAAAATGTACATATTTGCTCCGCTCTTAGAGCATCATTTCCACATATATTTCTCTGTTCCACAGTAATAAATTCAAGGAACTGATGTTGGGATAGATAACACTTTACATTTACTTTGAATAAAATAAACAGTCTTTTATTTGCAAATACTTTATCTTAAGTTTTACCCATGTGAGCAATTTTTCAGCTTTGCACGGTAATTACACAGTGATGCATTTGACCTTAGCAACAATAACAAAAAACAGCAATGAAAAATACACTGGATGTGATAAAGCCCTAGAGATATTAAGCATCAATGCGGTTATTAAAACTCTTGTATTTTCATTAATCAGAAACATCAGCCTCTTTTTACTGTCACCAGTGTATCTGGGGGTGCACATTCTCTGCAGATCATTAGCACAGCTTTTTGCCTCTGTGTTTGCTGTGCTGGTTTGAAATATAAAGCAGCCACAGGCAAAAACTACATTGAAATATTTTCTTCACTTCCCTTGGAGGCCTTGGGAAAGACAACCCTGTCCCAACAGACACTCACTAACAGCATCGTCTTTCACAACACTGGTGATTTCCTCTGCTTGAACATTTCATCCCTGAATTCAGTTCCAGACCCCAAAAAGCCACCACTGTGAGCCTCACTGGCAGGTAAAGAGCTGGGTGAGATGGATTTTTCCATCAGTCCTAAAGCCAGAACCGTGTCCCATTTCTAGTGGTGATCATAAGATGCAGAATAACACCCTAATTTCCAGCACATTTATCTAAAATTCCTTTAGATTTATCTCTAATTTAAAGCATAAGTGGGATTTAGGCAATAACTAGGTGAGAAGTTATTTACTGGTGCCCACCCAGCAGGGACAGGAGAGTTCCCAGCAGGGACAATCCTGGGCATCCCTGGCTGCCACCTGAAAAGGGAAGGGCTCAGCCGGGAGCTCAGGGAATTCTGAGTCAGTTCTGCAGGAGAAAGGCAAAACCTCTCCTGCCTGGCTGAGGTGCCTTTTGGTGCAGACACCAAAAACTGAGAGTTTTCTCCTTTTTGTCATAACTGCTTCTTTGTAAATAAATGAAAATGTTTTACATCACATGAAGACAGAATCCCTCCTGACAACTGGTCTGAATGCAGGATAGTCATCAGGTCTGAAAAGGGTTGATAAAAATCTTGGTTTCAGTGAAATGTGGCTCCCTGCTAACAGATAATCAGAACTAACTCCTGCAGGAAATAAGTTCTGAGATTTTTGTCATTATACACAGAGAACCAAAGTTAAATGCTCCTACTGATTTTAGTATTGTCTGTGCTCCCTTGCAGAGGAGCAGAGAATAGAATTAAAAGGGAATCAGAGCCAGCAGCAAGTTAAGAAACACCTGCCTATTTATTATGTGTATGATGGAAGCTCTCTTACCTGCTCTGACCATAACTAAATATCTGATATCCTGGAGTTACCAACAAAAATAACTTCCAATTGTTGAGTTCATTAGTGATCCACACTCAGCCTGTTGCTCTGTGCTGCATCTCATTCCTCTTCATGTTTCTGTTCAGTCATTTCCCACTGAGCAATTGTTGAGTACAAACCTAATCCTATAAACAACCTGCCTGTCATTTCTTCTTTTAGATCAGGACACCTTTAACTTATAGCTCTACAAAAGTCAGGGCTATATTTCCATCCTGATAAACAAGGACTATTCCATCAATCCCATTACATTCCTCTGTAGCAATTCACAATTTAAAATCACACTTAAGTCCAGCTAAGTTGATTGTAAAATGCCCACTTAAACCCCATCTTTGGAATACCAAACACACCATCCAAAGGTCAGTCAGGTCAGTCATCTTTAAGGTAACAGCTCATTAAATCATAGATGTGAAGAGTCAACACTTCACTACTGAGCAAACAAGAAGTGTTTTCACTCTTTCCCAAAAGAATTTCATTGTTGTCAGCTCTCATCCTTTCCCACTTCTCCCATACTCAGTGCCAGCAGCTACAGCTGTCAAAACATTTTTGTTACTCTGAAAGGGACAACCTGAAGTAAAATTGAGGGTGTATCAGCTTTTAAATAGTGCTGGAAATTGGTATGGATATCCTAACTGCAGTCAGAGAAGCAGTGTGATAGGAAGAGTGACTGAAGAAAGCTTTTATAACTAAATTACAGCCAAGCCGTAGGTATTACGCTTCATATTTCCCCAGGTTGATGAATCAACACCCTGGGAATGCCATGTGATAAATCTGTACCAGCCATCATCCTGAACCTCAGGGTCATCTCCAACCAGCTCCAGCTCATGGCAACACAAATAAAATCCTGTTCCTTTAGGGACCTCTCCCAGTGCTGCCCTACACACAAAGCTTCCGTGTCTGCTTTCCGATAACCAAACACAACACTTCAGTATTAAGATTAAAACCTTTTCTTATCTTGCTAGGCATATTTTTCTACAGCATTAAGGTCTATCTTAGCCAAGCCTAAGATTCAAGCTATTATTTCATGCCCTTACTATACTAATGTAACTCTTCCACTTTCAAACCTTGCAGCTGCAGCTTAATTCTAAGTTGTCTGTTCTATTCTGTTTCTGAGGCCTTCTTTTCCAGTTTTCTAGAAGCCTTTACTAATCCCCACACCCTATGACGTGGATATTTTTCATGCCTGATGATTCCTTGCAGAAATGTCAGAGAATATGCGGAAAGACTCTGCTTACAAAAGCCACACCGGCCGGGTTTGCTCATCACAACCCTTCTGCAGAGGCACCACCAGAAGGTGGTGTTGGATTCAAAGATGGATTTAAACATTGTTTGATTGTTCTCTGTGTGACTCCTACCACTTAAGCCTAGTTAGAGATACAGATAAGATAAAAACAATGAAACTTCATGAGAAATAGCAAAAATATTATAAAAGCAGGTTCTGTCTCCTGGGAAAGCATTCTTATCTTTGCAATGTGAAGGGTCTCTGAAGGCAGGTAGTGAAGGAGTCTTCACCAAGGCCAGCTTTTTATTTTGAAATTTTTTGTGAAAAAGTTTTCCTCTTAAAAGTGTTTCTGATAACTGCAGTGCCTGAAAACACACTTTCACAAAGCCCTACATTTCCACACCCCCTACATCACAGAAATCCTTATTAGAGCTATATCTGAATTACACAAATGCTAAGAGATTCAAATATTTACATTTGCAATGCAGGGACAAAGTAAAAAATGAATTTATTTCATCACTCCCCTTGCCTTCATTCCCATAATTTTCCATGTCTGATCACAAGAGAGGAATTAAATGCACAAGCACATTTCTACTCAGGTTCAGCCCTGCTAAAGGGCAGAGTCAAATCACAAACCCAGTATTTTCCCTGTGAAAATGAAGGTATCTGAAGGTATCTGAGAAAAACCAGAACCAGGATCCTTAGAGCTCATGTGAATGCTGTGAGTGCAAGCACAACCTCTACCCAGAGAAGCTACAGCTTACAGCACAAACCTGCTCCATCTCAGCAGCTCTTTGCAGGTCTGTGCTGCTCCACGAGGAACAGGGGTGCAAAGAGGACAAAACAGGCCATGGGTAATAAATTCATCACCTGACAAACTGAACAGTGTCCTTACACTGCTCAAAGTCACACTTTATCATTAAATTCCCATTTATTATATTTGGAAGACAGAAAAGAGTTGGGAGGCAGGAATTTTGCTCGATTCAACCTAATTAAAATAACACATCAAACTCCTGGGGCACTTTCTAAAATATCCTGGTTTTTTTTCTTACATAAATTTTCAGCATTAAATATATAGTTTGAGTGTACTCGCAAAGTCCACTTATTTTCTGTTTTAAAGAGCTACCACAGTGTCTGTCAGAGAACAAAACTTGCTCAGAACCACTGCAGATGCCATAAAGGAAAAACCGAGTTTAGGAGCAGCAGAAGAGGGCAGCATCCTACCACGGTTTAAAGTCCATAGGCTCGGCTCCCCGAAGTTGAGACACAACAGGCAACTTCTGTTGAATGCTAATTTTGCTCAAAGATGACCTACATCGGTTAAAATTTTCCCTTTCATTAACACACAGTGTCTCACCTTCCTAGTTAAGCATTTAAACCCCCCAATAATCCTGGCTAAGCTAATTGCCGATAGCAGCTGATAACATTTGCCACAGCGAGTTCCCTTCGTGCGCCCGGGCACAGCTCCCCTTTCACACCGATAAAAATGGAATTTCTCAGCGGAAGGAGCAGCAGCAATGCCCGAGCTCCAGAACAGAGCCTGAAGAAAGCACCAGGTCTGAACACCCCAGGGTTTTATCACACAGGTTCCTCTGCTATTTGAACAATTGTTTCAGATCAGAAATTAAGAACGTGTTGAGGCCACAGCGAGAATTTTAATATTCAAATGTTCATGGGCAGTGGAACTTTCAGTGGAGGACACATGGACCTGCTGTGACCACCCTGCCTTGGGCTCTCTTTGCACACTTCCTATTTATGTTATTTTAGGGGAATTCCAATACATTATTTATGTTGTTTGGAACTTTTCTAAAATTTACTCAGCCAAGCCACCCAGTGTGAATCATTTTTCTTTCTCCCATCTTTAATGTACTTCTCCCCTGATCAAATGATCAATAAGGACAAATATTTTAAGCAGAATGACATCATTTGCTTGAAAAATAAAATGAACTACCACTGGAACACAATATAACATTTGTAAAATGTAAATAATATGACTTTTTATTTCCCTACACACACAAAAAGGACTAAATTCTTGATGGAATAAACCTGTCTAGTGTAGGATTTCTTTTTAGCATTTAAAGCATGCATTTACACTCACTAAGGGATAATTGATTAATAGCCTCAAGAAGGAAAACATTAAAAGTAAGGAAGATGTGACATAATTTTCATTATTTTTTTGTGAGTTCTGAGTGATTCTTGCAGAGAAACAACCTCCAGATACTTGAATTACAGTAAAATATGGTATTCACAACCCCTTTGTAACTGGAAAATATTGATGTCTACAGAAAGGTGGTCTTGGGAGATAGGAATTTATCTGAAAATTCCATACATGAGATCAAGCAAGGTGGAAACAGGTGGTTTCCATAAGGAGCTACCTTATTATCTATAATTCATTTATTCCATGCCAAAATGCAAACGAGTACCACTCGCTTGTTTGGGCTATCCTTGCAGCTTAAATTTCTGCCAACAATACAAATTTCTCCCGTTTCACTTAGGAAGGAAGGTGTGTTCTGCTTTTTGTGTGTAAAACAGATGTACAGAGAACATGAGCAAGCTCCCAGACCTCTTCATCTGCTGCCTACACCTAAATAATGTCCCAGAGCTTCAAGGAGCATCAAATACTCTGGTTTGCTGTCAATGTATTTCAAATTATATTCAAGGTCAGGATGGATGGAGATCTGAGTAACCTCTTCTATTTGTTGAGTTTTTTTCCCCTGTTGTTTTGGTTTGAATTTATTTAATATTTTACTTTCTTTCAGGTTGATTGCATAATGTTCATGCATTTGTCATGGCTTAATGGCTGCAATTATAATAGGGGCACTTTAGTTTTTAACACCCCTCTCGCCAAGGGCAGGACATGTCTTTTTCCCCTCTATGTTGCATTTATTTATTTTGTGTCTGGTAGCTTTTTAAGGGTAGAATTTAAAAACAAAAAGAAAGTTAGGCAGGGACTGGCTGAATTAAAAACATAGGCAAGGAAACAGTATCTTAAAATGATCATAAATTCCAGCAGATTTATAAATTATGATACAAGTGGTAATTACATGTGCTCTGAGGTCTTGCTTGGAGTTATAAGTGTTTTGAACGTGGCCCTCTGGCTCTACAATGAAGTAAAAGGCACAATCACCCCATGGCAAGCTCAAAGTACATTATTTACATGCTCAGTTTAGGGATTTTTCATTAAATTATTGCTCAGTCCAAAGAACGGGACACTTCTGGAACATAAGAACCATCACAAAACCCGAATGAACAGATTTAAACAGATTGAAACCCTTTCATGTTGCTTCATTCCACTGCTCAAAGGGCACCCCGAAAAGAAGAGATTAAGAAAATACGGCAAGGTAGAGAAGGCATCAAAAAGTCAATGAAAGCTCATCTCATGTGAAAAGCATTCCTGATCATAAAAGCTGTTCTAATTTCCTGTTTATAAAGCCACTGTATTCAGCAGAGAGTGAATCGTCCCATCTTCAAGAACTTTGCCCAAATATCACAAAAAAGTCGAATTTTCTTTGCAGGGTAATGCAGGAACTTCATCAAACAGAGTCTGCACTGCCTTTGTCTGGATGAGTTTGATTTCAGGTAAATTAACAAGGGACTCTGATATCAGTATGGCAAAAAAAATGTTCTCTTCCCCACCAATTTTCCATGGCAGGAAATTGTAGTCAGATGGCTTTTTACTGTAGCATCAGTTTTTAAATCTTTAATGAAATTACCCTTACAAACATCCTGTAAAACTGTGAAGTGTTATCCAATTCCACTGGAGTAACTGAGGTACTAAAACCTAAATGACTCCGAGAAAAACTGGTGAAAAAAGGCTTAAGCTGAAATTTCTTAAGCCCCAGTCTAGTGGCTTACTCCTCGTGCTTTCTCTGGGAAATGTGATTAAATAAGAAAATCAATAAAGATTTAGGTTTGCCAGATAAAACACAAAAGCTTCAAAGTCCGCTGACAAGAATTCAGGGCGTGAGGCCAAGTTTTCTCTGACTTCTTGGAGTGGATCAGTTAATAGCATGAAAACAACGTAATAAGGAGAAAATTAGACATGTGCCTCAGGTGTAGCCACGAGGCGCGTCCTCAAGGGCTTCGCTTTTATTTCCATCCCAAGCGCACACGAGGAATTCCTCAGCCCATTAGCACGGAGGGTGAAAATCCCTTTGTTCGGCCTGGCTGCAGGTTCACCCTGGTGCAGGCACAGGTGATAAAGAACTCTCAACATCCAATTCACTTCTCACTCTCCCGGAGACTCTCTCAGCCTCTAATTATAAATCGGTGAGAGGAGAGGCCAGCTTTAATACCAAAAACCTGGGCTCCCCAGAAACCCCTAATTCATCATCCAAAAATGCAGAGTGAAATAAATGTACAGCTTTAGAAATAATCACCTTTGCAAAATTAAGGCAATTTTGATTAAACACTTATTCTCTGTATTTATCCATATTTTCATTCTCTGACTCCAAGAAGCAACTTGCATTTAAATTGGTTTAGAAAACTAAAGCCTTTGAAAAGTAAACACAAACTGTTGTGTTTCAAATAAATATTTCATGTTACTGCAAAATATTTTTTCTGGTCTGTGTTTCATTGTTAGTCTTCTTCAGCTTATCAAGCCCAAAAGATCAATTATCTGCCTGGCTTTATACAAAAAGATCAAAGGAGATAACACACCTAGTTTGGGAAAGCAGCAGCAGCAGCCCTGATCAGCAGCTTCTGCCATGTTAGATAAGAAACAAGGTCAACAAACTTTCAGAACTGAGTTAAAAAAAAAAAAAATAGTTTTTTTTGTCACTAAGGGAAGATGCATCAGCCCTGCTGCTGTCTGCAGAGAAAGTAAAATATTGCTCTTCAATGACAGTGGAAAAAAAATGAGGTCTGGCTAATTTAACTCTCCTCTCTTTTTACAAGCAAGCGCCACAGATCAGGGGATTAGCTGTGTTGTTTATAAGAAACTTTACAGACTCTTAACGCTCCTTGCTGCCTGTATTTCCTGAAAAAATCCTGTGACTCAACCCCATAACTGACAAATGTATTCTTCTTTCTAGCTCGTGCAAAGATCTTCTTTTCTCTTTTTGATGGAAATATCTGGTGTCTTTTAGAATGACAACCTAATAATTCTTCAGGATGAGCACCTCCAGCCTGTGAGGGTCTCTGTATAAATGTCTGGACTATTTATATTTTGCTGATCAGTCATTAATAAATATTTCATAGTCATCTTTGGGTTTTGTGGCTGTAGTTTTTGTGTCTGCTTTTCTTTTCAAACAGACAGGAATTGGTGAAGTAAAATAATTCTTCATAAAGAACCCTCAATTTATGATTAGTTTAAATGTAATTAATCCTAATTTTTAGCTTGCCATACGTGTTTCCCCTTTAGCCAGGCAATTATGGATCAGTCTGAAAGCAAAAATGATTGTGTTTTAATGTACCTTTACCATATATGCATAATGATAACGAAAGAAAAAATAATTTGGAGCTATTCCTATCAGAAAAAAGATGAGTTACCTGTGAATGGAATTCCCTGCAGTGTAAGAAGAGGATGAGGCACAGCTTAAAGGGAGAGCAGGGATTAAAGATGGGATCTGCAGGACCATCAGCACTGCTGTCCCATAAACCTCCCTGGTGGTTCCTGGGTCCAGATCCCATTGCAAACAACTCCTGGGGCTCAGCTCGTCTGGGGACAGCAGAATTTTGTGTTGGCAGAGATGTCAGGGGCTGGCAAGTCCTGAGCAGCCAGAATTGCAGTGATGGATGGCCTGGCATCCCTGCCACAGCACAGGATGGACACCCCAAATCTGCCTCCCTGCTCTGTCTGAGCCCTGGGCGTGGAGGGAAACCCAGCAGAGACCAAAACTGGCTCTGCTCCACATCCACTTTCAGCCCCAGTCAAACCTCAGAGAATTAAATGTGCCTTCAACTCCATCTGTATTAAAGCTCTGTTACAATAGGGTATGTAGAAATACAAGTATAGTTCTTATATTTTGACAAGAAAAATTCATTAAATATAAGTTCCTAGGAAAAGGCAGGGAAAAAAAATTCTAGCAAAAGCAGCAATTATCAAAATCTCGGGGGCTGTTACATTTGTTCCATCAGAAATGGAACTGATGGAAATCAGAAATTACTGATTTAGTCTAGACAAACTTTAATCCCAAAAGTGGCCTAATCTGAAATCAGGGGGTGTGGCAGGTGTCCATCTGTCCCACCTGGCTGCCTCTAGTGCCACCAGCACAGCACCACATTTGGATTTTTAATATCCTGTTGCTTGGCTTACTTTAAAAAAAACCCCATAATTTATCAGCCAAGGCACATTTAACCTTCTGTAAAAGCCAACTATTTTAGTCCAAAGCAAACAATGAACTGTAAACTTTGGCCTTCTCAGGGTTTTGGCCAAGCACAGGTTCATTTAAATCACCCTGCACTTGTCCAGCTAAGGCAGGGTTTTCACAGCACTTGGATTTATTCACTCCCTGAGTTTTTCAGAGATGCTGATGCCCCTGAAATTTTCATACACTTGAAATGCTAAATTGCACTTTTAAAAATTTTTTTAAAATTTTCTTTTCTCACCTTTAGGACTTTTAGAATTAATCTATTGCTTGCAAAGCTGAAAAGATTCCCAGTATAAGGCTGTGTGTGGGACCAGGCCATGGAACACACATTTTTTCCAAAAGGCAGATTCACTACAGAAAAGTTCTTTGGGAGAAAGATGCAGGTACGAAGGAATTCAGACGAAGAACTAATCCAGAATTATTTGAGCTTATTGATGTTATGTCCAGTTGGATACATCAGCAATTCCTGTCAGTCCCATACCAGAATTTGTGTGATTGCCATGACACTGGAATTGGCATTGCCAGTGGCACAGCACTGGAACTGGAACTATTTCAAAGGTAAAAAAAACAAAATCAAAAGGAAAACTGAGATGACAAATCCACTCAGCTCTGTGTTTAAGAAACCTGTGAACCACTGCCACATATTTCTGCCAAGGGCAGGGCAGTGGCAGGTGCTTCTCCTCCAAACCAGGGTGAGGCTTCTAAGAGCAGAAAACCAACCTTGGATTGAAGGTGCAGGTGAATGTCTGGGATTGCTGCTGCTGCTCGGTATCAGCACCTACTCCACAATCACAACCAGAGCACCAACCTGATTTTCTGCCTCATATCCCACTCACAACTCCAATTCCACACCTCCTGCCACATGTGAAAAAGCTGACACATTCTGTTTGTCTCAAAGTGAAAATAAATAAATGCAAGCGCTTATTCCTGTCTCTATTTTAAAGGAAAAAAAAAATGTGACTTTTGGGCAGACCTTTGGGCACACTTCTGTGATAAACCAGGAGTTTATGAATATTTATTCTGGATGCTACAATTCATTCAAGGTGTTGTACCTAGATGAAAGCAGTGGGACAAATACAACCATCAAACTGCTGGCACAGAATTCGTGGTTTTCCTTATGAAAAAAGGGGTAAACATTTAATTTCTCATTCATCACAAAGTCCTAAGGACATTTTATTTCAGATGCTGAAGTAGAGCTCTAAAAACCTTCATGTGGAATTAACCTTGAAGGCTAAACCTGCATCTCTTTACAAAACCTTGGTGGTCTTTTTCTGACCAAAACAATTCTGTATTCTAGTTAAATAAAGGGAAGCTTGACATCACAGATTTGTTTGATCAGCGTGATGTTTTTCAATAATAAATAAAAGCAAGATTTATGAATCGCCAGCCATTGTTGACAATTCACTTTTCTTTATTGATTTTGCTTTCAAGCAAAATTGCCCAAATAAGATCTTTCTTGGTTTTTTTAGCATATTGCTTTTACAGAGTTAAACAGCTTTTAACCCATAACAGCTTTCTGACCCACAAACCAGATCACTTTATAGCAAATAAAAATATGTCAAAAATTAAATCAACAAATTAATCTCCCATTTCAGGAGATGAAATTTTTTACTGACACAACAGTAAATTTTGCATTTTGCTTTACTCCAAGCTCCACTTTTTTCTAGAAGATTTATAATATTTCTCTATAAACTGTGTTAGCCCAGAAGATAGTTTCTACTATTCAGTAGAATGGAAATTGTCACTTTATAGTAGAAAAGTTTTTCTGTAGAAAAACATTCTTTTTAAAATCTGACCAGGCCTTCAAACCAATGGCTCTCTTTGAATAATTTTCTATTATCAAGCTCACAAATCTCACCGAAGAATACACCAAGAAACTCTTATACTTTTTTACACCTTCATTTAAAAGAAAGATGCTTCAAAAAAAGATATTTTTAAACTCTGACTTTATATATTTTCTTGTTCCATTGTTTCAGGTTAAGGGTTTCCTCATATTTTGAAAAAAAAAAAGAGAAATAAAGGGGGTTTATATCAGAACTATCTAAACTTACAAAGTGAAACCTGTAATAAATTGGACATGCCAAGGCTGAAATTTTTCTCTGTGTGTTTATGCAGTTACAACTTGGAGGGCAAGAATGAAGTGTAAAATAAATCCTGGGCAGACATTCAGAAAGAGTGAGCACACACAACAGCCAGAGGTGCGAAATACAACCTGAGTCCAGTCCAAAAAAACAGCAAAAGATTTCAAGGTGCAATGAAATTTCCTGTCTATTTTTAAGTTGTTTTTAAGGGGGGGAAACCCCTGTAAATATAATATTACTTGGTAACACTATTAAATATTACTTGCTAATAACTCTGATGCATTTTCCTGTATATTAATTAATAAACAAATAAATATTACACCAAATAAAATCTTGGTTGCTTTTTTCCAGTACTTTCTAACATTTCAGTAAGACATAACTTCAGAGCTGAGACAGAGTTCAAATGACAGAAACACCTTTTGTGAGCAGTCCATAAAGAGTGCACTTTGAAATTTTAAATGCAAATTTTTCCATAGATATTTATTGATTGTCCCTTGGTTTATGCATCGTGATTTAAATGTCTTTGCCACAGTGCTGTAAATGTAAATTTATCACAGTTAGTTTATTGCCTCAGTTAACTTTAACAGCTTATTTTATGAGGTTTTGGAGAAAAGTAGAAAAATTAGATATTAGAATGCAGGGCATACAATGTAATTATACAAACTGTTATTTTAATATTTCTTGAACACTGTATGCCATAATTCACAGTTGCATTACAAGCACCATCTCTGGTAAGATACCTCTAGAAATTGAGTTTCAAATGTTTGCTCCTCTCAAATCATTTGGGGTGGTGGGGAAGGGAATATAAATGTTATACAGTTCTCTATGGTCACCTAAAATCCCTTTCTAGAATGTGTTTTATCACCATTTTATGTGTTTCTGGACCAACAGGTCTTCGAATGTGCTTTAAATTCACTAAGAGTACATTGGAATAAGCTGGAAAACATGTAGCACACATAAATAAGGAATTCTGGGTGCTCACAACTGAAGGATCTCCTAAACACACAAGACAAGGCAGGTGAACAGTTTAAGCCCTGCTTAAAGTATGGAAAATTGCAGATATCTGAGGAACTGCCAAACACACCCACCCAAAATTCACGCTTTGTCAAAACTAGGGCAGGTCAAATAACCATCTTTACCATGTTCTCTTCAAATTTGCATGTTTTTAGGACAAACCTCTTTCAAGAAATCATTGATTCTAACTCAAAACAAACTTTAAAGTTGTTGGGCTTTTTTTTTCCCCCCCTCTTAATTAGGAATTGCATGATTTTCTGAAGAAAAGCTTAATATCTATGTTGTTTTGGTCTTAAAAGGAAACGTCACAAGTTTGGAGATGTCCTTTGTGTCATTGGCAATCTCAAAGGGACAGAAATCAGAAACAAACAGTCCAATTCTGATAAATTTCCTCGAGCAGATTAAAGAACATTCCCCCTTTACCCTCCCACATGCACACAGGATAATCAGCCTTGTGTAATACCCAACTTTTTTCATGTTTTCTCACCATAATGATAACATAAACTACAAATTACATTATCAGTGACTTTCTGAATTGAATGTGCGGCTGACATTCTGAATTTAATGTGCAATTCCAGTCACTGATGTACAGATTAACACATTAATATTAAACAGATCTGCAGTAATTAGCACCAATTAATGTAAAGGATAAGTTAATTTAGAGAGCATGTCATTCAATATGCAATCCAATGTGTGCCAAACAGTGCTATGCTAATTCGATAGCCCTTATTTTTAAATTCCTATTAACTATGGTTGAATAAATGATTATTTAGGGATCCTTGAAATATTGTGTTTCCCAAAGCCAGCCAGTTCCATTTGGTGCATTTATGCAAAAGACAAAAGATCACGAAGAGAAATATTTCTTTAAAGTTCCTCCTAAAACTTTTTCAATTATACGTTTCATGCCCATAGAAATTTTTGAAGCGAGACCTGTTTACAAAAGTAAATATTTTTGCTGCAGTAGCCTCTGATCTGATGTTATTTCAGTGAGAATTGCTGCAGAGCCCAGAGTGCTGGGCTGGCTCAGAGCACGCTCAAAAGTGGTTGCTGCAAGTCCTTGCACAGCAGGTTTTGTTGTGGCAGCAAACAAATATCACCAAATCCATAAATTTTCCCCCACGCCTTATTAATATCAGCCAAATATTCTTGAGGTTACACATAAATGTTTATGGGATTGTTTGAGCCACTAATTATTGATGTTGTTTATTTATAAGCTGGAATACGACCAGGATATGACCAAATAACTCAGATAGTGATGAAAACCTAAGAATAATCTTACAGGACTGAAGGTTTGCTGGGCCATCAAAGGAGGACCAGATACAGATAATGGTGATATTTGGAACATAATTTGTTTATTTATTTTAATATTTGAGGATGAGAAATACAGCTGATAGTTTGAAATAAAACAGTGAGGACTACAATAACTTCTGAGGAAAACAATAACTGAAATAACTTCTGGATCATTTCCTGCCTTACTTCAGTGATAAACCCATCTTTATGACATGCAAGGCTCTGAAACAGCAGATAGTGATAAATGGGGTAAAAAGCAATTCCACACCTCCTGAAAAGTTTGTGTTCATTAACAAAGGGTAGTACAGGTCATTGGAAATTACCTAATTTTGTCTTTTCCTTCCCTTTTACTGAGTTGATTCCGGTTTGATATTCTTGCTTGCCTTGTAGTCTTGAGCCTAGAACGAGTCTTTTCTACTTCCATACATTTCAATTCTTTCTCATCCATCTATCTCATGTTACTTTCTAACTTAATGAGAACTAAACCCCACCAATCCTTCCTCCTGATCCTCTGCTTGCTGATTTCTATCTCATTCAGGATTTGATTCAGTACTGGAAACCTTTATGTTTGAAATCATCAGCACTATGGAAAGAGTCTCAGAAGTATGCAAAACCAGTGAAAAAGTTTGAAAATTAACTGGAGTTGTTTTTAAAGAAACTTCAAGAATAAGTTGGCAGAAAACCTTAGCAGCTAAAATAAAAAAAAAAATAAAAATCTGTGTGAGTCAGAAAATAAGGAGGAGATGGAAAAACATCACTAGAGACTGGCTGCTTAAGCTAAGCACGAACTATTTGATTTTCCTAAAGTGGAATTTCATTTGTTAAAATTGAAAAGTTAAGTTTTGTGTGGCACCACGCTGCTTGTCCCTGAGCAGCTGCTGGGTTCGTGGAGGGGCTGCAGAGCCCCTGTAATTATCTACCTGCGTGTTCTCATTAACACACCACACGTGTGCAACGGGGCTCGCTCAGGAAAAACAGAATCTCATCATTGCCCCGGGCTTGGGTGAGAAAAACTCTGAGAACTTATTCCTGAAGGCAAGGTCTTATCAGTGCAGAATGTTGTCTTTGTCCAAGTGAGCCTGAGAAGGTCACGAGGAACAGGAATTAAATGATCCAAACCTGCCCTGCTCAACGGTGCAGTCACTGTGTTCAGAAGCTTCAGCTCAAAAAAACAGAGAGTGGCAGGGGTATAAAGGAAAGTTTCTTGGTGCTAATAAATTTTTAGCATACCAAAAAAAATCCTTAATCATTTC
>JAWWMU010000210.1:2634339-2651374 GCA_035048155.1 Cinnycerthia olivascens
GAGTGGCAGGGGTATAAAGGAAAGTTTCTTGGTGCTAATAAATTTTTAGCATACCAAAAAAAATCCTTAATCATTTCATAATAGTAGTAGTAGTAAAATTAAAAATTATTAGAATAGTAGCAACTAGTCCTAGCTGCATTTTTGGTGATGGAGGTTTCTGTAATGTGTACAAACTCTAAGATACACACTGAAATGGAACAAAAATATATTGCTACTATAGATGGTGAAATGGTTTATTTGCTCAGAATTTATGGGGGGAGTGCTCTGAGCTTTGTTAAAAACGAAATGCACAGCTTTATCTTGGTAGCTGTGCTAATTCTGAAACTCTTGGCCTCGAAAGCAGGAGTACATGCAACAAGCCAAAGCTGTTTTAGGGAAAGGAATAAGACAGAAAAAGAAGGCAAATTAAGGAGCCTATGGGTTTGTGAGAGTTTCTCTTCGTACAGACACATCTGCTTGGAGTAAGAACCCAGGAAATCCCCTGGGAGGAGCTCCTAAGGTACTGGGTGAAAACAAATGAAGACAAAATCAGAACTAAAACAAGGGAGTTAAACCTGAAACTCTGCCCTTGCATCAATAAATCCCAGACAGCAGCACACAATAATGATTCTTATCTTCATAGCCTGTGTATAAAATACTGGCCTAGATTGCTCTATATTTAATCTGAGTCACCAGGGAATTAAATGGATGCCAGCCTGAAGATAGCACTAAATTTAATTAAAATGACCTTTATAATTGCCATTTCTACTTTTCAGATGGTATCATATTGATAAATAACTCCTAGGGAAAAAAAAGTATTCTCACTCTCTTTTAAATAATCATTTTTTGCAACTTTAAAGACCTTCAGAAAGTCACATTTGTGAGGCTGGTTCTTAAAACAAAACAAACAAACCCCAAAGAGAATCCTTAAGATACAAGACAGTTTTAGACCAAAATTCTGCTTGAAGATTCCTACTTACAAGCCCAGTATCTAATTCTGTGGCTCAAAGCTGAAATCAGTTTCCTGGAGTTACAAATCTCTGTGTAGACCCATTACTCTTTGCTTTCAGCAGGAGAAAAGAATTTGTCCATTGAATTAAAAAATGAGAATCTGTTTCCTCCTATGAGTCTGAGCCTGCAGCAAAAGGCAGAATTAAAGAACATGGTAGTAAATACTGTCTCCTAAAACTTTGCTCTCAGAGCCACAAGAGCTCCTCTAAAAGCTTCTTTCTTTTCTCTCTACCACCCCTTAAAAAGGTTGATCCCATTTTCCCCATTTCCAGAATGAGAACCAGAGAATCAGTTCAATTTATAATTAAGAGCCTTGTGATTTAATATTAATACAAAATTTCATTTTGGTTTGATTATATTTATGTTTCCTCTGTAGAAGTCTGATTAATGAGTGTAACTTGTGCCTCTCACAACTGAGTGGGAAATTCTTTAGTATAATTTAATTCATTGACTGTAATCAACTAAATAGAATAAATAGTATAAGGAGATTTGGGTGGGACAATTTTGAGGCTTTATATTCTGCTGAGCTGAGACTCATTTTGAGTGTAGCATCTTAACATTGAACACATGGAAGTTTTTATAAATGAAAAAAGTTATTTCAAATTATCAATACAATTTCTAAGCATTCCTACAGATGCTGAGGACTAAACAGGTGCATAATAAATTATACAATATTTTCCACATACTGAACCTGCTCCAAGATTTTAAAAGTCTATGAGATGACATAGAGGTTGAGGAAGGAATTAAAAAGGCAATTTTCCTGTTTTCTTGCTATTTTTCCATATTTGATCTTAAAAACACCGTGGCAGCAAACCCACAATTTCTGTAAGTAACTTCTGCCACTCGTGGTTTCTGAGGGAATATTGACACTCGTGACCTCTGACTTCCAGAACTGCTCTTCTGAAAGTTTTAAAGCACAAATTAATCCTACAACATCATGAGCCATATTGGATTTCCCCTCTCCATTAAACCCCTCATTTTCTGAAGGACTTACCAGCCTACTTCTGCCCTGTGTTTCCTACACTAAATACACTGAATTTTACCAAATTCTGCTTGCAGAGCTCTGTATCTCCTAAAGGTGCAGCAGAGCACAGAATTCCATCCTGACCCTGTCATTTTAGAGCTCCCTGACTCCTCCACCAGCCCTGCCCACTCAGCCCTTCCCTCATGTTGTATTTATTATTTTTATGTCTCCTTGCCCAACGTGGCACTTCTCACTTGTATTTACAGGACATTATCCGTGTGATCCGGATCATTTCTCCAATTTAAGAAGGTTAATTTAAATTTTAACCTTGTCCTCCAAATTATTTGAAGGCCCTTGCAGGTCGTTGTCACCCCCAGATTTGGGAAGTTTACTTTTTCCTGCCATCATTCAAGGTTAAAAGTGTGAAAGAACTGAAACCAGAGGAACTCCCTCAGGCTCTACATAGGAGTAAATGTGGAAATTTAGAGAAAGTCATTCCAAATGAATGATTTTGGTTCATTTTATGACATGCAAGCACATAGTGCTAAAAATACCAAGTAAAATAGCAAAATGGTTCATTTCTGGAGTATTTTAAGCGTTGGTATTTCAATTTTTTCCTTACAAATTAATCTTTGGGGAAAAAAAACCAGTATAATTTTACTTCTATTTTATAAAATTTTAACTTTGAAAGATAAACTTCATGATCAAAAAGGGAATTCTAACAACTTCATAGTTTTGTGTTTATTGTAGAGCCAATTCACTACCTTAACCTTTTAATATGTTGTAAGAAAATATTCACACTAATGTGCTCTTGAGTCTTTTTTCTGCATTTTCTCATTTTAGTCTGTAACCTTGCTGGGGTCCTGCTTTTGTTTCATAAGCAGAAAGTAGAAGCATCTATTTAGTTACAGTATATTGATTTTTAGCTATCAGATGGAAGAGTGCATAGATAACAGGCATGAAAGGATCTCAAACTGGTAATATAGGAATCAATAAATATTCAAGACCACCGAGTATAAAGAAAACCATGGAAAATGACAGGTGTACACAGAATTAATTTCACTATTCAGAAAACATCCATTCTTAGTGGAAACCATGAAGCTAAACGAGGAGCTGCTGAGCACTGATGTTACTGGGCAAACTTCCCAGAACTCCTTATTCCACTGCCCCCAGGCCCTGCCTTTCCACAGGCTCCTGGACTATCTCTAGACAGCCACGGGGAAGATTTCAGGCCCTAAGTAGGGAAGAACAAACAAAAACCATGTCTAATTGCTGGGGAGAAATGTTCCCCACGAGTTGTGAGCAAGGAAGGAGGTGCTGCTGGCAATTAGTGGCTGCTCTGATTGCTGCTGCTCAACCATCAGCTCTTGGAGTTTTTCTGGAGCAGGAGCCAGGGAAAGCAGAGCCCAGGAGGTGCCGTGTTTGCAGAGGGGCAGCTCATCCATGGGGAGAGGTTGGAGTCTGGAAATATCCCTGCCTCTCACAGCTCCTCTGTGCCACTGCAGTCCTCGAGAGGAGCTTCCCGTGCTCCTAAATACCTCACGCCACCCAACAAGGACTGGATTCTCTTTTTAGGAGCTTTAAAATGTATCGTTTCCGCATAAGAAAAGATTTTTTTTTTTTCAAAACTGACTTTGAAACTGTGGTATGCAAGGTTAACCAAGTTACGTTTAACCTACGTATATTTTAATACAAATCCAGGTATACATTAAGAATTTTATTAAATTCAGAGTGAAAGATTTGAGGTCAGCTTGGTTTGCTTTACCCCCAAGCAAAAGTGCATTTAACTGATTATCAGAATGCTGTAACACCATGCAAAGAAAAGGCAAATATTCATTAAAAAATAATACTAATTTGGACATTGAAACTACATTAAAACATTCAATACTCTGTTTGAAATCTGGATTCCTGGATATCTAGAACTGGGAAAACCAGCATCAAAGGATCAAAGCATCAACATGTTCAAAGGAGGCCCAAACCAAGGGTGCCATCCTTGGGGAACTCGGGATGAGGCTTCACTCCTGAGGGTGGCAACCTCAGGACATTTCTGATGCCACATGCAACAGAATTACAGAAATAGCAGAAATCTAACAGATATACTGGCAGGAGAGTCAAAGAGAGCAGTGACTGAGTAACGAGGATTAATTAGACTGTGCTGAAGATGAGACCTTCCTCCACTCAGGGTCACTCCTCCTGCCCTGTGCCTGCTCTGCGCTGGTCGTGCAAGAGCTGCCCATATTTCTTATCCAGGGGTAAAAATCGTTGGATATTCCCTTTGTGTCCTTCAAGTATATTCACTTTACAATCCCTCAGGAAAAATAAAGATGCACAATTTCAAACCTGCTGGGAGAAATTAACCCTTTCAGATGGTGTGGTGCTGAAATTGTTTTTCTGACAGAGTAAAAAAGATGGCAGACTTGTATTAACTGTTTTCCCATAAAATCCAAATTGCATTCCAAATGGAGACAAATTATTGCACCTTCATACACCCTGCAAGCTGCACTTACAGCAAACTCAGGCCAGTTTTGAGCCTAACCTGAGGCTGTGCATTCTCTTGACATTTTTCTGGTGCTATTATGACCAATTAATCATATCTCCCAATACAAAACAGCCAAAATGTTTACTCAAACATATGTGCCAGTGAATTGATTAAAATAAAAAATAAGAACAACACTTGTTAAATAGATCTCAAATATTATACAACTGTCTGAGCAACTGGTATTGTCCAGTCCCCAGTTCCTACAGGATGGCAAGCAATATGTGCCTCTATTTCCAATGCACCAATTGAACATATGTCTGTCAGAGAAAGATGGAAATAGAATGAGGCTAAGATAATTTAAATAAACAGCTGTCACTTTATGCAAGATTGCCTCTGGTGAGCTTTGATTTGTGTGTGTACAAAAGAGGACAAGCACAACTCTAGAACTAAACAAAATTACAAAACTGAGACTTTTTAAGTAGGAAGGTCATTGTGCCTGTCTCCCATTTTTCTGTAATCTGCAAACAACAACAACTCTCAAAAGAAAAACTTATTCATCTGTGTTATTTGTTCCTTCATTATTGCTGGCTGTCAAAGACTTCACTGCATTGCCCTGGGCCTGCTAAGATCCTACAGAACTTGCCTGTGAACTCTTTGTGCTTTCAAGAGAGGAAAAAAAGGCTTAAAGCCATCCTTTTTTTAAAGGCAAAACAGAGCCAATGAGTTTTACATTGCTTACACAGACCCTTCTTGAGGGAACTCAGTTGCACCCCTGCGTTTACATTTTGGAATGTATATATGATTGTTTAACAGGAATTAAACTCACTTGTACTTTTTTGTTCTTATTGAATCCTTCAACTGAAGGATGAGGCTCAAAACGCCATAAAGATGGAAAATTTCCACGCCAATAACGTGTTCTCTTTGAAGCTCAGTTTGCCAGAATGAATAAACACAGTTAAACCCCAAGATTTCCAACTCTTTAAGGTCTCAAAGCACAGAAGAGATTCTCGTGGTTTAAGCGTGCACACAAGCCTTGATGTGAACATAAATGTCAGATCCTGAAAAATGAGTATCAATAATGTAAAAAGGAAGCAAGAGACAAACCCACAGGGAAGCACCACACAGGGATTTCCTCCACTTTGGAATGGAGATGAGAAAATGTGAAAAGTTCCAAACTGACTTTGAATTTTTTCCCTGGATCTAAACCCTAAGAGCAGCATCTTTGGATTTCTGTGCAGCTGAGGCAGAAGCTCATCTTTAGAAGACACTTGTGCTCCTGAGTTCTCATTCCCTGTTTCCCATCACTGAGGAATGGCAGGATGAAGTGCCACAAAACCTCTGGAAATTTCCATAAAACCCTCAGTCTATTGGGTAAAACATAAAGAATTCCAGCATAGGAACATGTGTTTAAGGAACAGTTTGAAACTGAAAAGTGTCAGAAACCTTTTTTTATCACCAAGGAAACATAGGCTGAAGAGGAGAGAAAATGGAAGAGGTTTATCAATGATATCTTTTAGTGACAGCTTTGGTTATCAATATTTATATGTTTCATGAGGAAAACCCACTATTTTTCAAGCTGTGATATTCCAAAATTCCTCTTCCCCTAGTAGTTATAAATATTGACATCATTATGAATTTAAATATGGATAACCTTAAAATCAAGAGAATTCACACCAAAACTACTTCCAAACCAGTAAAATACTACTGCTGATAAAACTGACTTCTGTAAGACAAGCCTGAGCTTCAGATTCTGCCGAGATTTTTTTTGTTGGGAACCAAGGAAAACGATAAAAAAAACCAAATCTATTTATTCACTTTATTAGATATAGACTCATATATTTTCTCTTCATGGACCTGACTCTCCAGACCCTGCCCCATCTTTGTTGCCTTTCTCAAAGTGAGACAATTCTTCAAGTCCCTTGTGATCTGTTTAATTTACCTGAAATCAGGTGAAAGCACCCATTCCTCTAAAACATTGTGATTTGGTTTACTTACTGGAAGTTAATTCAAAGAATTAAATATGTTTATTGTGCCATTTCCATTTCGGTTTCTTTATTTCATCACCCATGTTGCTAAAGTAGTCATAAAATAAGCATAAAGAAATCAAATAAACTACTAATGCCTCACCCTAATTATCAACAATTGAATTAGCTGATGCAAACCCAAAATAATTCTTCAGTGGACCCACACTGCTAAATAAACATTAGATTCCCATAAAATAAACTTCAATATTCTGCTGCTATAAAGCCCTAATTTTTAAAACACCTGTGCGTTGGAAAATTTTGGCAAACTTCTTACATTGAGAATGCATTAATTTCTTTTCCAGCTATGAAATAGACAATTTTGCTACTTTAATAAAAGAAGTAAACCTATGCATTAAAGTTTAAAATTTTTAGCAATATGACGTTTTTGAATTCTCTCTTTTAACAGGGTTTGTACCTTTCTGTAAAGCAATTCAGTGCTTCTCTACAGGTGAATTTAGTTTCTAAACTGTTAAAATTTTAATGGCCTCCTGTCTTCAGAGAAACAAAAGGTGCTGTGTTTAGGGTTTTCTGATAATAAATCTACTATGTGGATGAAAGGAAAATATAAAAACATTTAAACTTAGTTTTCAAATTCAATTGAGAAAATATTTCTTTCAGCAGCTTCATGATAGGAAGACATGAGTTATACCTAAACATAAACAGGAATAGAGGAATTAATGTAGGATTTTTATAAAGGCCAGATGGATGTGCAGCTTTATTATTAAAAATAGAATGCACAATTCCATTTCAGTATAAGCTTTACTTAATTGTACAAAATTTATCCTAATACGGAGCTCATAAAGCAAAAAGTTTTTATCCCAGTTGTTTTTGTCTTACACATTTTGATTTCAAAAGGGCCTCTGCTTTGAGCAAACAAATCTGCTCATCCAGAGCCATGTGTAAAGTGTTAGAAACAGAATTCACCTGCACCCTGGGAGGGGATGAGCTTCCCTTAATTTCTGTTAATTGATTGAGAATCCTTCTGCCAACAGAGGCACCCTGGGCAGGAGGGATTGGACCCTCCAGCTGTAAATTCATGACCCTGCTGGTGATCACAGCTGTGATATTTCCAGTCTGGGCCTTCTGAAGGTGCTCAGATCTCCAGAGCTTTGCCTCCCATGCCAGCAGTAACTCCTGTCTGAATTGTCCTTGCTCCATCCTAAAATAGAGAAATCCTGGAGCTCTGTGCCTTGTGCACATTAAAAACTGTTCTTCCTCAGCACCATCGAGAAAGCAAAAAATACATTCACATGTAAAGGGATATTCTTAAACTGAATATGGGTTTATTTTGATAATTAACCTTGTTATGTGATATGATTAATGGTTTTTATAGAAATAACCTATTGTTTATTAATATTTTGGAGGTGCATATAGGAATTCCTCCTCTTTTTCCAAGAATGGAAAGACGAACAACAAAATGATTACTCCTTTCTGACAGTTAGACAGATGTTCCTTGACACTGTGCTCCTGGAAGCAGAGAAATGGCCATCTACTGGAAATCCAGATGTTTATTCTTGCCTTGGATAAATGAATGCTGGTGCTGCATTTTGTACATGATTAAATAATCCTTGTTAGATCAGCAGTCCTCCCACTTTAGGTTTAGGCTGAAAAGTTAAGTAACCTGAGCTGGTTTGTGTTCCAGCACTGTGATTTTATAAATTCCTTTTGAATCAAGTCTATAACTAACTATCAGTCAAACCCAACATAAAAGGAGATTGCCCAAGAGGAGATGCTCTGACAGCCCAGACGTATAATTACTAATGTATTTAGAAACACCCTGCAAATCTGTAATAAAGATCAATGGCTTACAGCATAATTTGGCATCTAAAGCGCAGAACTCTGATTGTATTGTGTTTGTAAACATGTTTTAAGCTGTTGATAAGGTCTGTCAAGCAGAGGAAATTGAAGTCACTGTGGCAAAGATCCCTGAGATAGTTAGCATCCGAAGAGAAAATGATGTGCCAACTTCTCCGAGCCTTGCTGCCGTCTGTGACATTTGCAGCTGCACAGAACCAGCTTAGGGGAGATCCCTGAACGAGTCAGGGTAGACAGTGCCATTCAAAACAAAACTCCCGGAGGTGAGGGGGCTGGGAGCACCAGGATAACTCCAGATGTAGGAAAAAATAGATATTTCTAAAAGCAATAGTCGCTACCTTGTCACCAGGCCAGTGCAAGAGCAAATGTCATTGCAGTCATGGAGTTCAGAGCCATGGCCACAGGTCATTAATTGTAATTTACTGGCAGCAGTTTGATCAGTACACAGTGTCAAAGGCCTGTAGCAATCCCCAGGTGAGGCACATTTGAAATCACTGCTTAGCTGTGGATTCTGCTGCTGGTGGCAAATGATCAACACTGGAACTATTTGGATTTCTTAGCAATGGGGAATATTTTCAGCTGGGCCTGTAGCCACAGCCATGGAGAGCACCATGACTGATTCATCCCAGGCAGCAACAGCAGCACTCTACCATCATCTACAGAGAAATTTTCCATGGAAGAAAAATTTCCAGAAAACTCTCAAGGTGCTGGATATTTCTCCCAGTGAGATGGAACAATAATGCTACAAAACTGATTTCAATAAATCCAAATTCCATCTATTTTGTGTTTCATTTTATGAATACTATAGGAATTGACGTTTGCCTAATAATATTTACAAATGGATTTATAGATAATCTGAAAATAAAGCCTACAGAAGAATATCATAATAAGAAGAAAATAGGATAAGAGGTGTTTGAAAACTGGGAAAATTATCATTCTTCTGAAGAGTGCTGATCATCAGTAAAATAATTGTTTCCAGCAGTGGTTTACAGAGGCAATCAGAGATACAATGTGCTTATCACACCAGATAAACTACATTTGTTGTAGGTTTGAACCTGCTGAGCACCCAAACAAGAACTGGGATATTTTTTAGACTAGAATAAGAACAAGGCAACAGTGGTCCAAGTAGCTAAGTCAAAGGGATTTTGAGAATACAGAATTTTTATAATTTTTTTGTCTGAGAAGAGCACGTTTATTCATACTACTCCTTACACAGGAAATTCAAGTAAAGGAGCAAATAGCCAGCCAGCAATGGAGCCTGGAAGAATTGTGTCTACATTTCACAGCATTAGTGAGTTTTATTAATTCTCTAAGTTCATAACTTTAATATCATTAATCAAAAATAACTAATTTCTTTGTCTGTGCCAGAACAATTTTTAAAAAATATTTTTTAAATTAAGGGAAGGTAAACATTCCCCTTTCAAGGATGGAATTTTGACACAATCCTGGAATCATGCTGACAGAAAAACCCCTAGGTGTTCTTTTCCCATATGTTGCCAGAAAAAGATAGACCCTTATTTAGCCAAAAAAACCCTCTAAGCCTTCCAAAAATTCTTTTTTTCACACAGAGTCAAAAAAGGGAAGGAAATACAATCACACAGGGCACGTTGCCTCACATGGGGAGAGTGCAGAGGGTGCCACAGATCGGGGCTGCCTTGGCTGCCCAGGTGATTCCCTGACAAATTCCCATTTTCCTGCCAGGAGCACGAGCCCGGCAGCAAGAGGAGCACAGCAGCAGGAGCTCTGGGGTCCCCAGGATGTCACAGCAACCTGGGTGAGGTTGTTCCTCACTCTGACAGGAGCAGACAAACAGCAGCTGGTGCTGAGAGCACCAGACGCTGATTTTTCGGGAAACCGCGATAAATTAAACGCAACATTTCTCGTGGCACCTCACCTGGCCTAGGGACACCCTGGCCACAGGACAGCTTTGCTGAGACAGAATCTGTTCTCTGAGGGGTTTGTGGGTTGGTTACAAGTCCCATCCATTTAATTCTGGGCTCCTGCAGCCTCCCTGACGATGCTCTGTGAACACCTACGAAGCCTGCCCGTGGTGAAACTGCCGGCGGTGGAGCTGTCAGGATTAGAGGAGAATGCTAAATTAACTGGGCTTTAAAACTGATAGGAGCAGAAAGGTACCTGAAGGTCTACTGCTTTTCACTAATTCCCCTAGATCTTAAGTAACTCTTTCTTTGGCATAATTCTCATTCTGTTTGACAGTAGCTGGCCCTGCAGCGATTCCACCTTTGGAATTCATCAATCTGATTCCTTTTCTTCTCTATGGTGGCTAATCCTGTCTCGTACTTATTTCCTGTTCTACCCAACCCTCCCAGAGTTTAAAAGCTTAGAGACAGATCGTAAACCATCAGGTTCTCTAAGAGGTTGTTTCGTTCTTTGCATATTAAGAGCCAGAATGAGGAAATGCTCCTTTTTCAATGCAAGGAAAAACCAAAAACCCCAAAACTCAGCATGCAAAATGAGATCCCTTCCAAGAACTATTCAGTGCAGACACAACAGACTCCAGGTTCCCACATCAGGTTCTGTGGCTACAAATAAAATACTTGCCATGATCCCAATTACGAATCAAATTTTTAAATATTTATATTTTAAGAAAATAAAACATAAAAAATACTAGATCACAATTCTAGAGCTCTACCAGCTTTCAGTAACAACTCACTGTGTTTTGGGGGCTCTTTCGTTTTGTTATTCAAAAGCACTAAATACAAGAAATGCTACAACAGTGTCAATGCCTTAACAAGAGAAATCTTTTCAACAAGCATCTCCTATTTCTGCATTTTCAATTTCAAGATGGTCCCTACATAACAGGGTTAAATGTCAGGGTTCTGAGATTGATCCACATCTATAAATGATACCAAAGGTTCAATTCCTACTGAAAAACAGACTTTTTTTTTTTTTTTTTACTGCAATCAACTAAAACCAAACTTGTACATAGAGAATAAAATGATTCATCAAAATAAAATCCAGTTTTTCTCACCAACAAGTAATTTATGTTCCTCAATTGAGTAGTTATGACATTCTGCAGCTCTTCTTCTCTGGTTATGGACAAAGGAATAGACACTTCTGACAATGCAAGGGGTCTTAAATGCCTGCTCTAAGCTTTACCTCTCTATTTAGTGCCACAGAAGACTCCACTCTCCCTAAGTGCTCTATTTTCAGTTGTTTCTTCTGTTTCTTTCCACTGATTTAAATTCCGTATCTGATCTTAATTGGCAACACAGGTTAAGGCCGTGGGAGAAGAGAGAAATGTATAATTATATTCAGAAATGAAAGGAAAATATAACTGAGGGAAATATAAGCAGATATAATTTCTTGTTAATCCTGGCCAAAAGGAGGTATCTTAAGAGAGAGCAAAACAACTGCAGAACAAAATTATAACCATGATATCACATCTAACTAATCAAATAGAGCAAATGACCTGGGATTCCAATTAACACATCTATGCAATTTATCTATCTGTTGAGTCTATTTAGGCATACAGGGAGTTTAACAAGATTTCAGTGTGTGGGAAATGAAAATTGAACACACAGATTTGTTTTCTGTAAAAATTTTCCCTTTCCCCCACCCTAATTTTATCTGATTAGTCAATCACAATCCAGATTTTTTATTGTTTTATCACAATGCAGCTGATTAGCATTTTCCAGACAAACTCTTATTCGCCCACAACACCTTCCTGTTACACCAGCCATGAATTGTTTCTGCTGTCATCACTACCTGGGCTGGTTTGGGCCGGAGTTCCCTTTCTCCCAGCAGCTGCTGTGGGGCTGGATTCTGGATTTTTGCTGGGAGCAGCACAAATGCTTCCACTGTCACTGGACAGTGACTCTTAGGCACCAAGTCTGTTCCTGCATCACATCCCTTGTTTTTATTGCATCCAGAACCCCACAGCTGTGGGAATCAGAGAGCTTTGCAGCTCGAGTATCAGCCCAGGGAAGTGGGAAGGATCAGGAGCATCACTCTCAAGGCCCCTCTCAATCCCCCTGAGGAGCTGAGTGCAGCTGCAGTCCATGAGACCAGACTGGATTTATCAAGGAATGCAGAAAAGCTCAGCTGGTGTTTCCTTCACACCCTCATTCCTGGATCCAGCCTTCCACACACATCCCAAGGAGCATTCCAGGCTGTTGGATGCAAGTGCTCTCCAGCAAGGGAGCTCTGCTCTTGCAGGATGTGCCGGGGGTCAGCATCAGTGGGCACCACTGAGGTACGGACACAGTGAAAGGGAACCATTGATTTCCTGGCTGAATGTGCTCTTTATTTTCGCACAGATTTGCACATTGTAAGTCCTATTTTGATGCTGACTGTTCCCCAGGCTTCTCACCAAGTCCCTCTTTCCATCTCAGCTCCCCCAACCACAGGGTGCTGGAAGAGATGATCCCGGCTGGGAGCTGAGGTGGTGTCAGGCATTATTTTTATTGCCAGTGATGAGTGCTGAATTTGTATTTGGAGTGGCTGCACAGGAAGAGCAGGGAGAGGATATAAAAATGCAGAGGAGTACCCAGTGCATGCCAAAGTGCAGCCTCACAGGCAGCTCCTGTCTTTCAGGGAGCTGTCAGCCACATGTGTAATAAACCACAATTGTGTTCAAAGCTGATGCTAATATGGCTCAGTGGGAGACTGGTTTTAAATGTCATATTTTCAAGCCCTTCTCTAAACTCTCTTTCCTAGAGAATACTTCAAGGGAACTGGCATTCTAATGAATTCCTTAGGCCTGATTTTCAGAGCTATTAAGTGCACCTCTGATCACAATTGCAATAGGAGATACTGACAGATATTCAGGCTTATCCTATCTAGATAGACAGGTTGTATAAATACTCTGTTTAAAATATTCCCACCCAAGTGGGAAGGAAGCAAGACAAATCAGCCTGAATTAGGATGAAGATGGCAGGGTGACAACACAACTTCTTATCTACCTGAAGCAAGCAACTTCAAAATTATATGAAGAAAATCTGCTTAAGGTGCATAAACCTTTGCATCAACACATCTGCCCACAGATAACAGATAAAACAACAAGTTTTGGTTATAATGGACACATTTTACAATTTGTATTGTATATCTACAGTTGCACATGCTTTTGCAACGTTCTGAATTTTGGTGAAATATAAATTCTCTCCTGGAATTTGTAGAACCTGTCTCCTCTGTAGTAGAACAAACAGAGAATTGAGAATAATTTGATCATTTCTGACACATCCTTCCTGGCATTGCCTAGAAAACGTGTACACAAATTTAAAATCTCTTTGGCACAAAGGACTATTCCTTATGGGCTCACCACCTGTTTGTTGATGCCCAGCCAGTCCCTCAGCAGCAATCAGCCCTTCCAGGGCCAATTCCCCCCAGTTTCTGCCCTGGACAGAACATTCCATGGCCTGGAATATCCCTCTGGCCAGGTTGGATCATTGTCCTGGCCAGGCTCCCTCTGGGCTCCTCGTGCACCTCCTCTCATGGCAAACTGAAAAGCTGCAGCTACAAAGCTAAAACCACTCAGCCACAACTAAAACATCAACGTCCTACCATGTTATTCCCACTCTAAATCCAAAATACAACGTGATAAGAGGGGCTAGGAGGAGAATGAACTCTCTCCCAGCTGCAGCCAGGCCAGCCTGTACCTCTCACTAATGTATTACATCCCTTTCCCTCACAGTTTATTTCTCTTTCTCTCCTCTTGGCCATTTAGCAGCTGCAGCAGAGGAAAGTTGTGTGCAAAGAAAAATACCAGGGAAAGAAGGCAATGGATCAGCCTGGGATGGAAAAAGAGGGAGTTTTGTAGCAGAGGAGCAGCAACAGAGAGCCCCCAGCCCCAAGTGCTCAGATTTTCCTTTAAGTGGAGCTTGATGAAACAGAGATCCTGCTCAGAGCTGTTCATCACAGCTGGAGGGAACAATTAAACATGAGCCTCCTAGATGTTTAGTCAACAGGGAGCTGTCTGTCTAACACGGCTCTAAGAAAAATATGACATCTTAGAGCCCTAAACACATTTCTATTCAGGATATGGGACACCAGGACAGTCTGACATTTTGTGAAGAGAGAGCCTAGACCAGATCATTATTTAAATGAAGACCTGGACATGTAAAGACAATAATTATCTTATTTGAAGGTCTAAAAGTTATCTAAATAGGAGAAATACAGGTGGCGTGTGTGACCTATCCCTCCCCCATGCCCCGGTATCTCCTGAAGAAAAACAAGAGATAAAAATCTGAGAGACAATGACAATTAGCCTCCTAATTAAAAAATAAGCAAAAAGCTAGGCTGCAAAGCAAGTTATTCTGAGTAGGATATTCCCAGTTGTGCCTCAGTCTAAATAAGACTTTTCTCCTCAAATGCCGCAGCATACTAAGTGCCAGGAGAGAATTATTGCAGCATATGATGAACAAAACAACACAAGTACAAGGAACGAAGTCACAAAGCTGTCCACGAAGTGACTTGCAGCTCAAATTGCAGCTAATTAGGAGTCAAGACTCCTGCAGTATGAATCCTGCTGCAGAGACAAACCCCCATGACATTTAATACCTCTCTCATTTGTTTGGGTTTACCCAAGCTGTCGGCAAATGAAGGTCAGACAACTTGTCCAGGTATCCTCAGCCATGTAAGAAAACTGGGCATCACCAGAGCTTCCCAGTGCAGGGCTGCAGGATCTGATCTTTCATCTCTGATTCTGAGATTCAGGATGGCCCTGACAGCACAACCCAGCTCCTGGCTGGTGGAGGTTGGGTTGCTTTCTTGTAGAATTTTTTTCCCAAAAAAAGAGTTGCTATGAAGCTGATTGCTGGGTACTCGTGGGGATTTAAAGGTATTTGGAAGAGATAAAAGAGGTGACTGTGAAGGACAGGGTGGCACTGACTACAGCTCTCTCTTGGGGGCTGGGAATGAACCTGAGGGGTTCAGTCTTTGGGGAGATCTGGTCAGACCTCACCTGGAGCTGAGCTCGGAGTGACTTTCCTGGATCCGCTGGGAATTCAGACCCTGCTCTCTCCCTGCCCTACCAGGAGCTGTTCCCCCATCACCCTGCACCCACAGCTGCTTTGGTTTTACTCTGAGTTTCTCCACACCATTTCTCCTGCCTGCCGGGACCTTTGTTACAGCTCCAACCCCTGCTGCTGAGCTTTGGATCCATCTCGTCCCTCGGGACTCCTGCTCATCCCACCCCTTGGAAAGGTGCCAGCATCAGAAAAAAACTGTGACTGTATCCTAACTCTGTTTGGTGCTAATACTATAGTTACTGTTATTTTGTTTATCTTGTTAGACTCATTAGTAAAGAACTGTTATTCTTATACCAAATCCTTTGCCGGGGAACCCCTTTAATTCCCAAAGTATAGCAATTTGGAGAGAGGAAGTTTACTTTGTCCATTGCAAGAGAAAGACTCGTGCTTTTTCCTAGCAGGCACACCTGTTTTCAAACTGAGACGCTGGCAAACCCTGCTGAGCTGTTCTGTGCCTGCCCCAGGGCTCCCCACCCCACCCACCAGCTTTGCAAAGAGTGATGGCTTCAGGTCATGCCTGCATAGTTTGAGACTCTTTCTAATGTTCAATATTCACATTATTGCTGCACAGGAGCTTATGAAAACTATTAGTTATAATATTTAACTTCTGGGTGAGAAGAAAAATTAAAATTGCCTTTAGGAAGAATGAATGGGCCATAGAGCTACTAAATGCCTGAGTATAACATTTTCTATATGTTTATTGATCTACGACCAACAAACCATAATTCACTTGCCATGACAAGCTTTATTTATTTATTTAATAGCTCGCTTGAGTCACTATTATTTCCGAAACGTATTTTCAGACTCGCTAATCTCTTCATGAACATGATAAACCATGATGTGGCTAAGTCCTCAAGTAGTCCAGATAAAGTATATTTTAGATGACAAATTAGGGATAGAAAACTTCTCTGTAATGAACAAAAATAAACCACAAGTGCATTTGTTTCTCTTGCTGATCATTAATTCAGTCTAAATTTTAGTATGAATTCTAATTAAAATTTTGTTGGTCTTCACTGTCTTCTGACAGGAAAACCACAGAGCACATGGTTGCACTGAACTAATTTCACTAACAAATGCTTGACATCACAGTCTGTTGAAATTTCAGATTTAGTGGAAAGCTAACAGTATTTTGATCAATTCTGAAATATGCCCAAACACTTAATTTTGCAAAGCATCTGTTACACACTGACTCTTCCAATGCTAAATATTTCAATGCCTATTGTTTTTCTGTTAAAAATGTCCAATTTATAGTATTCAAATTTCTACCTAACATCCAGAGAAATATAGATGACAGAAGTGAAAATTATTCTGCTAGGTTATCCTTAAAGCTAAATATACAAAAATGCTGAACTATCTTTTACTACAGTTTTACTTATCGGTGGTAAAAGAGTGGGAATTATTGGATACTATTAATACACTAAAAGGAAATTATGAAGTTAATTAATTGCATCCTCCTTTCACTGCTTCAGATCTACACTGTCAACTCCCAGGCAGAATTCTGAAGAAGCCAATATTGTAATTTTTGACAGAAGATGAACAGGGAAGTTTTAACCTCTAGGCTTAGGAAAGATGCAGGGGCTTGTGGATGGCCCATGTGATGCTTTAAATTTTAGCTTTTTTATTTTCCAGATTCTGCACTGTATTGGGGTGTGACTCTTAACTCCATAGAAAGGATCAGCAAGTTCCCCTCACAGTTTAGGCACACAGAACAATCCAGAGCCAAGGGCACAGAACAATCCAGAACCAAGGGCACAGAACAATCCAGAACCAAGGG
>JAWWMU010000210.1:2651474-2670088 GCA_035048155.1 Cinnycerthia olivascens
GGCACAGAACAATCCTTTGCCAGCCCCAGAACCAAGGGCAGCGCTGCAGCCTCAGCCCCAAAAGTGCAAACAGCAGCGAATTGAGGAGAGCAGCCTGGGAGGGTGGGACTGCAGAACCTGGAGCTGGGATGGGACAATGAACCCCAGTGTGGGAATGGAGCAAAACTTATAAAAGTGTGAAACTTCTGACCCAGAGTCCATCCTGGGTCCATGTTGGGTGTGGCCATGGCCAGGCTCTTGCACTGCCCAACGTGAATCCTTTGAAGGCCTTTCAATAAATCCCTGCTTTATTCTTTTAACCCTGTCCAGCTCTTGTTCCAGGAAGCCTCTCCATGGCACAAGCCAGGACCAAAGGTGGCTCAGTTTCAGTGTCTGTCACAGGGTGCAGAGGCACAGACCCCGAGGAGGATCCCACTGGGATCCTGCCCAGCAGGCTCTGCCTTCCCTCCCAAGTGAAGCTGCAGCAACTTTTGAAGTTCCCAGGATGGCACCAGCCCGTGTCTCTCACATCACTTTAAACGTGCTCTGTTGAAGATAACACGAGAAGGCCTCCTGGGGCTGTGTAGTCTCCTGTTGTGATTATTATTCAGCAGCAAATGCCTGCCTGGATCCTACTGTGCTCTGTTCTAAATCAGTACAGCTATCTGCTATCTGACACCTCCTGAAATCTGACTGCATCTTAGGGGACAGTCTGCGCTGTAAATTATTTATTCTGACTTACACTGCTTGCTTTTCTCTGCTCAGAACGAGCTAGAATGGCCAGGCCCTCGTGGCTTGTTTCTTGACTGGATTTAAGATTGTTACAGTCTCTTGGCTTAATAGCTATTATCTTTTTCTATACTCCAAAGGTGTCTAAAGAAAAAAAAAAGAAAGGTTTTTAAATTTTAAAGAAAGTATTTCCTTTATGTATTAATAACACCTTAGTTTTTGATGCCAAGATTTATTCACAAGAATAAACAAGCTTTAAAGGCTTTTAAAAAATAATTAATGTCTAAATTATTTTTTCCATTCCTGCTTGTATTGATTAGATCCCAGAGTACTGTGATCCATCATGAACTAACTTAGAAGTAAGAGAAACAGTTCTGATCCTGCTAAACTTACGAACAATTGTGCATGTCCAGTGTGGCCAACCATTATAAAAACTCTTGTTTTTTTTTTTTTTTTAAATTGGCTTCTGTTTTTTTGTAGAGTTTTGTTTGTTTGTTTTTAGTTAAGTTTTGAGACAACCCAACAGAAAGAGTTAAGTGAAGAATTGATGTTGTTGCTGAGCCTTTGACTCAATTCCAGGGTCTCATTATCCTGATTCTTGGTTTGGTGTTTGATTCCAACCTCCCTGGCCCTCAGCCTTTCCTCCAGCCCCTTCCTCATCTCCTCAGCCTCCTCTGGCCCCACTCCAGGATCTCCCTGTCCCTGCAGCCAGAGCTGGACCCAGCACCCCTGAGCAGAGGGGCAGGGCCCCCTCCCTGAGTCTGACACCATTAAACCTCCATCAGGCAGGAAAACCTCAAATAGCTGCTTCTCCAACAGGCATTTTGATAAGTTAGCACAGCAGTCCATAAACATGTTCCGTATTAGTAAAACAAATTCCTGTTTGCAGCCGAACGTGGCAGCGCATATTGCTGCGAGATGGCCTTTACAAAGGCAATAATAAATCACAAATACCCTTAAGAGGATAATGCTACCATGAATGTGGAAAGAAATAAGCATCTGTAACCCGCAGATTAAAAGAGGCAGCATATTTAATATGAAACAATGTAATGTAATGCCAACATGAGATGAGAAGATTACAAATTTCTTCAATTAGTCATACAGCCAAAGCATGAATACAAATACTCACTATCAGCACTCTGAGATATAAAGCACATCAGAAAATAGGTCAAAATAAAGCATATCAGCCCTGCTCAAACAAATGAGAGTCATGTGAAGGTAGTGTTTTGGGGTTTTTTTAAATATACTATCAGATGTTGAATCCTGGCTGTATTTATCAGATACCTTCACTTTTTGTTACGTATCCTTTCAGGATTAGGCTGTGATGAGCCCAATTCTTCCAAGACACCTAAAAGGTTACACTCCCATTTCTCTTTTTTGTTTAAGGGAGGGAGAAAGAATAAGGTATAACATCTCATAAACCACCAGAGAGAAAAACCCTTCAGGAGTCTGATATTTCCATTTAATTGTTAGACTCTGATTGACAACCAAAAAACGTAAAAATCTCTGTCTCTATCTAGCTCACAGTGTGAGCATCACCTAAGAAAACACTCTCTTTATCCAATCTGATCCATTTCTTCACATCCTCTGGGTTTCTCCTGTGCCCATTATCACACGATGGCCAAGGGTAGGAAGTTCCAAGGGTAAATATGTTTGATTTAGTGAACATGGTGATTGGGACCAGCTTTTGGATCCTTCTGATTGGCCTCCAGCCGTGTGTCATGGCTCTTCACTTCCCTTGTAGGGATCACGAATTTCCTGTGTTTTAAGACTCTTAAACAAGTGCAATCTTGTGAATCAAAAGCTGTCAGACATTCTCACCAAAACTGTTCACTTGCACAAACCAAAAGGAAAAAAATCAAATCCACACCATCAAAGGCTGAAGTGTCATCCTATGGAAGCAAACCCAGAGAGTTTCTGCCAATTCTGCCAACTTTCAGTTTGTCCTGCTCTCACACTAAAGAGCTGAGGACCAATATTCTAAATGCAAAGTGCACGTGAGGGAGTGATTCTGACTGCAAAAACACCTCTGCAAAGGAAACTTCAGCCCACACCATCTATTCTCTATCGAAAACTAAACCATCAGTAATTTTTAAAAATGCTCAGGCACCAGAAGCTTGGAGCCCAGCTGGTACTTTTAGTGACAATTGATAATTATAAACCTTTGCCTTTCTATCAGAAGGGCGTGCAGGACTTTGCTGTACAACAGAGCAGCACCTGCCTGCTCAGGGGGCAGCTTTGGCACCCCTGAAACAAAGAATTCTGCAATTGTTCACCCTCACTCTTCTCAGCAATTGCTGCTAATGAAAATGATAACCAAGAGGCTTTTGCAAAGTTACAACGAGGAACCAGGATAACGGGAAAAATTTCAATATTCAAGCTGTGTAACATTGTTTTGATTCAATTCATTTGCAGATTATTTCGGAATAAAAAAAAAAATATTAAAAAAAAAGAAAGCTTGTGGCTTAAAATTCATTGTGTACCAAAAGCTACATTGGTGATCTTATGGCATAGTTATGGAACAGGAGAGGTCAAAATTAATGGTTTTAAATTTTACCTCAATACTACCAACATTTATTCTGAACTCTCTTGGTACTTATGCTTCAAAATATAGTGCTTTTTTAAAACCTTATTTTGCACATTTTCATTTAAGTCAACCCAAGGGAATAAAGAAAACACTACACTAAGATCTTTAAAAAGGACCTTTTTTTCAGTGCAAGACACTGCATTTTAATGCAAGCCATTTTTTTCTACTATAAAATCAATCCTAATTTTAAACTTTTCCTTCTTCAGTTTAACAAATCATTTCCCACCCATAACCTTGAGATATATTTCAGAAAATCAGACAAATAATATCTGTATTTGCTTAAAAATGCAATTTTCTTACCCAAGAAACGTAACATCAACTTGGACACATTAAGTTTGTAAAGCTATCAATTTTATGCTTTTCCTCATTTATACATTTATGTTATGTATTTCCATCTCCCAATCGTTTGTACTAAAATTTGATATGGGATTAGCAATTTCATAGGTGAAATCCCTTTGGATTTGGGAGATACTTAGAATTTTATGTGATCAATTTTCCAAGTCCCCAAGCAATGGTTCTGCATTTCAGGTGTTGATATTTTTCTCTGTTGTACCAACAGTGCAGTACAGATTCAAAATCAGTACTAGCAGTACTGAAAATTGGAATTTTTCCTGTTTAATCTTTTTGCATCTAGTACTGTTTTCCCCAAATACCTCCAAGACAGCCTGATAATTAGCATACATCAAATGCATTGCTGGCTATTACCAAAAATAGGGCTCCTTTCAACATGCTGAAGGGAACAGTTGCTGACAGAAATTAAGTAGTTGTTTTAATCTTTGTGATATCTTCCATATTTCAAGAGCTACAGCCCAGTGGAGTTCTTAGTTGCCCTTTTCCAATCTTTCCCCCACCCACCCTGATTCCTATTTATGCCTGTGATGCTACATACTCAGTCCTGATGTAAAGCCCTTAAAAGAAACTGCCTTCTTTTAGTCTTTTTTTTCTGATTAATTTGAAACATAACATTTGATTTAGAAATGTCTGAGAGTAAGAACTATTTATTGATGCTGGCCCTAATAACACCCTGAAGCTCTGCTTTTTGTCATTGCTTCTTGCAGTTCTTCCAGCTGTGAAAAAATTCCTTTTTCCAAAATATTATAGAGCCTCAGAACTACAAGTGCAGAATAAAAGGCAGACACTGGTCTCAATTCCCAGGAACCCTGCCCTGGAATGCTGCAGCTCCAGGACTCACACACAACATGATTCACTCTGTGCTCCAGGAGGAAAATGGAAGTGACTGGAGGTAGATCAGAATTAGTGATTCTCCAAAGAATTTTCTCTACCCTCTCCTTTGAGAAAAGGTTTATTTTAGTAAAGGCTGAAGCTCACTCAGAAGAATAAGAGCTGCTTTTTCCTCTAAGGGAGCTCATCCCCCAGCCAAACACTAACACAAATCCATCCTGACTGCTATGAATTGCTTCTCAGCATTGATTCACTGGCTGCTGACCGTTTTATAAAGTGGGCAGCCTCAATTCTGCACACCAAGTTGGGATCAAAAGGGTTCCTAACTGAAGATTAATATTGACATGTATTTCTGCCACATTAAGAAATCTGGGGAACACAGTTCATTGTAAGCGATCGCTTCATTATCCAAATTCGTGTCTTCCAATATTTCCTCAGAAAACGTTGCACAATGGCCTCAGCGCTCCTGAAGAACTGTATTTGTTCTTTTATTGAAATGTTGCCATCAGAAAGCATCGTTTGTTCCCATCCATAATTCAGTTTCCTTCAGAAAAGGCAGGAGCTGACTGTTCAAATATATTGAAGCTCTCATAGCCTGCAGCACCTGCTGCAATGCATTATTGATACTCGGCGGTGGCGCTGACGCAGTTCTGGGAGCATCTGCTCTCCTCTGGATGGGAGAGCTCCAAAAGGAAACATTTCCTGTGGGCTTCCCTTTTTCTGATACTTTCCCAAGATGGATTCCTAAAAGGAGCGACCTCTAAGTCCGAGCATCTTGAGGAAGCCTCTGCACTTTTATTTTTTTTAACTAATAATATTTTATTTTTAGGTTTTTTCCCCCACAGCCCATTTTTTCCTTCACTCTATAGGGAAATGGAGCCAATTTAGAGGGAGTCAGGAAGGCTGGCAGAGTTGTGCCCTCAGAGCCCTAGCACAGCTCCTCTAATTCCATGATTTGTCAGTACTTGGGATAAAGTTTCTATGAACCCTCTCCAGCCTCCCTGAGACCTGCTCAGTTTGTTACAGCCTGGTGCTGAATTTCGAGATTGCAGTTTCAGTCCTTGTAAAGCCCATTCAGTAATGAGCTGGATTTGAGGATCCTTTTGGGTCCTTTCTAACTCAGAATATTCTGTGATTCTGAGATTCTCTGAGGTCCAGCCTAGAGTCCCCTGTTTTTGATGAGGTCAGCCAAATAAGGCGTCTTTTGGGACAAAGAGGAATTTTCTTCTGGCTAAATCAGAACCCAGCATGATTTTACCCACAAGATAAAGCTCAGTTCTTTGCTGGTTGAGAGCTCCTACCCTGCTCCAAAGCAGCTCAGGCCTCTGACAAAAGATGAAGGGCAGGGTTGGATCTCATCAAGGCTTCATCCAAAGAAATTTTGCTGGCAACCTCCAGTCCTTCGGGTTATATCGCTCATGACATCAACATCACAACAGAAAAAGGCACGGGGAGAAATGGAGAGGAATGAATCTACAACGTGAAATTTATTGCTGCAATCTTTAGATCCCAAGTGAGTTAATTTTAAAAAGCTGTCAGGTAATTATTTTGTGCTTTGGGGTTTTTTTTTTTCTTGACTGGAACAATGAATCATTAAATAAGTGAGAACTTGAAGACACCATGCTGAGGAGAACTGTCTAGCATCAGTAAGCAGAGAAAAATCTGATTCTGATAGCAGCCTCATCAGTTACTACATAATTTAAATGGAAGTTGGATAATCCTAAAGGCTTTTAGAATCTCATCTAAACAGTGCTATTACTCATTCTCAAAACATTTTATTGCGGGAAGATCGCTTTTTATGCTCTCAGATAAATTCAACAGGATCCCTATAATTTTATTTTTATGTAAATATATACACCCCATCTATAATAAAATGGTTCACTGCTGAGCATTTAAAGCATGAGCATCTACAGTTCTTTTTACATTGAATATGTAAATAAATAAAATCAATAATAAAAATAAAACCTACACTGATGGACTACTTTTAATTTGGACAGATCCACTCCTCTCTCCTGCTTCCTAATCAAGCAGTAATTACCATTTACAAAATCCATGCTTCCTGACCTATCAGCTTTCTGATTAAGACCCATCCAATCACTTGACAAAGAAATCTAATGCTTTGTTTTTCTCCCAAGCTTTCCATTTTTACAGAGGTGTGACGCCTCAATCACGTGAAACCAAAACCCTGTAGAAAGAATTCTGCTTCATTTACAACGTGCACCACAAAAAGAGTTTGCCATAAAAGATTATGACCTTAAGACATTGTAACTCAGAGATCCTGAGCTGAGTTCAGGGTAAAAAAAAATCTGCTGAAGGTTGCACGATAAGAGAGACCTCTCAATGAAGGTGAAGAGTTGTCTTCCAGTTCCTGATGTACTCAGGAAATCCTCAATTGGTCATTTAATGCCTTCAGTTCCTGCCCTCATGGTGCTGCCAGGAAAACCTGGTGCCAGCAATCTGGGCAATGGCCACAAATCAGATTAATTAATTCATTTATTCAACTATTTGGGTAAATGAACAGAAGATCACCTGTGAGTAGAGTATCCCTTCCAGAGCCAAGCTTGCACAAAATAAAAGCAATTTTGCAAAATTTCTCATTTCTATTTTTTAAACCTGCTCTTGTTCACAAGTATCCACAGAAGCATCTTCACATGTAGTTATAATTATGTATTTCCTGCTCATTTCCTAAAACTGGTCATTCTTTTTCATTAATGAATGGAATCAGAAACAAATTTAAAGCACAGAGTTCACTTGTCTTCTAAGTGAAGCAACCTCTCTATGTAAATTATCATTTATCTCAGGGCATTATGACATATGATCAGAAAACATTCATAATATCAAGGTTCTTTAGCTACAGCAGTTGTATCTTCATCTACAGGAAAATAATTCTGAAGAAAGATTAAATACTCAAACTACCTTTTTCCCCCTCCATTATTTTATCTCTTACCACTTTTTTTTTTTAATATCGTAAGAGTTGTATATGTGACACAATTTTTATCTGATATTTGTCAGTTTTCATTTATTTGTTTTTATGATAAGGGAGTTATTTCACCAGCCTGTTTTCTTCCCATTTTCCAGTCAAACAGCAGCATTTGTAAGACTTAATATTCCAACTGGGAAAAAATCCGTTCTATATATAACTCATCTCAGAGAGACAGAAAGAGATGTAAGGATTGAAATCACAAGAGAAAGGAATATTTTCATTTTCCTTTTCCAACAACAGATTTTCAAACGAGTAAGTTTCATTCCCTGTGAGGCTCCCCTGCCGTTTTCTCTCATGCCCTTTAATCCATTTCCAGAACACCTGGAATGCCAGAATGGCAAACACAGACCCTTGCAAGGGCAGAAAACCCTGAGAGATCAAAGTGCTCCTGGTGCAGAACCTCCCTTGAAACACGGCCAGCACCAAAACAGCAGCACGGGCCCATCAGGGTGACACAACAGAGCAATTGAGGAGCTCTGCTTGAAAAATGGGAGTTTCAAACTCCTCTGGTCATCCCTGAGGAGCTCATCAACCCAGCAGCCAACTCAAGAATATCTTTTTATTACATATTTTTTATACTACTTCTTTTTTCTAGGTTTTTTTTATACTACTTCTTAGAAAAATATTTATACTATTTTTTTTTTTAGAAAAATATGACTAATCACCTCTAGTGTTATTTTTAACTTTTGCAGGACTGCTTCAAAACTCATCAGTTCAGTGGTCAGATCCCAGCCCCACGAGTTCTGAATGATATCATCAATGAACTGTCAAGATGTTGGGAAGAGAAATGCATGTCCAGGGCCTTTTAACTGGCTCTAGAAGGAATAAAAGAGACAAAAAACAAAATTCCAGCCCTGAACTGCAACTCTGAGATGTTCTACATGATCCAGAGTTATCCTGGGATAGTCATTGATGGCTTTTTGTAGATGTCACACAGTTCATATATGCTTAGTCATCCATTACTTCTAAAATATGAATTATTAAATCTGACATGGCCAGAAATTCTTCCTTCCCTTGCAGTCTCTGCACTCTGTCATTCCTTCAGTTTAAAGTCATTATTATTGCTTCCTCAGCTCTTTCACAAATGATTTGCAGGTGGGCACACTGTAATTTTAGGAGCTATACTATAGCACAAAACGAAGACACGAGTTCAGGACTGGAATTTTGTTTCTTGTCTCTTTTTTTCCTTCTAGAGTCAGTTAAAAGGCCCTGGGACACACATTCCCCTTCCCAACATCTTTACAGTTCATTCATGATATTGTTCAGAAGAGCTTCCGTGCAATTTTGCAAAACCTAGGGAAAAAACCCCAAACAAACCAAAACAACAAACCCCCCACAAATATTTTCTGTGACAAAGACATCAGTGCCAGAGCAATCCCTGCCCAACCAAGCAACCGCCCTGCAAACCTCCACACCTCTGCTGTCTGCAGGAGGAGCGACAGAAACACAGGAGAGCAAAATCTGTGCTTAATTCCAGATTCCTGCTTCAGCCAGAGGCTACACAGACAACAGGTAGTCCCCAGGTTCCTATTTATGTTTTCCTCAGGAGCTGACAGCCATTAATAATTCATCCCCTAAATCGTATTTGGGTGTCACCGTGAGTGATGTCACCTTCAGAAGCGCGACGGCGAGCGACTCCCAGCCCATCCTTGGCGAGGCCTCATTCTGTCTTGGCTTGCACTCGTGATGAGCTGTCAAACCCAATTTCCTGCCAGCTCCTTGTCAGAGCTGTGCTTGATGTCAGATATCAAACAACGCCCTTGACGCCTCTCCCTTCGCCTTCTGGGGGCTGCGAGGCAGAGGGTGACATTTGTGGGTTTGCATCAAACAAAGGGAGCTAATCCACCAACTGCTTTTTTAAACAATCTGTTTACAAACGAATCCCAAATGATTAAGTGCTAAATAAATCTGCAAACAGCAGAAATTTCTGCTCTTTCCGCCCTTGAACTACTTTCCAGAAACTTGGTAATCAGCGGCGGTTTTGTTCTGATTATAAGTTATTGAATGCGATCGTTTTGCATATAAATTCCTCTCTACTTTTGAATTTAAATGCACTTTAAATGCCGTATTCAGTGAAGCAGACTCCTACATTTGCCATCAGTACTTGCTGACAAAAAATGTCTTTTAGAACAGCAGTCTGACATATTTTCTAGAAAGTGAAAGCATGCTTTATTAAAAGTGCACTTTTCCATGAATTATGCCAACACCCTTATAATATTCCAACTAATTCCATCCTCTCTGAAGTATGACCAGGACATAACACTACAAAAACTCCAGCAGCCCTACCTCAATTCAAGATGTCCAAGGGACATTAATCCTACAAACAAATCCCCCCTGGATCTGTGAAACGCTATTTTCAGCCCTACAGCCGTCCTATGAGGCACATGCACAGACATGCCTATGGAACTTCCCATAAAAAAAATGGGATATACACAGCTCACCTGTGCCCTGCAAAGCCCTGTGCCCACTGTTTTCAGATTTCTTTTGTTCCAGCTTCCTGGATATAAATTGTTACCACTCTATTTCTGCATTTACCTAAGCTTTTATAAGAATCTAGGAAAAAAGATGCTAAAAAAATCCCCAACAAAACACTAAACCACATTATTTTGTGCATTCTCCCATTAATGCTACTTAAGATTAATGGAAGAGGTCAGATTACATTAATTTTTAAGTGCATTTAAGTGATTTTTTAAAAATCAAATTAATGAACAAGTTTCTACTACCATTGATTTACAAAAAGAACCAAAACCACTAAAAGAGTCAAATAAAAAGCTTCCCAAATTTCACATAATTGACTGAAAACATCACACTCATAAGTACATCTTCAGGAAAGGTTTCAGGAATGAAACAAGAGTGGAGGCAAAGGTCCCCAAAATTTACTGGAATTCTTAATGTCAGAGGCATTGAAAATGTTTCTGTTGAAGATTTGATCCCTTTGGCTCCTGCTGCTCCATGGACCTCGTGGTAACTCCAAAAAGGCAGCAGCACACTCCTCCCTAACTCCACTCTCCACCCCAAGGTCACGCTGCACTTGCACAGAGCAGTTCCCAGAGAACCCCCCCAACAATGGGAGGAGAAAGGGGAGAAAGAGGAAAAAAAGAGCAATTGTTTGGAATAACGGGGCAGGAAGAATGATGCTGGCTCACACCTCCCTGCAGCGAGCAGCAGGAGAGCTCTGCCAGGGATGGGCTGTGGGTAAAACTTTGATCTGGCCCCGAGACTCTGGTTCTCCTTTTATTTGCGTCTCCACAGGTGAAGGGGCTCTGATGTCTACAAGGAGATTCTGAGAGGGTGAGACTGAGGCAGCCTTGACCCCACGACTCCTCTGTGCAGGCTTGATCCCTCAACAGGCAAATGGAAAAAAATTAAAAGGGTATTGTAAAGGTGCAAAAAGGCAAGAATGAGGAATCAATGGCTTTAGGGGAAGATCTCTCTCGATTCTGCTGGCTGGAAAAAAGGAGGCATGGCCAGGAATTGCATTCACAGAGGACTCCTTTGTAACATATTGCAGCCCTGGAACTGCCCAAATGTCTCGACAGCATTGTACTGGAACAGATTTGACAGCACAGAGCAAACTCCCAACTTCGCTTCCAGGGAAGCTGTGGCAATTCACAGCGGCTGAGAACTCAGCCCAAGTTTAGAAGACTTTCAATGAATCACTTCTAATACAGTGCAGATGCAGCAGATGTATCTCTGCAGGATTTCAGACCAGTATTTGGGTATAGAGAATTAGTTACATTTCATAATGACATTATTTCCAGATGTCTGAAAGAGATCAGAAGACGACTAACATCTGTTGAGGGACCAAAAATACTGTGTACTTTTAAATATGCAGCAAGAAATATACCAAGTTTCAGAAAAGGAAACAAGTCCTAGGAAAGCTATGCCAATAAAATACACAAGGTTTTCAAGGAAATGTTTCTAGCACAAAGTTGTTCCACACTTGAGAGGCAAATATAAAGAATTTCCTTAAAAAATTAGGCTGTTTTTTTATAATAGCAAAAAACCCACACACCTTTCCTGGAACACAACAGGACAAGGACACAAAAAATATTTTCCTTTTCAGTGAGAGGAATTAAAGACAAAACAAGTTCCTCTTGACCCAAATATCCAAGCACCAAAATGGAATTTTGTGCTTCTCCACTGCACCTCTGGGACCATGCTCAGGACAGTGCTGATCATTCTGCCTGTCTGAGACAACTGGCATTCAAAATACATTTGGAAACTGAACAGAAAAACTTTAACCCCCCTGAGAAGTCTAATTATAAGGTAACAATACAATCCTCTTGGAGTTCATTTATAGATAGATCCAGAGTACTGAAAAATAGGCTAAGTCAAGTTTTCCTGTGGAAGAGAATCCTATTAAATGAATAATTAAGGAGCCTTTCATACTTTCATGCCTACATTGTGCTAATAAGAACTGGTTTCATGTAGTAACTCCAGAGGGAGTCACATGCTGACAACGGCTAAAAGCTTCATAAATTCCAGTTGTAACACTTCCCAGTCACAGTTTTGATCTGAAACAGCTCAGAAGTGCAAGAAAACCAGGATGGATGTGCACTTGGAAAGTTAAGGGGTAAGATTAGAGAGAACTTCTTTCTCCAAGCGAGAGAAATCAAGAGTCAAATGCTGGACGTAGCTTCAGCTTTATTGTGAATTCTCTAAAGAAAATCTAAGCAAGCTTTGCCTTTTTATTAATCTTATTTCCAGATGATGCCCCTGAGCTGTTTCTGGGTGGCCTTTGCTAGAGAGATTTTGAGGCTTGAAAAGTTCTCCTAGGTATGTCCAATATGAGCTTTAAGCAAATAACCAGCTGACATATTTTAAGAGGTGACCTAATTTAAGATCCCTTGTGAACCATTAATTAATTCATCATGTTGATTTATCCATCCATTGCCTGCTTTGTCTATTCCCCTTACTTCCTAAGAAAATTAAAAATTCTTTTAATTATTAAAGACTAAGGAAGACTTATGAAGCCTTTAACTTATTAAACTATTTCTCATGGATTACAAATACATCACACACAAGTGACTCCTCTATAAGAGTTCCAACAGCAAGAAAATATTCCAGAATGATCCTCTCAAAGACTGACTGAGCACATCCTCTATTACTAATTCACACCACTGTTCATGAGATGCCAGCTGCAGCTTTTTCCTCTGACTACAGCTGGGAAATCAAGTTTATTCCACGGCCCTGTGATGTTTTAAACAAGGTCCAGCACGTTGTAGAACAAAATATATATTTCTGACTTTTCACTAACCATGATGCATAACATAACACTTCAAGGAAACAGCTCTATGGGCAGGCTGAATTTTGAAAGCACAACTCACATCTGCTGCTTACGTTCCCAACCCCAGCAGGTTCCAAATTTCATTCACTTGGACAGCGAGTGCAGTTTGAGGGGGCTCTCAATGGAGTGCAAATGGGTCTGGGATTTCTCTGAGCTGCTCCCGAAAAGCTCCCAGAGGTGAAGAATTTAATTCTTCTGCTATGGCAGCTGCTTCCAGGCAAGCGAAAAGTAGAAACACAGGGTAGAGCACGAGGACCCACATGAGCTACAGCAGGTCGTGATATTTTCCTGGATGTCTCTGTACAGACACACAATGCAAAAAAAAAAAAAAAGATCTGCTCTGAATTTACCCAGCTGTGAGGCTTCAAATCCCAAGATTAATGAGATTTAAACTTTATAAAATAGTCACAAGATATAACTATGATTTTTTCACGAAATAACTGTTTTGCTTGTTCAATGTATTTTCTTTTCATATGGTAAAAATAATCCCTTATATAAATTTCAGATCAAGAGTGTTATGTCTTTTTTTTTTAAAACTAAAATGCTCAGTAGATTAATTGAAGGTCACCATTCTATCAACTTGGCTTTCATCTGTTCTTCAAATTTGGATTCAGATACTTTGATTGTAGAAGTTATAGCAGCCCAAGAAATTGATGCCATTATAAATGGAAAGATTCAGACTATCAGGAAATCAGGTATTTAAAGGAAATATTCATCAAAGAGCTTATTTTAATGCACAAGAGTTCACATAAGTGAGCTAATTTTTTTAAAGACCCAAAACTCCCCTGTGCTCTTTTCCCTTACAACTCGCATGGCCTTTAAATGCTGAAAGTTTATGAAGCACTTTTGGTTTAAGATTATACATATATATATATTTATAGATGTGTATTTGTCTACATTTTCCCACACAAATTAGCAAGAGATGATTCTGTGTGGTTTGAAAATAAATTTGGGTTTCAAAATAACATTAATATCTCCTTAAAATCTCCCTTATTTAAAATAACAAGCATTGTTTGGAGTTGGCTTATTCAACTTTTCTCCCACTTTTGCAAAACCTGACAGCTACTATCAATAAATGAGATATTTTCACAAGATACCAGGCAGATTTCTTACATGCAGCTGCTTTTGGGCTGGGTTTCAGATATTCCAGGCCACCTCCTGGACTGGGGCAGTATTAAATTAAATAAGAGGTGTGTGTAGAATAAACCTTTCTGTGGCCCACATCAAATCCAAATTTTTAGATCATCGATTTCCCACTGTATTCCCTTCAGACCAATCTGCAGCGCTACAGATGTGGAGGTTTCATTGTCAAACACTGACATTCATTTTAATAACTTCAAAATTATGCTCTCGTTTCTCAGGGAAAAGGAATAATGCTCCCCAGCCTTACTCAGTTATTGTTAATTTAGAGCTGGAGTAAATCTTTGCAGCATGGAAATGGATGTCTGTATTTTTATTTTATTGCGTATATTAAAAAATGAAAATATCGTGATCTGTTCCAAGATTTTATCTGGAAGATCTTCAAAAGTCTGTTCTTTGGTGGAATTAGTCCTAAAGCTTCCCAATGACTTTAAGTTTGTTTTTCCCCTGCGTGCCACACTGGCACTCTGCCATCCTTTTCAAGTCTGGGGTTTTTTTCCAGCTTTGCTTTTTCAAGCAGAATACAGAGATGTGAATGTGGAGAAAGCAAACAAACTCTTTCTATCCAGAGCTGCATTTTGAAGCACACAAGAGGAATTAAAAAGTCATAGCCCTAAACATTAGTCAATAACCTTATTAACAAGTAGAGCTTAAGTTCACTTCAAATCCACTCCAATGGTTGGAGTTTGCCATTCTTGGCCTTTTCTTTGCCAGACTTCGGGGAATTGACCCTCTTGGTTTTATTTTAACTTGTTTTATCATTATTTTGTGTATCTCTGCTTTGCCAGTCATGATACAGGCTACACTAAACCCAGGGGTTCTTCACAGCCACAAATGTTTTTAATAACTATCCAACAGCACAGAAAAATGAGAAAATTTCCATCCCGCTGGTGAATCCACCATTCCCAACATTTCAGCTGGAACTTGTCAGCAGCTTAGGGACAAAAGCAGATTCTTAAACTGAGAATACTTCACTGGGAACACTCACATCAAAATCAAAAAGAATTAAAAGCCATTTCTTCTTTGTTTTGCACAGCACTGTGTAATGTGACATTATTTGATTAAGCAGGAAAAGCTGCATCCCTAAAAGTGAAAACCAGAAGGCAGTACAAATATAAAGTTATGCTGAATATACTTAAAGTGCTTTGAACTTGTGAAGATCTCCTGTTGAATTTGATTACGTCCAGGCTCCCAGGGAAATGCTTAGCCAGGGGCTGAAAGAGCCTGAGACAAATCAAACTTCTTTTGTATAAGATCTAATAACAAAGTCTTTGGAGATTCCCCCCATCACATTCCAAACTGCAAAAGCAAATTAATAAATAGAGGATGTTTTCATGAGATATTTAAAAATGTTATTTTCTTCTAAAACAGTTCCCTTTTAATAAAATAAAAGATCATAACTAAGCTATGGCTCTGTGTACAGCCATAAACAGCTGTTGAGTTCTTAAATATGACACAGAATATATCTGGGAAGATGTTGGAGTTCCTTTGCTCCGTGTAACAGCTCAGGATTACATTAACACCTCAAAAGTGTTCAAACCAACTGCACCTCTGAGCACTTAATTTCTACTTTACTGCCACCTTTCAAATGCCTCCCCGAATGACTTAATTTCATTTATTTGTTTAAGAGAGCATCAGCACGAGATAAATCAGAAAAAAGAAACTAAGCTAGGTGATTACAAAAACTTTACCCATCAAAGCTGATTATAAATTTGCTTTTCATTGCACTTTTCTCAAAATTGCACGAGAGGATTTTGTATTCATAGACAACCATGGATCACCCTCTCAATTAGAATTCAGTCGTGCTCAAAAGAGAAAAGGCCTTGGACTGAACCCTCCCCCTGTGAAGGTAGTACCCAGATAAGGACAAAAGGTGTTTTGCAGGTGGGTAGAGTCTTTTAATTTTAGGATTGTGTCCTTTTATTTTGCAAAAACAGCTCTCCCTTGCCAGCACCTCCTGTGCCCTTAAGGTCACGCAAAATTTCGTGGCTGTTCCGATGCTCACAGGAGGAGGCATCAAGTTCTTCCCTAGACTTGAAAATATTTGCTCAAATTCTTTTCCCTTCACAGGGATAATTTGAAACAGTCTGGCAGCTTGAAATACCCACGGCCACAGCTGGAAACTGAATAGGTCACCGACACAACACTTCGATTTCCACAACTTAATTTTTGCAGATACTGTGACTCCTCAAAGTCCTGACCAAGTTGTGGCTGGAAAATACAACTCCTCAAAGTTTCCTGAAAGCTGGGTGCCCCAGGAACTTGGTGCAGGATGAAATTATGTTAATATCTCAATATTTCCATTGTGCCTTTTTTCCTTTTGGATCTTCAAAATCAAAAGAACGGTATAATTTTTTGACAGTTAAAATGAGTTTGTGGGGTTTTTTAAAAAGTATTCTGATCACTACTCATATTCAATTGCTAATTTCAATTTCATAGGGAAGATTAAACATCATAATTTTGCAGAACCTAATGCACCATAATGCACCAGTTTCCTCAGCTGCATTATTATCACACAACTCATCCTTATCAGAGAACTGGAATTTGTTGTAATGAGAACCTCCCACTCCTCTTGATTTCTGTTCAAGATAAAGAACCAGCACCTCCAAAAATGACCATTCCCATATTCCCAGCAGATATCATCGGATTTCCAGTTTTTCAAGAATAAAAGCAGCCAAATTGCATCTTCCAGCATTCCCTGAGTGGGATATAACAGCCCCACAGACAGAATCACGTGAAATTCGGTGTATTCTGCTCCTAAGCACTTCTTTATGACACTTGAGTTTATGGCCAGCTCTACAAAGTGGGTAACTCACACAAGTTCAGCCATTCTGCAATGACAGAACTCATAAAATATGAAATATTTGTTCATCATAGGAATTTTACATTCTATAGTTAATGTTTTTTCTAGCTCAGCAATTCATTTTGCTGATTAAAAAAAATTCTTATTGGTCTGGTAAAAGTTAAATAAAATCCAGAATTAAGTATTTAAAATATGAGTCCCTAAGACCTTAATTTGTATTAATACTCCCTTCTTAAAGTTTTTGACAGAATTCCATTCATAATGAAATGTTCAGAGGTAATTATTTCTCTTTCTTCTGTGTGAATTATGAGAATTATTTATATACTCAATCTTAATATCACAGCTTCATTGCCTAATAGGAAAAATCCACAGGATATGAATCATTCTGAGAAAGAATTAAATTTTTTTTTCTTCTGTTTTAAATTAAAAAAAAATTTAAAAAAAGAGAGAGAGAAAGAAAGATGAAAAGATTTCTAATGACATAAAATTCACAGCACTGCAGGCTCTGCTTGCAAATCAGAGCTCTTGCCACAGAACCCAAAGCTCTGGATCCTCCTCCTTTGCCTGCAAAGCCATAAACTGCAACGCTGTAATGATTAGTTAATGAAATGGTGGGGCGATAATGAGGTGATCAGAAATGGAAGCTAAATTATTAATTAAAAAAGGTAAAGAACAAGTGACGAGAGCAGCGAGCTCCTCTCCGTGCAGGGACAATCCAGAGACAGGAGCTGTCCCCGTGCTGATGGAATTCCTGACACTCCAAACCCAGCCAGCTGCCACGTGTTCCCCCTCATAAAATAATGGGCTGTTCACAAAGCTTATTACAAATTGCAGATAAGCTGTAAAAGCCATAAAAATTGCTACTGACATTTATTGCCAGCCAGTAGCTCGAGGATGTTGATATATATTGATAACAGTCTGCTTTGTGACATTTTCAAAGTTTACTCCTAATTCACTTGCAGAATATGCAAATATCTTTTCTTTCCTCCAAGTCATTAAGTCGCTGCAATATCCACCTGTACTTTTTAATGGGTTTTCACCTATCTAACAGATATTCTTCCATGTGTTTTATAGGCTTATTCTGTCAAAAATAGCTTTTCTAATGTGAAAAAAAGGTAGATTCTCACAAACTTTCAAGTTAATAACTGCAACAAGTGTTTACAGATAGTTTTTATGGTAAGCAATAAATAAGTGTTACTACATAAAACACCTTGAGACAGAAGGGAATTTTATGTACACCACCACATATATTTATATGTGCATGCAGATATTTGTGATATTTTTTAAACACTATCATGGCAAGCTCTGAATACCCTTTACAGAGAATTGTGGCTGGGATTGGGCTTTATTCCTTCTGAGCTTTCAAACAAGGAGACTGAACAAAGGTGTTTCTTTTAAGTAGCATTAAAAATACTGAGGGCAAGGTTTTATCTGTGTCACACAGGAAAATTCTGCATTTACAATGGGCCTCATTGTACTAATCCAGTCACAGGTTTATTATCTACGATCCCTTTAGGAAATGTCACGAATCCACAGAATGTCCTTGAGCTTTAAATCTTGCATTTTGATCTTTGATTTAACAGATAAAAGATATAAACCTACATTTATCCAGGCAATTCCTCAGTGGCTGTACATCTCTAATAGCCCAGAAATAGCTTATTCTAGTCAGCATATTGTATAAATTAGGATCAGTAACTTTCATTTAAAAATAATTTTTTTTTTTAGGCGTAGAGACAAAAATATTTGGTCTCAGAATATTCACTGGGGTTCCACACTTCATTTCAGAAAGCCACAACACACACTTGCAATATGCCATCTGTTTATTTCTAAACACCAACAGAATGCCCTCAAATTGTATTTTCTGACCAGCAGCTGCACCAGTAGAGCTCTGGAAGATGGAGAAACTGGCTGAGCAGCAAAC
>JAWWMU010000210.1:2670188-2699950 GCA_035048155.1 Cinnycerthia olivascens
TTTAAAATAAATGCTCCTGAGGTAATAATGAATTGAAAGTAGGGACAGCAAAACCCAAAGCATTACTACATGAAATATAATATATCTGTAAGGTTTTGTGCAATACTTTATTAAAAAAACCTGATTTACTCTCTGTTATTTACATTCCTCCTAGTACTGATATGTAACCAAAAGTGAGGGAGAAGACTTTGGTCCCATAAAGCCACAAAGGCAAAAAAACAAATCCTGTTACCTGCATCCTTGTCTCTCCAGAAAAACCACTCTGTGCCAGACCAAAGGACCAAACAGATTTTTAAAATGTTAATTTTTTACAATAAACATATTAGCAATGCTATTAAAAAAACCTTCCTCTGGGAAGAAGAACAGCTAAAAGTTGAATTCTCACTGGGTTCAAAGGGAACACGAGTCACTCGGCACCACCAAATCTGCATTAATTAGAACCTTTTAGTACTTTACTCCACTGGGGGCCATCGAACACATTTGCTGCTCATAATCCAAAAGAAAAATGCAGTAAAACGAGCCTAGGTACAAAGAAAGGGAAATGAAAACAGAGCACTCTGCCCCAAAAGAATTAGCCCCACATTCAGAAAACCAAGCTGTAATTTAGAATAACACCAAGAAGCAAAGGGTTGCTTTGAACTCCTCGTTCCAGGAGATGTAACAGGTCTCAGGAATTGCAAATAGGCCAGACTAAAATAACTTAGAATGTTAATAGTGATAAGAATTATGTATTTGCTTTGTTTTTGGTTTCAACCTTGCCATAAAAATCCTGACACTCAGTACTACCCAGCAATGCCTGGAGCTGGGGACTAGAACAAACACGCAAACCAACAAAAATAAACCTCCACAATGCATCATTTCAATAGAAAACGTGAACAAAAGAGAGCAGAAAATCCAAGTTGCTGTGATAGAGGTAAGCATCTGTTGCAGTAAATTGCTGGGGCTTTCGGAGCAGCAATTTCCAGCCTACAGAAGGACAACGTCACTGCTCTTTCAGATACAAGTGTTGGAGAAAAAGGATTTTTTGCCAAGCAGAGAAATGTTTTGTTTGAGAACAGGGGAGGCATCCCCAGCCCTCAGCCACGACCTGAACTGCTCTGGGAGATTGCTTCCTCCAAATGTGGTCCTGCACTCACAGCCAGAGCCATCCCTGCCTTTAATTATTTGCTTTTCCATCTTCCACACCCAGAAAAGGACATCACTGAGAATCAAGCCTGAAAAAGTATTTACATCTCGAAGGTGCCATTTAAAAAAAAATTACTTTCAAGAAAACTTCACCATTATTTCACATTTGGCTTTGAAAATATTGTATTTTTAAGTTTGCTGCCTCCTCTACCCATAACTGAGTCTACTTTATTTACACGTGTAAAAAATCTGATACAAACACCTCTGTGGCTATTTGAATCTTATGAGGAGAATTTACCTTCCAATCCCCAATTTAGTAATTTAGTCACTCTTGAGGTCTGATTAAAACTCTTAAAATAACGGTAAAATTAATGTTGTGGCCAAAACCACCATTAATTAATTGCTTAAGAGTAGCATTCCACTGTCAATAGTGTCAAATCTTATATACTGAGGGCCTTGCACTAAGGAAAGAAATTCCTTAATTTTACTCAAAACTCTTGGAAATTTTGAGCTCTGTCTTCACCTGGCTCCCAAGTATTTGAACTCCTCTAACTCGATATTGAGACTCATTAAACCAAAGCCAGCCTGAAGTGGGTCCCATATCTACAACTCCGCCTTCTTCACCCAATCTGGCTTCCCACTCCTGTTCCTAAATTCATGCAAATTACACCAAATCAACACTTTTTTTTTGACTGATAACCAAGAAAAGCTAAATGCACACATAATATTTCTACATCGTATTCTGAATACTTTTTTCAAAACTAGTTACTGGAATATGTAGTGAAGAGAGAAAAGTTTGTTACTTCAAGAAAAGTCTAGTTTAAATTAGTAAGCTTAAAAAAACCTACTTTCTAATTTGAAATGTCAAAATCTTATAGCATCCATCTTTCATAGCACTTAGATCAGAGGAAAGCAATTGTCCCACACTTCCTTAATTTAAAAGATGTGTTTTAAGTTAAAGACTCTCAGAATAAACTTTCTTATTGGATAGTTCCTGATGCCTTGAAATTACTGCCCTAATTTAAGGCACTACACAGCACATCTTAATTTTATTGGGGGTGAGTTTTCAAAGGTTACTTTTGCCACAAGAGGAAAAATAGCCTTTCTTTTTCTTCCCCAGGCCAAATAAGAACTCAGACAATTTGCGATGTAAGATATCGCACACAATTGTTCCCTTTTGAAGGATTCCAGGTTGTTCATTCTCTGCTTCTGCAGACTTTGCTAAAGCCACATAAAATTGTTGGTGGGTATTTTATAATATTTACCACTGCCACTAAACAGAAAGCTGGACCATCTAAATAATTTTATTTATGAGAACAGAAACAATTTTAAGCACGACAGGCACGCTAATTTCTTTGATTACAGAATTGTGTGTCCCAGGAAGTTTTCAGTCTAAGGAGAAAAGCCTGTCCAGGCTACAAATAAACCCAAAAAAGGGATGGGGCAGAAGGGCCAATATTTGCAAAGAGCCCTGGCAGTCCCAGCCTGGCTGTCAGGCCCATAAATGAGCAGCAGGGTGGGTACCCTGGGGGTTTATGGTTTTATGGGCAGCAGTAATGCAGATGAAGCAGCTCCTGTGCTCCCAGTGCCCCAGCCCTGAATCACTGCCCCAGCACTGGTGACGAGGTGCTGGGGGACACTCCAGCAGCTGCCTCAGCCCATCACTTCGGTCTGGGTTTCACTTGGGGTTTTTTCCTTAAAATATTGATTGCATTCTAGAAATGAGGTATGGAGTTCAGCGAGGGCTCCTTGATCTTGTCCTGGTTCCAGTGGCCAAACACCATCCACCCCACAAACCACTGTAGGGCCTGGGGTCCCTGTGGTTCTTCCTCTTCAGACTTTTATCACACAACCTACACATTAAGACACCAAAATACTCAGGTCATGCACCCAACTCATCGTTAGGAATTCTGTCTCGGGAGCTGGAATAATTGAAGCTGGAAGTTCTTGCTTGTATGCTTATCTCAGTTGACAAGTATTGAATTCCTCATTTCCCTGGTATTTAACTTCAGATATATGCGAAATAAATGAAGAAATAAACCTTTTTCTAATTCAAACGTTAAGGTGATTGTGGAGAGTGCATTGATTGCACTGTGGCATTAATTAAAATTTACATTGTTTAGTGTAAGCCATCACAAGACAGGTGTGGGTTTTAAAAAAAACAAGCAAGTTTAAGCCATTTTGTCTAGCAAATGCACAGTGAAGACCTTACCCCATTGTTTGAGGTGAAATGCAGTGAAATCGTGGGCCAAGCATCTCCCATTCTTGTCTAACTCAAATGGATCAATAGAGAAAAAAAAGGCCATTTTCAATGGGTCTGGCTCAATGTAATTTTGAGCAAACCCACTCTTTTTTCCCCTTCACATTCACTACGTAAGGCTACCATATTTGCCTTTTTCTTTTTAGAATCACACCTTATTCCACTATTATTTTAGCATTAACTCTGATATTTGATCATATTATAAGCCTCTTTTTTTTTCATTAATGCTGATAAAAGATTGCAAAAGCTGAGGAATTATGGACCTTTGGTAATGAGAGCTGGCTCTCCTCAGCAGAACATGACCCCATTGCAACCTTTAAAGCAGAATCAGAGTATTCTGAGCTCTGATTGGAACTCCAAATAGAGCTTAAAACATATCTAACAGAAGAAACATAATTAAAATTTAAAGTAAAGCCCAACAAAACACACACAAAACAATTTGTAAAACCTGTGCTTTTTGCCTATAGCCCAGCAAAACTGGAAAAGTAAAGGCAAATGACATTTGTTCTCACTATCTGAGATATAAACTTCCAAATTATTTGTCGTTTAAGTTGTCTGACAACTGAAGAGTCAAGAAAAAGATTCCTGAGCAGCTACCAGAGCTCTACAATGTTTGGAGGGGAGTGGGGATTTTGTCTCTAAAGTAACCACAGCATTCACAGATTGCACTATTCCTATATATTTTTCTTTTATCATTAAGATATTTATTTCATTAAGGTGTTTAAAGCTTTCTGCACCTATTGAGATGAATTTAGAAGAAACACAGAGACAGTAGAATTGGTAAAAGAGCACTGCCACTGATGAAGCACAGCAGTGAGCAATGCTTTGTGGGGGTTTAGTCTGATTTTTATTCTGTGCAGAAGGCCCAAAAGGTCAAAATGGATTGCCTTGAGGCATATCAGTAGCACAAATTGTGTGCCTCCTGTTGCCTAGACATCACAAGAGTTTCCAGGTTAGTCTGTTTGAGAACTGAGCACCTTCTCTGCCTTTAAAAACCCCACACAATGGGATTATTTGCCAACAGTCAGAGGACAAGGCTAAATTGCAACTTTGCCCTCCACATTATACTGGTTTCTAATGGTGGTCATCAGCACTTGCAAACTCTCCAAAAACGTGACCCAGTTCAATCTTAAGTGCCCGTAGATTTTTTTTTCTTTGTTGTTCTATGCAATATCTGTGTTAGAACACTTGGATTTCAGAATTGCTGTGTCTAACACTACACTGAGAGCACAAAGACAGACTAAAGCACTACTGCACTCCTACTTGGAAATTAAATTTATTTAGTGAGGACAGAGACCAGAGGAAATGGGAAATGCTGGTTATAGAACCACTCCACAACACTTTTTAACATCTCAGCCCCATTGAGGAAAAGATGCAGTCAAATGGAATTACTGCACAGCGTTAATAACAATGTGGATTTGTAAAAGGAAAGATGCAGGAGAAAGGATCTCCATTCATTTCCTTTTATAATGTCTTCAGTTTGGAAGAGTGGTATTTTTTTTTATTTCAGTGATAAATCTAGAAACACTTAAGCTATTACAAAGAATTACATCCTATTGATGAAATGCTGCAGAGTTGTTCTATTGCAGTCTAATGGGGAAAAGACACAGTGAATAATAAGAAATTATATCAAGACAAACATCTTAATTAGCTAGATTCTATTATAATTCTATTGTAAATTTTGCAGCGCTATTACAAACTGTTTCATTTAACTCAGGAATTCAAAATACAGCCATCCAGTATCTGCTACAATATTTCAAAATGTAGAACCCTGATCCTATCCCCCTGAAAGTCTCACTGACTGCAGAAAGAACCCAGTATAAAAATCAGCTTTGATTATTCTTTGTACCTTTACCTCTGGGAGATGAGGAATATCTGGGAATCTGCCATGCATAACCAAAGTTCCCTCCCTTTCACCTCAGCTGCATTTTGGAGCCTTGTCCCTGTAGCAGGGAAGGTTTCCATGCACACAACCAGTGACATATCACACCTCAAATATTGGGAAAAATTGTGGTCCAAGATAAAGCCAGGATCTGTAAGAAAACCACTGCCCTGAGTGCCACTTCCAGATTCCTACTGCATCATTTGTATTAATATTTCATGGATCCATCACCTTAGGATTAGGTAAATAATTCTGCTACTTGTAGGTAGGGAAATGATGACCCTTCTTTCTGTTTGGTTGAAGAGTTCATCTGAGCTACACAGAGATGCCTCAGAGGGGAATTTTCCCCTTTATACCACTGATCAATAGAGAGAAAACAGCTGGGAGAAGAGAGTTCCCAGCAAAACCTGTGATCTTTGAGAGACCGCTGGCAAGAAAAGCAAAAAAAAAAAAAAAAAAAAGAAGAAATTAAAGTATTAAAGTTGATCTTCACCAAACTCACAGTGCTAAAATCAGCTTTGGTCTCTCAAAGCTCAGCTCTGTCACCAGGATTGCAGCTGTGGAGGAAATCGTGTGTCAGCACAGGTCCTGACAGAGACAGGAGGAACACAGCCCTGTGCAAACTTCCACAGCTCACTCTGAATGGTAAAAAAATTCCAGGAGAAAATCCACAGATGCAAAGGGATTTCCACATTAGGAAAGGGACACAGAAGAAAAAAAAGTGTCCTTCTTTACAATGACAAAAAAAAAAAAAACACCTCTTAATACAGGAAAACCAAGGAACAGCCCATGGCTGAGAGGATAAATGGAACCCAAACAGAGAATTCACCACTGGAAGAGAGACTGGATGAAGATCAAGGAGTGCCTCATCCACACAATATCTTCTTTTATGCTCTGAAAATATTAGAATATTGTGTTATTGAAAGGAGATATTTTCCCTCTGGGATTAACACAAAAGTAAGAAAGGCATTCACTCCAGCAATTCCATTTTCAGCTACCAAAAGATCCCAGGGAAACTCTGAAATGTCCAAAAGGCAGCAGCAACCCTGAGTTCCTGTGCTTTGTTTTAATTTTGGAGTCTCTTTATGTAAGCTGGACTATGCACTGTAAAAGAAGGGTTTAGGGTTGTGGGTTTAGAGAGATTTTTGGCTCAGCACTTTTGGTGAAAAGCAAAACTCTATAAAAAATACCTTTTTTCCTGAGTTCCATTAATTTTTAATATGAAATATAGAATGTGCTGGAAAGCCCAGAGCACATATCAGACCAGATTTGAACCTTTCTTATCAATTATATTATTTTCTTGTTTTTTTTTTATGAAAGGTGTTGTCATTTTAACATTCACAGAAACATCAAATAATGGTTTGATACTTTTGTTAGGATTGTTTTATTCAACAACATTATTATCCAGGCAGTGATGCACAGAAATCAATACCACAAAGTGGAGGTGTTAAACAGGAAATTGTCAGATCAAACAGAATATTTCATTACCTTTCCCAGATGCATGTTTTTGTTTTGTTTTTAATCTGCTCCACTAATGACCAAAAATATCAGAATCACAGTCTGTGGCTTGAATTTTAAAATACAATTATCAAAGAGTGCTTTCTTGAACATCATTATTTTCCTCTACTTTGTAGGCATTTGCAGCCTGTCACGTCTGTGGATTAAGTATTTCCCAATATGCAAGGTGAATCAGAGAAATACTATTAATGCAAATAAAATAAACCTAGAGTTTTCTTTGTCTTTAAGAGGATTTTGGCATCACCCATTTCTGCAACAATCTGCCTGCCTTCTGCACTGTAGAGAAAATAGACTTAAAAACATTGGAAAATTTACCTGTAAATAGGCTCATGAGGAAACAAGTATCTGATTTCTCTGCCCAAAAATCAAAGTCCAAAGCAAAGTAAAACTGATGACCTCTGGAAACGTGAGGGGGTGAGAGGCAGTGGAAGCCAAATTAAAATTGAAATCCCAATCCTGTTTAACCACAGCTATAATTTTATGGATTGATATTTTTACACCCAGAAACAGAATATAATAAGAGTAAAATAAAGGGAAGATACATTCAGAGACTTAATCTACATTAGTTTTTACTGTCTTAAATGTAAATACTGAAGAAAAAACATTCCTAGTCAAAATTTCCTTGGAGAGAAAAGAAAAAAAAATAAGAGATAAGAGAAGACATGGGGCCTTATAAGTTATTTTTGCTCACTAGCTAACTAAAAGCCAGTCTCATTGAAAGTTTCTCCCCTAGAAAGTACCAATTCCAACAGAGAAACTGCAGTTACTTTCAAACCACAGCAGTGTAGAACTCTTGGCTCCTGGATATTAACATTTCTTAGAAATTCTATTGCATTTTTTAACTTTTCAGGGAGTTTAAACGTCTAAGTTAGATTATATGAATAATGTAGGATTGCTAAATTGTCCTTCTCTCTATACTGACTGGAGAGGAAATCTAAATCAATTACACATCAGTGATTTATCTAGAGACCATGGTCTGAATATCCAACCATTTAAGTACTGCTTTGGTTCATAAAGAAGTGAGAACATCTGGCTTTGGTTTGTTAGGCCATGGAGAATGGGCTCCTGAGGAAATTCTGCCTTTAGTTTCCACTTTCCTCCAAGGAAATTTTTTCTGTCCCAAACCAGATGAGGGGAGGGGCGGTTCAGATTAGCTTTCTAGAAGGACTCCATCCTGAGATTTTTTCCCAAATTTGCCCTAAACCAGGAAAAGAGTATTGTAAGGAAGCAGCAGACAAGTTTTTTTTTACTGAAGGAATGATAAAATACTGGAACATTCTGTCTGGGGAGGTGCTGGAGTCGCCATCCCTGGATGTGTTTAAGAAAAGATTAGATGTGGTGCTATGGTTTAGTTGAGGTGTTTGGGCTGGGTTGGGCTCAGTCCTAAAGGTCCCTTTCCAAGCCTGTGGTTCTGTTTTGAAGTGCCAGAGAGGCTCAGAGCAGGGGCTGGCAGAGCTCTGCCACACAGCTCTGCAGCCCAAGATACCAAGCAGCTGCACTTTTGATGTGTCATCAGATTCTCTTTTGCATTTACTCATTGGAGATCAAAGCATTGACACATGAAAAATTGCTGGATCTGTTCTACCACGGGGGTTCTTTGATCAGAGGCTACACTTAAAAAAAAAAAAAAAAATCATCAATTTCTTTATTATGCCTCAGTGCACTTATTGGATCCAAAAATCTCTAGCTGGGTGCTTTGGCAGCTCCCACAAGCAGGGTTTGATCCTTGTTTGCACCTCGATTAGGTTTTCCCTGGACATTGTCATGGGATCACTGACTATGAAAATTGCTGCTGCTGTCATCTGAATTTGCAAAGGTGGTAAAACTGGTGTCTGTAAAACAACACAGTCACAAGAATTCCTCAGCCTGCTTCAGCAGGTCTGTGTAAATTCCAGAGTTAATGTCCTTACCACCTCCTGGCCTGTGATGGTCAAAGATTGCAGTTCTAGCAGAATCCATTGTGTTTTCAGTTTTCCAGTGCTCCACAAAGATAAAGTCTAAAAACGGGCAATACTTCTAGAAATCTCAAATTATTAAAATTTTCTATTAACAAATAGGAAAGGTTCTTAAAGCAGACAAGATCAACAGGTAGAAATGCTGCCTGCCCTTCAAGAGACACTAACTCCTGCCTTGTTTTTCAGCCAAGGTGGTTCAAAAATAATGACAAAACACTCATAATAGCATTTGCAAATTCTCAACGTAAAATTTAAATATTGATTCTGTTCCAAAACTTATTTTTGCAACATTAAGTAAATCAGGACTAATTAAATTAAAAAGAGAAATTAAAATCCCTAGCTGCAGCTTCACCCCCCCCCATTGCCCTAGTCAAGGCATTGGGATGTAGTATGAGATATAAAATTATTGGGAAAGTTTGATGTTTTTTCCTAACCCTGTGTGAGCAAAGCACAAGCTGTGATTCTTGATACCCTCCTTACACTGGCTGTATTTTCAGTAATGGCACTTGCTGTGCTAAATCTGAGAGATGTTTAGCAGTGCAGTCTCCCCAATATTAGCCAGCAAGTAAGAGTTTCATCTGTGAGATGCAAAACCTCAAAGTGAGGCAACACCTCCTGGTTTATCTTAGGAGTTCACACTCAGGATATTTTTCTTTTTTAAACACAATTGCTCAGGAGTGCTGTACTGCTTCCAAAGCACCAGAGCTGTGCTGAGGCACCAGCAGCAGCTGTGGCCTGTGGGCAAGCTGGGACCTGGAGCCCACAATAAACAGCACTCAGGACTCAAACAGCTCAATCCTGACATTCATCCCCTCCAAGAGCTCAAAAACATCATTCACTCTGCAAGTAAAGAGAATCACAACAAACAGTTGCAGCTGTACAGGTCAGAAAATGAACTTTTGCCTTGCACTCTGTGGGAGCCTCTCACACCCTGAAGGGCTGCTGGGCACACACTGAGGAGTTGGGCTTTCCCTCTGAGCATAAAGCCATTTTTATCACCCTCCCATCACAGATATTCTCTCAGATTATTTAGTTCCTGCACAAACATCAAGCTCACAGAGATTATTTTAAGGTCAGAGATGCACATGGGGTCCAGGAAGGAGTTCAGAGAGACACCTGCATTTCAATTATTCATTCCAGTTCTACGTCACTGTACTAACATGATGTCCAAAGCACAGCACAGAGGTCAGCCAAGCCTTTTTCCCCTAAACCATGGGCCTCCCTTGATTCTTCCCTCCCCTTCAGCCACTGAACCTCAGGATTTCAGTGTCCAAGTACTCCTAGTTGCAGAAGTACAACCAGTTTTATCTGTATCCTTGGTCCCTCACTCTTTAATCTTTCTTTTTTTCTCCAGATCTGTGACTCAGGAGAGTCCTTTCATTAAGCAGCGCTTAGATGTAGGTGGCTTAGTGCTTAACAAGTAAATTCATGGTGGTGGTGTGATCTGAACCACTGATCAATAAAAGAACAAGGGAATCTTTATTAATAAACCCTGGTGCATCTCTGAAAGTACTTCAAACCAGGATCAAACTGTAGGGTATTGACAACACCAGCATATCCCACTCTGTCAGACACTGAACGGAGTTCAAAAGTGACCTGACTTCAATATCACAGGTTCCAGCAAGATTACAGCATTAACATCCTAATTTTTACTTACTTCAAACTCGCATTACATTGCTGTAGCATGGAAAAGATCAATATATATAACTGGCAGAACAGTTCTAAGGGAATTATACTTCTTATTTTAATAGCTACCTGATGATTTACTTGTTAAAGGGAAGTTTCACAGAGTCACAGCATGGTTTGGATTAGAAGGGACCTTAAAAAGGCAGGGACACCTTCCACTTCCATCAGACCAGGTTGCTCCAAACCCCACCTAAGGGTGGCATTTCTTCCTCTTTCTCACTCCTTCCCCCTTCTAAGAACAATTTCATCACTGTTCCCCTGCTACTGGGTCACACCAACCAAAGCTGAAGCCTTTTTAACTACAAGTATAGATAACACTGCTGTGTAAATAATCCATTCACAGCTTTCTTCCCTTTGGTTTCTACACTTCCACTGCTCTGCATCTCTGCTTTATGGTCATGATGCTGAGAGAGAGACAAGCTAAGAGATAAAGGCAGGAATCCTGCTGCATTTAACTCCAAACCCCACAGAAATGATTGTTTTCCTGACAAGCTTACTAGATATAAACAGGCAGGCAGAGGTGAGGAGCCACTAGCCAGCACATTATCACTTACAAAATATTTTGCTTTTTTAAGATGCTGAGACTGAGTGGTAAAAAATTATAGAAATGCAGAAATCTGCCTCCTTTTTTCAATCCTGACAGGAGTCTAAATTCTAAATTTACAAAGCCAGCAGCTAAAAGGCCAAACACTGCACTTGTCACAGGCAAATGAAGCCAAAGAGACAATGGGATTGCCTGAACCCAAGTGTGATTGTACTCAGTGGGGCCATTAATAGGTCGTGTAATATGGTGTTTAAAAAACGTGAGAGGATTTGAGACTACATCCAAACATTTAATATCAATTTTAATCCAGATGGCAAACAACACAGAAAATGATAAGAATAAGCCTAAACTGATGCTCAGGGTACAGCACCCTCAGATGAGTCCCAGCTGTGCAGCTATTGCAGTTTTATGCTCCTCTGGAACACTCGTGCCTCCAAAGAGCACGTGGCTTTTTATTGTCAGGTAGGTGCTGCAAATTTCTCTGAGGGTGTTTAATGTGTCATAATTTAAAAGGAAATACAGCCAGGAACGCAGGGAACATACACCCTAAAAGCCCAAGAGCAGTGAAATGAAGTGACAATTACCATTGCTGACTTCATCCATTACATTTTTCTGCTGCAAATTCCACACGTGCTGTGAATCAGACCCTTGTGAACGTGGGCAATGCACAGGGTTCAACTTCCTAAACAGACCAAGAGGCCTCCTGTCCCTAAGCCAGGGCTAAAAAGGTGTTTAATCATTTATGAGGAGCTGAGCAGCTCCAACAGGAGAAGCTATTAGCAAGAATCCCTGTTCATCCTGAAATAAGTAAAAATAAAGTGTTTGTGAGACCCTCCTGGGAAATGCTCAAGTTCAAGGTGAGAAGTGAGACAGACTTACAAGAGATACTCAAGTGGAATGCAAGATTCACCACCAATAGCACTAAATTAAAGATACCCATCTTCCAAGCTGCCAACTGCTGTTCAAAAAATATTTATCTTTGCCACTATCAGTGGCTTTCAAAAGCAAAACATCAAGTTATTAGATCTAGTAAAAAGACACAGTTTAGTGTATGTTAAATAAATTAGATAACAGTAATGAAAGGACTCTCTTATCTCACAATTATTTACACTTAATAATTGTCAAGTCTCATACAAACTACCAGACAATCTCCTTCACTTACATCGTGTCCAACCCTCCACAGTATTTTAAGTATTCATAAGGTTATACATCTGCCAGAAACCTCTAAAAATACTCCTTTCTTTTGGGGGAACTCAAGGCCATCTTTCCACATTTTAAACTACTGTTATATCTCCAGTGATTGTGAAATTACAATACATAAATAAGAAATGCATTAGGAAGGCATGCTGCTTTCTAAGGACCAGTTTTCAGTTTATGGGCTCTCATGAAGCTTTGGCATTGAAGCTTTGTGTCAACCTGGTGTAAAGCACAAATAACTCCTGTGATCAGTATTATTTTATTAACTCTTCACCTTGCCTTTTATTCCATTCAGAACATGGATATCCCCAGGGAAAAGCCTTTGTTAGATAATTTTTTAATTTCACCAGGCAAAGCAATCTTTGGACAAAGTGAAAATGGCACAGACAAAATTATATTTTAATAAATGAAAATATCCTTTCAAGAATAATTCTGATCAAAGTTAAGATGAAGCTTACTGCACAAGCTCCAGGTAGCCTGAGCCATAAAAAATGTGTCACTTATCTAGAAACGACAAATTTGTAAATTGTCCAAAAACTAGCAAGCAATAGGTACATTACTCATGTATTATAGACGCAGAACATGCACAGAACAGAATTTTCCTAAAAGTTGTAACTCTTAAAATGCAGGGTTAACCTATCCAGGTTCTTATACATGAAGGTGTGATGTATTCAGCTTTAATTAGCAGCAAGACCACCAACAGAAATAATTGCAGCCAGTCCAATCCCCAAGAACTCGTGTGTGTGTGCAGGAGAATGTGAAAATCCAGCTCCTCTCCCATTCCCCTGGGAATGCTCCTGAGCTGGGCTGGGCTGCCTGGAGCACCCTGGCCAAGCTCCCTTCCTTCCAACACTGCTGCAAACAATTTGGGTTTGATGTGGAGAAAAAAAAAAAAAAAATTGAGTTTTATGTGGAGACAGCACAGGCCAGACTCACTCAGTCCCAGCTCAGCAGATCACGAGAACCTGCTCACCAGGCCAGAGCAGATGCCACCCCTGAGCAGGAGTTCCTGCCATCCCCTTTCTCCTGAAATTGTTTCTCCAAAGTCTAGAAACTGTTTAAAACTCAGCATTCATATCCAGAAAAAACCGGTTTTGTACCCATATCTAATGCTCTTCAGAAATGGGATACAGAGATTTTTTTTTTATTAAAGGTATTTTGAATATATTGATAAGTCTAATAGAAAATATCACAACTTTTCTTCCTGTTGTTCCTTTACCTTGGCAAGTTTTTCCCCTCGTAATATTAACATGAGATCTGTACATCAAGAACAGCTGCCCTAAAAGTAAAAGCAGTATTGAAAAAAGCCCCAAGACTGAGTTGTGTGGTTTGGGTTATTTTCAGCAAGAATGTAAATATTTGAGCAACGTGTAAAACTGAATTAAGGAAAACCAACACAAAACAGTTGAAAAAATCCTAAATTCATCTGAAAAAAACCTGAACTCTTCTACTTGAAACACTTTCAGCAGCATTATATGCAAGCACACAAATGTTTATTTGGTTTTTGATTTAAAAGGCTATCAAAATCATCATCTCAAGAGCAAACAAAAAAGAAATCTCAGTTCTCTAATGCCTGCATTATGCACTTTAGAATCACAGAACACTAAGGATGCAGGACATCTACCAATATCTAATTCTAAGAGATAATAAAGCAATGAGGCTTAATGGCTTCAGCAGATATAAACCAACAATCTCTAGGAACAGAAATAATGTTGCTGTCTTGTTTTTTAAGCATTTGGTTTGTAGGTAAATATTTCTGCTGCAAACACAGAGGAAAAGGGGAGCAGGAGGGGGCAGGAGCTTCCAGCAGCCTCACCCACTGCAGCACATCAGAGCTGTGGGGAGAGACATCCCACTCCACATCTGTCACCCTCGTTTTTCAAGTTTTCTGAGGCACTTTCTAACTCGATGTTTTTCATAGTTCTTAGTTCTTTCTCACACACATGGGTGTTGTTATCAGAAGTTTGTTTTTTATACGATGAAGTTGTTTGCACACTTTCTCTTGGTGTGAGGAACAACTGATGGGCAGTTGTCTTGACCAACAGGATAGGAGAGGTGTCAATCTTCTCCAAACCCTGGTCTGTGTGGAAATACTATAAATTTGGAGTCAGATGTTTTAATAAATAGGTTTTAGCCTTCAAAGTGTGTCGTTGCACGTCCCACAGCGACACACATCTTCAGCCACATTCATGTACAGGCCTCATTTTTATTATTTTTGAGGTTTAACCCATTTTCTGGATACCCAGCAGGAGATGTGTTGGCATCAGAAAGGTGATGGTGGTGGTTCTGTGATTACAAAATCCTCACTGGCAGGAAAAGCTGAGGGATTGTTGTGGCAACAAGGTGACAGCAAACATAGCACATCCAACTCCATTCCTGGGTAACTTCAGCTGATTCCTGGCAAATTCCAGGGGATTTTTAGGGGGTGCACAGCTCCTTACAGCTCCCACTGTCTGGGAACGTCGATGAGCAGAAGTCAAAACTTCCTCTCAGTACTCAACAAGATTGCCATCACTTACATTGTTATTTTCTGAGACATTGGGGAAATTCTACAGCTGTAATATAACATCAATGGGAGTCCTGTGGTTATTTAGATTCTGGAAAATTCTACAGTGCCCTCTCATTTCCAAATGATTCTTAGGCTCAGCTCTGCACATTCTGGCCATATCTATCATAATTCAGTGAGTTACAGCACAGTAGGTCTTATGCATAAAAACCTCACTTATAGACATTTTCTGCTGTGCAGGAGTTGGGTTTTATGATCTAGATGCTCCTTTTAGACACAATTTATATAAAAAGTAGCAGATATTTTTAATGTTATTTATGTTACAACTCCCACCTATTGTATTTTTTTTTTGTCCCAACTCACCTGTAAACTAGGATTTTTTCCCCATATAAAATCCTCAGATTCCCTCTCTGGGATGCCTGTTCCTAGTGGCCATCATTTTAATGATATATAATAGTAACATGTCTTGAGAGAAGGGTCCCTAATGATATATAACACTAAAATAGCTTCTCACAGCACACTGATGACAGGTTGCAACCATCCATCACCAGAGAAGCAGTCAGCAAGATGAGGAGTTCGGGGGATACACACGAGCAGAGCACAACCATAAAGAAAATATCAAAGAGAACCACAAAGCCAGTGCTGGTGCTTCTGCCTGCCTGTGGCTGAGGGCAACCCCAGAGCCAGAGCTTTAAACATCCCCTGCATTCTGGAACAGGCCTAAGTGACTGATTATTGCTGATAAAAAAGGCCCAGCAACCAAAATATTTTCTTCTGGGTAGCTCCAATGGGTTAATTCTCTTCTGTTCCTGTTACAGAGGCAACTTCCACTCACCAGCACACACAACATTATTTTCAAGTGCAAGAATTCTCAAGTGCTCAGGTTATGTGCAAGAATGAGAGAGCTTTTAGTCATTCTCTCCTAAAACTGAACCAGAGCAAGGAAAATTACCATGGTGCAGACAGAAAACAAAATATGGACTGCCATGGCACATGTGAGAAGCCAGAAACCCCTGCAGTGATGAATCCTTGCACAAGGATTTAGGTTAACTCTGCAGAATATGAAACAGAGCTCTCAACTGATTGTTCTACGTTCCACTGTTAGTGAGAACACACATTTCTTAGAACATTCATTAGCAAAAACAAATTTCTGCAGTAGGAAAGGTGAGAAGTGATAAATACATCAGCAAGAAAGAAAGAAATTAGAAAAATGTGTTATTTATATAAAGTGTATTTATAGACACACAAACCTGTACTTGCTATACATATGCAGATATTTAAACATGAAGAGCTTTATAAAAACATGATGTGGTCTTATCTGAAGGGACACAGCCCTGTTAAAACCCCAGAATCTCACATTGCTTTGTTTTAATCAATAGTTAATATTCCTATAACAGTGTCTGGCTTTCCCCATAATGCACCTGCACAATTCAAAAAAGAGTCAAATACCTTAATTACTTGCAAAGAGAAAAATCTAAAGCTCACCATTTCATGGAATCACGAGGGCATTATTTGGACATTCTCACCAAAGAGAATAGAGTTTAGGTTTTGCTCTTTGATTAAGAGTTCTTTGTTTTCACATGGCATGGGGACTTTCTCTGCAGACAGCCAGTGTGGATTAGATTTAACAGCAAACAGCATTTTTTGCCTTTTTTTCTTTGGGACCAAAGGGAGTAAAGGAAATCAACAAATCTACAAGACACAATTGACCCAATTCTGTGATTAGAGTGAATTTTTTTTGCCAAGCCATTCTTACTTAATGATAATGATCCTTTTATGTGATTTTCTGCTCTAGTTGCATAATGAAATTTGGTGTTGATATGACTCTTCCTACATAGATCTGATTTCAGAAGAAAATTTTAAGGACTTAAAAGTGGTCTCTTTTTCAAAGAAAATCACCATTCACCATTCTTTCTGAAGTTAAAGACCTGCAAGTAACTCAACTAAAATTAGTTTTTATTGAAGAAAGGAGGATATTTAGACACCTTTCTCACACGGATATTTTCCACCACCTTCATAAGCTTGCACTAGGCAAACAATTATGATGAAAATTTGAGATATCATTTCAAATTAAAAACTAATTATCAGTGAAGATCAACATCTTGTTACTAGAATATTTCATTTTGAGCTCATTTCTTGAAAGCATTTGATTTTGGTACAACAAAAGTACAGGATATTGTCTTTTATGTAGGAAATTATTTTCCTCTAGTTAATTTTCTGTCTCGCTTGTTCTTCTGCTTAAAGGATGACTCCACTTATGAACTGTTTTATTCTCCTTTCTATAACTTTATACACATATATATTTAACATATATATTTAATATTACACTGTTCCAGATGTATTGGCAAGTCACTGGAAGAAGGATCAGCCAATTCTGATTTAAATTCTTTTCCTTTCTTCATCTAAATAACATGTGGAAATATTCTTCCTTCTTTAACCTACACTAGAAGTACGGATTATTTAATATCTGATTTATTATGTATCATTGTTGAATAGTGTTTCTCTTAACAAGTTGGTTCCAGTCACAGTCTAGATTCAGAATCCACCAGCACTTGAAGGAAAATTATGTCATCAAAAACTGGATAGCTCAAAATATGGATGTATTTCAAGTTAGAATAAGTTTCATTACTGAATCAATTTTTGTCTTTAATTAGACAAAGTGATTCCCCCATTATTAATTTCTTAATCAAATCTAATGATCTCTATCTATAGTTCAATATTATTTCTGTTTCCTCTCCTCCACAGTCACTTTTTCCTGTTCAGCCCTAATTTCTTGTTTCTCAAAGAATAATTGGAAGCACAATTTTCAAAACCCAAAAGAAAGAATTTTGTCAAATGACCAAAAGCCTCACACTCACACCACACCCAAGTAAATTTCTTCCCCAAATGTATCATACTTAAGAACCCTATCTTAATGCATTCTGAAGAGTGCCAACTGAAACATAATAGAAATTAACAATAAATCCAGAAATTGGTCTTTTCAATTCAAGCTATATTATTCACAGATTATTCTCTTTTCACATAGCCTTTTGTACTTTAAATTTCTGACCTAACACACCATAATGTAACATCAGACTTCATTAAACTCATCACTGCCACAGGACACAACTCTGTGACCCCGAACAGTCGGAAAAATCCAAATCTGTCTTTTCACTCCGGGACAGAGAATTTCTGTCCACACAACCTAAATCCAAACTCTCCATCCACCTTGGACTGAACCTGCTGGGCAAACACATTCCTCTGACAACAGCACCACACTGAAACCTGTATTTTCCACAGCACCTCTAAAATATTTGTAAAACACTCCTATATAATATTTAGGTTTTTAATAAAGCAGCATAGCTAAAATTCCAGGAAAACATTTCTCTCAGAAAAAAAAACCAAAACAAAACCAAGCCTCATTTCCAAAAGCCCTTTGTTTATCCATCACTTTTGAAGGAGCTCACTTTCAAAAGCAGTTCCAGTTCTTCGTGTGCCAAAATAGAGCAGCAGAAAAATGAGCAGAGACAGTTCTGCCTTACCTGGGCCAGGAGAAGGACACAGCACCCTCGGGTTCTGGACACTGAAATTCTGCCCCAAGGCTCCTGACCAAGAGCTGGCAGCACCTCTGAAGACAAATCCTAAGGATTAGAGGAAAGGGGGGAAAAAAATACATTAAAAAAAAAAAAAATCAGGTTGTTAAGGCCATCCAACAGTCTTTGATCTAACATGCTGTAATTTTGAACAGCTAAAAACATCTGTTATTTCAGGTATTTCAGCAATGTCACAGCATTTTAAAGAAGATGGGGTTATTGGATGTGCCTGGAATTTCAGAAGGCCAAGGTTTTCCATATTGTTTTGAAGAAAGCACTTCTACCTGCATCCCACACCAATGGAAATTAAGGTTTTTTTTCTTTGCGATCACTCTGCATTCCAGACACCCAACAGGAATGTCAAGCTTTTTAAAAATCATGAACAATCTTGCCAAATCAGCCATTATAAATTAGTTAAAGGATTCTTCAAACTTGTCAAAGAATTATACTTCTTCCACTTTTTCCTTCTTTTCAGGTCTGTGGCAGTAGCAGAAATCTAGACTTCCTGAAATGTTCAGATCTGTGAGTAATTAATTATTTATTGCCCTTTCAAGAGGATTTGGCCTTTGGTAAGATTTCATTTATGACTAGTGTGAAACATATGAACACAATGAGAAGCTGTTCTTTATCAGCCAAGTATCATTTTTCTATTGATGACTAAAATATTTTGCCTCATAAAACCAAAACCAAACACACATTTTATGAAATCAATAAAACATGTCTAATTCAGAAGCTGTTTTCCATCCAAATAATATAAACAGATTTATTTTAAAACCTATTAACATAAAGGACAATTTGTTAAAATAAATTTTGTTTACAGAAGTTCCTATAAAAAAGTGTTTAAGCATTTAGGTAGAGAACTAAGAAAGACTGTACATCAGAAAACAATAATTCAGTTGATTGGATGTTGATTAAGTAGACTTATTAACTATAATTTGTTAAAATCAGCTGCAAGCCGACCTCACACCAAGAGCAGCCTTCAGCCAAAAAAGAACCTCTGCATGGACAATCACTGCACCTCTTGCAGCAAGAACCAGGCAGAATCAAAAAAAATGTGGCTCTGACCAATTGCTTGCCTGTTCTTTTTCTCCACTAGATCCAAATCAGAGAGGTTGCTTTCATCTAGCCCCTAATTAATTTGGGGTATTAAATGAATAAATATGGTTCCTGAGTTTCCACATTTCCACTGCAGCTTTGTTGTGGATAAACAAGTTTATTTTCCTAAACAGAGAAAGAAACACTTAATCCTACATTTTCCCCACCTTTACCTTTGGGAACACCCAAAAGGACAATTAAGCTGCCTATTCACAGCACACCAGTGTAAATTAAAAATACACTCCACAGTTCCAAGAGGGTGTTTATGGTCTACCAGGTTATCTTTGATTTATACCACTGTGGCCACATTCCAGCTCAAACAAATTACTTCCACCTACCAACACCACCAAGCATATTTTCCCACAGGGCACAGCACTTTAAACACTTGACCTCTAAATTTGACAGTATTTGCACTGCACATTGTTATCTTCCAGGAGAAAGCTTGGCTTTCTTTGCTCTTTTTCTACCATCCATTTAAAGAAAATGGAAATATATTAAAATATTTGTTTTGTTTGTTTTTTTTTTTTTTAAATTCTGCAAGCATGGATGAAAGCAAAGGAATTTTGTATTTAGGTGAAGTCAACATTCAGATAATTTAAATATTTGCAAAAAAATATTACATAGCCCAAGTACAACTCAGATTTCATGCAAATGTTCACTTCACTTCTGTTCTTGCCTGGCCTGGAATTCAACCTGAATATCTCACAGCAGAATCTGGTTCTGGAGCACAGGGTTATTGCTTTGGTAACAGCACTGCCATATTTCCATTCCCTGTGATGTGACAGCTTAAAAGATGGAAAAAATGAGAATTCTAAACCTGCAAAGTCTTTGGTTTAGACTCAGATTTTGAGAGAGTGCTCAAGGTACATTTCATTTTGCTGGCCTGGTTTGTTTGGTAAGGATATCCCTCGGCACAGAAAAAAAAACAAGTCCCTTTATTTATTCACTGCATCTGTCAGTAGGGAGGCAGAGAATCAGCTCTGAGCTGCTGGGCAACTTCCCATTTCAGTGAGAAGACAAATAGGAATTAAAGATATTAAATACTACATAGACACAATGAGAAAAATCACATTATTAAAAGGATAGCTTACAAGGAGCTGGGATTTGAGATGTTAACACATGAAATATGAACAATTAAAGCTCTCAGTCACCAATCTCCTCAATAAGAGACTGAGCCATGTAACATTTGATCTCTGGGGAGGGTTTGCTTTCATTATTATAATAATATTAGGTCATGCAAATAGAGTCTGCTATAGAAGGTAGAGACCACAATATCTGCAAAGAATAATTTCCATAATGTTCTCAAGGTTTGGAATTTTTCTCTCCTTTCTTCATTTACGTGACATACTACCATAAGTATCGCACAAAACTGATAACACTCTATTTTCTAAATTATTAAAGTGAAACTCTGCAGAAAGACCATAGAAATTTCTGAGGATATAGCTACTTAATTTCTAATACATTTAACCTACTTCAATTTACAGCAGACACTTAAGAACATCTGTGATGGAAACCTCCAGCAAACCTGTCAGCTCAGCACCAGTTCAGCTGAAATTGAGCTCAGGAGAGGTGTGAAGAAAGAAGCACACACTCCTCAATCCTCAGCTCTGAAGCAATAAAGCCACAGTTCCTCCACAGCCTTCCCTTGTTCAACTTCCTAATTGTCAAAATAAAGCGGAAGGAGATGTAAGGTGAGTGCTTGTGATGGAAGCACACACCTGGCTGAGTTTTTGTCATTGCTGGGCTGCTGCTCTGATGGCAGCTGCCTCCAACAAGGAATTGTGCCGCGTGTCACGGGCAGACAGTGACACAACACTCCAGTGTGACTCCTCTTCTCTACCTTCACAAGCCATAATCCACATGGAGGAGTTAGAGGGATAAGCCCCATCTGCAGCAGATCATTATAAATAACTCCTTTATAGTTTATGCCTTGCTGGAGCACACAAATCCCCCAAATTCGGAGAGCTTGGGGAATGGGTGAGGTACAGGTGACCCTCAGCAGCAACTTCTGTGCTGGCTAACCTGGATCATCACCAGGACCTGAGACAATTTCCCATCTACTATCTGGTATTGCAGCACCTCTCCATCACAGGGGTGTTCAGGATGTGTGCTGGGAGGATGAGAATGTGCTTAATCAACCTGTTTGCATTTCCTGCACAGAACATTGAGCTTCAAACACTCACAACAGATCGAGCTAAAAAGGCTGGTTTGCTAAAATTATCCAAAGTGGTAAATAATGTCCAAATCCACTCCTGCCTCATGGTGCTTTTCTCTCACACTTTTTTAGGCAAAGCTTTTTTTCGTTTCACCATCAGAGGAAACTATTCTCTTGTGGTACTTTGACATATTGATGTTCCTAATAGGTGTTATTTTCCTAAAATTCTGTCTTTGCTTCCTCTTTGCCACATCTGAGTTCCACCATGGAGTTAGAGACCCATACCCAGAGATACCAGCCTGCTCCTTTTGCAGGATTTACTTCCATTCCTTCTTGATGAGAGGAACAGCAATAATGCTTTAACAGTATTAGTTAATTTGCGATAATATCTCTGAATTTGGGGTTTATTCTATACTAAGCGTTGCTCTCCATTTTTTGAATTTTACTTCATGTGTCTGCATTTGAAAATTTTAAATTCCACATTAGAGTCTCAGAAGAAGTTAAAAGAGTTCTGGTCAATCAGCCTGACACTAAAGAGGGATTCTCTGGAACACTCCTGGTAAATCCTACCAGGAACCAGACATCCAGAGCTAAATATCTTTCAGGAGTGGTAATTTCTCTGAACACATTTGGGGGCATATGGGGATTTTCCAGCAGAGTTATGACAGCAGCTCCTGTGCTTCCCACTATCCGTGGGAAAATAACTGCACATAGATCCGGTACAGAAAGCTATCATAGAAGGGAGACATAAATGATTGATGCAATACCAATTAATGCAAAAGGGCATTAATTAATCAATGTTTTCCCCATGACCAGGCAGCTGAAAGGTTCCTCTGTGGATTCCCCACTGGCCAAGCACTAGGAATTCCCATTAGGTTGTTTTGTTTTTTTTTTTTCCACTGGAATGAAAACTCATTCCTTCTTCCCTTGCCCACCCCCCCAGCCCTGGTAACTCTTCCTGTTGTGACTCTCAGCAATTCTTGGAGATTTCTGAAAGGTCTGTGGAGAGAGCCCAGAGGGATGTGCAGGAAAACCCCTTGAACACACAAGGGTTGGGCCCAGAGTGGATATTTGCATTCCCCACGTAGGAAGAAAACAGCAACATTAAACTGAAATTAGAAAAATCAAATATTCCTTGCTGAGCCTGCGCAAGACAAGCTCAAACTGAGCTTTGTGGTATTAGAGAGAAATTCCAGCTAAGAAATGCACATAAACATTATTTCTTTTTCTCGTTCCTTCTTTTTCTCTTTGTGTCTCCTTCTGAAAGTGCAATGTGGAATTTGTGTGTGTTTGATGGTTTTTGATCTCCAGCTCCATGACAACATGAAAACGCTCTCTGAACATTTAAATATTCCACTTTAGTAGCTGGGTCCAAATCTGAATACATATCTATGGCTTGGCACCCTGCTGCTTAAAGCAATTTGCTCTCAGATCAAATTGTGACCCCCAAAACCAGAAGTATTTATATTGAAAAAGAACTGAATATTTACAAAGATATTGTTACAAACCAGAAAATTATGATATAAATATGATTACACTGTAAGTCAGATAAAAATCTACACAGTCCTTTTCTTTAGAGAAACCCAAAATGATTTTGTTTCTGAAGTACACATAAAAAGAATTTCAATAGTGTTGTATTTTCAGACCTTATTGTTACAGGATCCAAGGAAAGTTTTTCCCTGGTTCTAGTATTTTCCTTATGAAAGCTGTATTTCAGACAAAGTAAGCTTGGATCATTTAAAGTCCCCACAAGGGACTGATACTTTGTGAATGGTATTTTGAATAGTTTTGATATCCCAGTTTTTGAGATCCCTGTGTGGCTTTATTTTCTGGACAATTCAGTTATACTCTCATGCTCTGACCTTATTATGATATTGTTTTTCCCTTCTCTTCACTACTCTGTTCTGTCAGAAAGCTCTCTATAAATTTGATATAAATATAGTTCACGTACAATATCTATAACTTAGTCAACTTCACAAGGCATAAAAATAGCCATTTCTTTTTCTTTACTCCTCAGTTCTTAGTTTTATACAATATTATCCATTTGCTATGAATTCCCCTACAAAAAACTTAAAAAAAACCCCAACCAAACCGAACTGCAACAACAAATAAACCAACCCTTAAAATCCATTCTACCCACATGAACTATAGGATAAATATTTTTGTTTCCTGTGTTGGCTTGTGCTCTTACATATAATATATCAATTTAAATGCAGATGGCCAAGGAGGAAATATATTTCTCCTCACACTGCTCATGTCCCCGGGATGCTGAGATGGATGTTCCAGGTGGGAGCCCTGGGCAGGTCCCTTCTTTGCCCAGGGCACAGCAGTGCCCAGGGACACCTTCTACCAGGGCAGGGTGTTCAGAGCTCCAGCCAAGCTGGACTTAAACACTGATGCTAGAAATGCTTCTCTCGTGTGCAGATACTGGAAATGCTTCACTTAATGTGCAAATTGCTGGCACAAAACTCAGATTCTTTATCACCTTGGGTGTGGGGAGTGTCCTACGGCCATGCATTGGCTTAGAGCACAGTTGCACTGCCACAGCTGAGTCTGGGCAGTGTATTTCTCTCTGGGGATTTAATTCCTTCCCTGCCTCTCTTCTTGACACGAGTCAGTTCAAACTCCCAAGGTTTTTGCCAGAACTCCTTGATCTGCACACCTTGCTCAGTCACTCCATGGGTGTAACTCATTATCGTGATATGATGGACAGAGGAGGATGAGCATGCTAAAACCAGAGAGGAGACACCCAGAGATCTCTCCAGAAACCCAAATTATAAATTATCAGTGATCCCAGACACTTGTGAGCAAAGCTGCCTAAAGGACTGCCTTATTCTACAGCTAACAGGTCAAACGAAGTTTGAAGAATTCCAAGAGTTTTGATGAGAGAGCTTCTCAATAACCTTGTCCTGCTGGTTTTACCATGAGGAGAGGAGATTTACCCCTCACAAAGCCCCGACAGGAAGATGCAGCAGGGCTGAACACAGTGACACTCTTGGATCTATTGTGAGTGCATTAGTATTTCCAGCAGGTCTCTCTATGTGAGGAGGAAGATGACAACAACCCCAAGGCATTAGCAGTCTAAATTAGACAGACAATGTGGCTGAAAAATTGAATATCTTACGTAAAACAAGGGAGGTCAAAACTCAGCATGGTGATAAGTTATCTTACTTGGCTGGTAGACTTCATGGAAGAAATAAGTTTATGTATGGGCTGCCTCCTCTAATTCTGAATTCTCAGAGTTTAGGAATGATTGTTTATCTGCTAACAGCCTGCAGGGATTTGGTAAAATAGCTACAGCATAAAACTGAAAAATAATTGAAATAAATAAAGTGCTACCTGGCACCATCCTTGTTTATTCTATGCATCTGATATTAACATTCGCATGTCTTATGCTCGTAATATATAATAAGAAATGAAAATGTCATAAAATCAATACCTTCTAACAGCAGAGGGAAATGTCACAAATTATCTCATTCTCATTATAGTTTTCAGACAGTAATTTCACAAGCCTCCAAGGGATTAGGAAAGCTGAGCATATTTCTGCTCTACCCTCAGATGTCAGTTTTATTGTACATGATCTAGGCAGCGAAGGTTCTCTGCTCCAGAAGTTAGGAATCAATTGTTTTGCCAATGAGATTCTTTTGCAAGGCTGTTAGCTGCCTTTGTAAGTGTGAAACTACCAAATTCTGTGTCCCTGCTTTAAATTACTTTGCAATACAAAATTACACTCCAACCCCTGATGTGGTGCAGACTCCTGCTGGGTGCACATACGGAACAGAGAGCTGCCTTCCTAATAAATAAAGTTTGCACTTTCTAAAGAAGAGAGATTTATGGAATCTACTCTGTGTATTTAATTACTCTCCCATGTTTTACTAAGAGGGTTTTTTTAATGAGGAAATAAAGTCTTCTTGACCCTGTCTAGATAAGAACGAGCCAGGAGGAACTGGTCTGTCACAATCCCAACGATGGCTCCTGCAAATCTTGCACGAGGGCAGTGGGTGCTCCAGGTAGATTAAGGTGAACCACAGACTCGTGGTGCCATCTGTGCATATTTCACCAAAAAGATCCACTTTATACTGCTCCTAATCCTCCCATCAGTCACTCTGCAAACGTGGTAGCCTGTCCTCCATGTGCTCTGGAGATCAGCAGGCACAGAGTCCCCAGGACTGCAGGATTTGCTGTCACCCACCATGGGCAAAGCTTGGCTCAGCAAACACTCACTCCCTACAGCACATCAGAAACCCAGTGAGGCCATTCCTGCCACAGCACGAGAACCACGAGATATTGTCACAGAATCCCCCAAGCTGGAAGGGACCCATCAGGGTCCAAGTGCATCCCCTGCCCAGGACAGCCCCAGGAGTCTCCATCCACCCTGAGGCTGAGAGTGCTGCCCAAACACTCCTGCAACTCTGCCAGGCTCGGTGTCCTGAACTTACAGCACATTAAGAAATCTTCAGAAAGACATTTTTGTAGGAGTCAAATGGATATTTTGGGATCACCACACACATCGAGGTTTCTTGCACCCAGAAAGGTGAGTCACATCAATAAAAAAAAAAAAACCAACAAAAACCAAAAACTACACCAAACCTCACCAGCAACAGCAGAGGACTCAGGCTTTGGAGATAGTTCCAGTTTTGGCTGTACTTAAAATATAAATTGCCATTGCAGTGATCAGGAAAAAGAAAACACCTTCTGCCTAAAACTCAAATGTCTTTCATTGTGAAACCACTCCAGTTTTGACAGAGATTGCAAATCAAATTTTGCCAATACAAATGTTATCCCAGACCTCCCTATCCAAATATAAACCATGGTACAATAGCTAAAGGAATATAAGTCATACAAATATGAAAAGGCTGTGATTTGAAATGGAATCTCTATCCCAACAAAACTTTAACCAGAGAATTTAGTACTTAGATTGTGGGACTCCGGAAGTTCAGATGGTTACGTGGTGTTATTAAAAAAAAAAGGAAAAAGTGGCTGGGATCAAAGACTCTCTGCAAGGGAAAGCCTCAATATGCTCCTACAGAGAATTCACAATTTATCTGAGACCTCTAAGTACCTCTGAAGCTCAACACAGCATATCATCCCTTTGAAAAGCCCAGTTTTCCAATGAAGCCTATATTAATAAAATATACATTAGATTATATAGTTTAAAAAAAATATTGAAGCACTTTGGGAACTGGAGCCAAATTCAACACCAGGTCCTTACTGTGCTTTATGCTTTTATTACAAAGGCTCTGAACTTTAACTATGGAAAGAGTAGCAAAAGTCAATTAATTAAATAATGTTCCAGTATTTAATATACTCATTTGTCAACACAGAATATTGTGGAACCAAATTCTCAACTCAGTCCAACCACTCTGAAGCTCTAAGATGAAAAACATCATAGTCAATATCTTGGACTTCAAATATGAGAATGAAGAATAAACTCTCTCCTTGCACTCAAAGTGTTGAGACTCCCCAACACCCAAAATAAAAAAATCTTTTTTTTTCTCCAATAACAGATGTGAAAAATGTCTTTATCAATCCTTTCTGACATTATGCGTTTGGAATGCATGAAAGAGAAACATGTTAGCTAAACAGACAACTATAGTAGAGAGCAGAATGGCTCACAAGTTGAATATCAGACAAAAACGACAGCTGTTACAATTAAATTCAGTATTTATGTTTTCCTAGTTGAAAATGACAACTTATTTACAAACAAAACTATCTTGCCATCTGAGAAAAAACCAAACAACTACTTTTTTTTTTTTCACTTTAAAAGAAATATTGTGGGAAAAGCTCTTTTCAATTTCAGATTCTTCTTTGGTTTTATTGGTTCCAGATCACTCTCTTTTGTTTTAATTTCCTCATCAGCTCTTTCCAGGCTTGTGTGTTTGCAAGGATTTATGTGTCACTGTACATAAAAAAGGTCAACAGTGCACTCCAACCCAGCCCAGTGTTTTTTCTCTCAGAGATGGTTGTGTGCTTCTGAAATCAGCCCAGGAGGGAACCCAGCTGTTGGTGCTGCCCACAGTTTTTGTGTGGGTGCCTCCTGTGGAGTATTTCATCCATCAAAACCTTCCTGGGGAGCAGCCCAGAGGAGGACAGGACACATTCCTCTCTCATTATGGATATCTCCTAGATTCAGGAGAATCAAATCCAGATCATCCCAGAGTTTTGCCCCTGGCTTTAATTTCACAAGCTGCTCTTGCCCTCAATTTCTGCTGCTGGAGAATTCAGTCCCGTTGATGTGATTAGAGGGACGTGGCACACTGAGCTGGCTTGCACTTCAAGGACATTTTTATGCCATAAATTCCTTCTGAATGTGGCACAGTTACCTCAGGGCAGCACTGTTGCATCCTCCAGGAGTGCTGGATTCTTTAAAAATATTTTTTTTTTCTTTAATCTAAGGGTCTGGGTTGCTTAGGGATGTTTCTTTTCCTCTCAGGCACTTGGCAGCACATCAGCTCCAGAAATCACACCGTTTTTCTGACCTTTAGACTCTAAACTAAGTAAAGTTTGAATCTCTTGGTTTTCTCATTTCTCTGTATTAGTTTCTTTCCCTTCTTTTGATTGTATTAGAGCTATTAGAGTTTTCCTTTCACATGGTAACCCCCAGATTTATCAAATTAAATGCTATTTGGAGGGTTTGGGATTTGAGCTCTGAATCTTGTTGTTGATGCATTCCAGCTGAAAGCTCAGTTATGAATCATTAGGAATCACTTAAGCCCTAATGATGTCAAGCAATTAATGAACAAAAAGATACAACACAACATTCAAATAGATGCACACAGCAATGATAAGGAAAATGTGCTTTCCTCAAAGTAGGAGGACTTGATATCCCAAAAGTGACTTTGAATAAGCTTGCCATTGTTTCCACTGATTTTGCTTTTGAATACAACTTCTGCTACACATTAAAGTACGTAATTAGTGTTTATTTTCAATGTGACTGACACCTGTAGAACATGGACAGACTGGCTGTGTAATTATGTCAACACTGTGCATTGACCTTGAATTTTGAGAGAGCCAGCTGCCATAAAAAGAAATCTTTAATTTCATTGACTCATTAAATTAAAATAATTTTTAGCAAAAATAATCATGGGTGAATTGCCATATGTTCTTGAAATTTAGGAGACCGGGGAGATTTTTAAATAATCAGACTGCAGAGCTGTTCTTTTGAACTAAGATGTTTTCAGCATTTCTATTTCAGCTACACTTACAATCCAGTTGAACATAAAGTTCTGGAACAGCAGGAAAACTAAGTAAAGAAATGAATGATGCTGGGAATTGGATGCTGTTCACCAAGAGATATAAGTGAGAAGTCTGTGGATGAATAAAATATTAAAATACTAATGTAAGTCTGTAAGCAAAACTTAACAGATTGCAGAAATAATTGTGATTTCATTTTTTACTTTTATACTGACAATATTTTCCAGAATTAAATGCAATGCAGGTTTTAGATTTGTTGAATATGATTTAAGATGGAAAGATGAGCAACAGAATCTGTTACAAGAGTACAAAATCTTGGTTGGAAGAGGATCCAGACAAACAGGGGCACCATCTGTTCCTGCATTCATCACTACACAAATTATGGCCACTGAGGCACAGACACACCAATCACAGCACTGGGAGAAATGAGGCACCTTTGACCCAAATTTTCTTTCTCTGTGCACAAATCCTCCCTTTTGTCCTCTACCCATCCTCCCTCGAATCTCCTAAAACACATAAATAGATTCATTGGATTTCAAAAGGCTGTAACATTATTGGTGCATTTCTATCAAAGTGAGTTTGGATAAAGGTGGTGAGACTGAGACTACAATTTAATGAAATTATAAAAGTTTGATGACACTTAGATAACAAAAACTGAAAAGTTTGCTCCAGGAATAGACTTTTGAGCTAAAATGAATTATATAAAATAGGCAATGAGACTTCCAAAAAGTTCAGCATTTTCTTCTGCTTTTATTGCCCACTAAGTTATTCTTTCTTTTGCATTAATTTGTATCATAAGCAACTATATTATACCAAGTGCTAGGATATATCCATCCCTTTTTTGATATCTGTATTCAAATCTTGTTCTCTGCCTCATCCAAAGACAATCAGCAATTTAAAATTCACAGAGCTTCCTGAAAACCCATCACAATGCTCTTTTAAAAAAATACAAAAGAGGTGACTTTCTTAGATGCTAAATGTGATGTCACTGCTAATGTCATAGGAAAAACCTAAATCCAGATCCTACATTCAATCCTAATCAGAATCATTCCTGGTCACAAGCTCTCTCTGAA
>JAWWMU010000210.1:2700050-2711497 GCA_035048155.1 Cinnycerthia olivascens
GTCATAGGAAAAACCTAAATCCAGATCCTACATTCAATCCTAATCAGAATCATTCCTGGTCACAAGCTCTCTCTGAACTTAATTTTCTGTTTCTGCTCTTATTCAGAGACATTGCCTTGAACATCTCTTGGGAAGCAACAGCAAGATCTGTTTGTCACTTTGAGTCAAAGGGTTAAAAAAAAGTTAGAAATTAGAAATGTAGCCAGCAAGATGTAAGCAACACATCACATAGCAAGGCCTAGCACAGTAATATGAGGCTCAAAGAAGAAACAAAGGGTGTAATAATTAGTATATAGGTATAGAACAACACAATCCATCATGTATCTGACACTCAGCACTGTAAGAAATCAGAAAATCAAGACTTTGGGTGCTCGAAGCCAAGGAAAGAGCCTGTACCAAAACCAAGGGCTCACAAAGGCCTGGCAGCAGGACAAAGTGGTGAGGAAGAGCCTTTACTTCCTCCCACACGAGCACTGACTCAAATCCAAAGGACCAATGCCTCAATTAAAGAGAGAGCAGAGTAACTGCATCAGACACCCAACTAATTTAAATACAACACAGGGCCAGGTGATGAAAATGTATAGGCATGCCAGGTAACTTTATGAATATGCATAATTTTTGGGAATGAATAGAGAATCAAGGCTTTGTGAATCCAGCACACATCTTTAGGATGATAGCCCTCTATGCTCCAGCACTGAATAAACATAGAAATGGTTCAACCGCAAATAAGTTGAAAGGTTTATTTGTCTGTCACACACTTTTAATGCATCAACTTCCTAAAGAGCAGCTCCTGGAGACCTCATGGTGAGGCAGAGCCTCCCTGGCACAGGCTGTGCTGGCCAGGGCTGAGTTCTGTGGTTTGAGGAGGCTCAGCTTTCACACCCAAAGCTCCCTTGGAGGAAATCTCTACAAATGTCCACTGATTCGCTTTTCCTTCTGATCTCTAGATATTTTCCTAAGTGCATTGCAAGTTCTACTGTTGGCTGATTTCTGATAAAACTGCAGCAAGCTGGGAAAAAGATAAAAATGTAGTAAAGAAAATATTATGTTTCATTAGATGGTAAGAAGATATGTCAACTTCAAAGATGAAACCAAGACCATTACATGAGCTTTTGTTAAATAAATGATATTGAGAAGAACAGAAATGAGAATCAGAATTTAAAAGTAGCTAGTATAAAAACATGATAATTTGTTGCAGAAATACGTTATACAAAACTCTGTATTATTTATTTCTTTAAAAACTCAAACTGCATACATGGGATATTTTGGGAAAATAAATTGTGCCTTCTAGATTAAAGTCCAACTGCAGATTATTGGCCTGAGCTTCTTTGATCTATCTTCACCTTCCACCAGCACCTTTTTTTTAAAGTTACAAGTTATCAACTTCAGCTATATTGCTGTATGGATTTTTAATTTCTTTTTCAAAAGCAAAAAATTGCCTACACAGATATTTGCAAAATAGCATACAATTTAAAGGTGACCTATCGACAGCTTCTTCTCTTTCATTGTGCTGGGGAGTTTCTGGCAGAGTGAGTGACTAAGGAAAGCAATGCCTGAATATAAGGAAGGTCAGCAAACCCACACAATTCTTTTCAGCAAGATTAAGTCTTACTGTGAGTTAATAAAAAACTATATATGTTGTATATGGACATTCCTGTACATTCAAACATACAGGTAAAATATTAAATAATAGATGAAAGCAACACCTGGCATTGAAGTGTTTCATTTAAGTGAAGAGAAACTTGTTGTATGAGTTTGTTTCTAAAAGGAAATATAAAATTGGTATTTAAAATTCCAAGAGCATTCAGAACACCAGGGCACTCAGGATAAGCCAGAGCTGTGTCCCTCCTGCACAGGGAAAGGGAAGGTAGGAATTCACTCAGCCATACTGACAAAAACAACCAAAATTTTTTCCTGCTGAGCTCTGTATGAGCTGGAAAGATGAGAGTGTCCCCAATTAATTTTGTCCTTCGTTCCCTGACAGAAGGTCCCACGCTCTCATTCCAGCTGATCAGCTGCTTAATGTTCTGCATCAGAACCTGGAACTGCCACCAGCACCACGGAGAGCCCCAAAGAGCTTTGGTCAATCAATGTAAAACATGACCAAATATTAATTACTGCAGTTAGCCTGCCTAAAATGCACAAAACTCTGAGGAAAAATCGTATTTTGCTATTGTTATTGATGTGCTGCTTTAGAGTTCTCAAAGGCTATTGCAGTGATTTTTAACAACAGATTGAATTCTTGTACACAACACCACATCATTTTAAATATCCCAGAGTCATCTCTTTGGAAACTGGATTCACCTAAACGATAAACCTACAGGTGTGCCCTCAATCACTTTAAAATTATTTTTGAAAGCATCTTGAAAGTCGAGTCATAACATGCCAGATTTCCTGTTTGAACAAATCCAAACTAAACCCCAGAACTACAACAAAAATCAGAACAAGCCTGTAGACAGATAAGGTTCAGTAGAGCAAAACTTAATCTAAAGAAGTATCTGTTTACCCTAGCAGCTTCTTTCTTTTCTTGCTGTTTTTCTTCTATTTTTCTATTATTTTAGAAGCTCTAACTTCTTTAGTCTTGTCAGGAAAGCCACTCATATCAAAGCTCTATTTCTATACCTGTGTAGTTATATTTGGTTCTGCTCCATATGACAGCTTGTGTTTCATCATTATTAAAAACATAATAAGAATTGTAAATGACTTATTAATTAGTTATTGCTGAAATTCGGTATAGCCTTTTATTGTATTTGAGAGTCACAACTCTCAAACTCAGCCCAATCTGCACCAAGTTTGGCAAATGGGAAAATGGGATCACCTCTTCTCATCTTTGCACTAATTATCTTCTGTTTAATACCATCCAATCCCCAGGAAGGTTTTCCATGAGTTCCTATTTTATTTGGGGTCATGTACAGGTAATTAGGGGTACAATTGTACCTTGATTTCTTTTCCATGTTGGCCAAAAATTCCAGGGAAAACACATACGAAAAATGTTATTTGAAACCAGACCATTTCTGTTGGGTACTCTTGCCCTGAGTAACATTCCCAAATTATTCAGAACATAACTAAAGACTGAGGGGAAAAACTGAATGTAAAGCACTGATAAAATGCTAATAACTGAAAGGCCAAAGGATTCTTTCTCTCTGATGCAAGATACACAAGGCCAAATTTTATAAATTTTTCTTGAATTGAGGAAGAAGATAGAAGGTGAACCAGCTGAAATAATTGTTTGTACCAGCAAACTCCTAAATCCCACCCACTTCAGCACGGGCAAGTCACTCTGCTACCCCTGAAAAATACACATTACAGCTACAACAGAGAAAAATCCACAGTAGGCAACAAAAGCAACAGAACTACATTTGAAACCTTTATCTGCATGTGCCAGGGATTTCACAAAATTTAAACAGACCAAGAGTTTTTAAAAAAGGTTTCTTACTGGTTGTGAAATATTCACAGAAATAACAATAATATTAAAACATTATCCCTTCAAGGAAAAAGCCAAAGCAAACCACCAAAAATAAGTTAGGCTTATTCTGTTTTATGAGTTTGACTGGGTAGACAATGTAGGTTACAAAAAAAACCCCAAACTGAAATCCTTATTCATCCCAACTCCCCATGAAGAAAAAAAAAGCCAGGAAAGTTCTTGAAGCATGAAAAGTGTGCTTTTAGTCTGCTTTTAGGTATTTTAATTGCGATCTTTAAAACCTTGCTTTCTAGCCATCTGAGGTTCAGAAGTCATTTTCCTAGGAAATTGCAGTTTTACACCTGTAAATACCTAAAAAAATCTGAGTCTGGAGCGCACTCGGCTCCTCAGTTTGCGCCAAATCCTCGGCGTGGCTGTTCCTGACTGAGCCAAGGGGCAGTGGCTGCACTCCTGCCACAGATTCTGGGCCTGACTTTGCTAAAAGCTGTCCTCCAGCTGAGTTTGAGCTGAATCTCCAGCCTGGGAAGAGACAAACGTGAAGATTTCAGAGAAAAGGGAAAGCGCGAAAGGCTCTCGCTATTTCCTTCCCACTGAGCTGAAAAACTCCCGCAGCCTCAGAGAGCAAAACACGGCTGCCACAAACGGTGTGTACAGTCTGGAGAGATGAGAGAGGTGGTTTTATCTCAGCTGATGAGTTTTCTTATCTCAGGCTGAAAAGAGAAGCAGAAAAGGAAGGGACTGTGCCATGACACAGCCTAAGAGGTTTTGTTCCACGCGTGGCTTTGGAAATATTGGGATAATTCAAGCACAGATTCACGGTGTCCCGCACATGTTTCAGGGGTATTTGGTTTGCAGGCAGGAATTAGAAACCCATGGAATGAGTGGAATGGAGAATTCCCTTAACTGGTGTAATCTCTTAACTCTTGGCCTCATAAATTGACAGAAAATTTTATTAGTGTACTAAAAGCCAGCTAGTCCACAGTCGAGTAACTAGGAGAAATCACTAGGCAAACACAGTTTCTGTGCTTTTCAGAAGGCAAAGAAAATAAAATCCCTTCTCATCAACAATTCAGCAAGAACAGAACATTTTCCTGTTGCCTCAAGTTACCACCTGAACAAAGCCACAGTGTGTGACTCCTTTAGCACATCTCAGTTCTGGTGTTTACCTTCCAAAAATAACAGATAAGGTGCATGTATATTTTTCAGAATCTTATCATTTTTATAAGGTCACATACTGAACACAGGAAATTGAAAACTCTGTGGAGGAAAACACTGTTGCAGGTGTGCTGATTCTAATGTAGGGTTTGTTTTTTTTTTTAGTTATTTCAGATTTGACTTTCTCCTAATACTTTATTCTTGAAAATATAACCTTTCTCTTTAGAATGGTTGCTGTTTGAGTTGCTTGATAGTTTACGAACCACATTCAGATTTGTTTCATTTGATGTTCAAATTTAATAGAGAATGTTATCTAACTCTGAGCCCTGTAATGCCTATGATACAAAATATCTTCACTGCTAAAATTGGATGAGACTCAGGATTATAATTTGCTCCAAAGTTCATCAAAAGACAAAGAATATTTTGATATTTTTTGACTCAGCTTTATTGTTTCACTGCTTTTTTTCCTCTTCACTATTTCAAAAATTTCTCTGTTCTGATAGAACTTTAGCTTTCTGCAAAATGGGTTTGCTATATATAAATATATCCTGCAGAACTATCTACATTCATTTATAATCTGAGGAGACTTGATAAGTGTCTTTCACTCACAATCAAAATCATGCATTTCCCCCAAAATAGCAATGGCTGTGTTCGGATTTTTGTTGGCCATATTTCAGCCACATTATTTGAGCTATCACAGATAAACTCGTGAGCCCAATGCGATTGAACAGGTGTGGGTTACCAAAGGCAGAACAACACACAGCTCTTAAGCAAAAAAAATAAACAAATAAACATCAATAATTAAATGTTTCTAACTTTCAATGAAGTGCTTGCTTTGCCTGTCATAAATTTAACTTTTTCAAAGTTTCAAATTAACTTCTTTCTGGAATGGGATCTCCTCTTTCCATCTGGGGATCAGGCCTGGAGACTGAGGATCTGACACCATCTGACCGTAGGGAACTGGGCACATCCTAAACCCCTTTCAAACACCACAAAAATGAGTTGGCCTAACTTAAAGTCCATTTCTTACCCCTGTCCAAGGAGTGCCAACTAACAGAAGGGGTATTTATAATGGATTTATAAAATTATGATCAACACTAATGCAAAATTTAACATCTGACTTAAAATCGTTTGATAGAATGCAAAAAAAAGTGAATAATGTATGAAGTTCCTCCTCCATGAGTGCTGCTGCACACCCTTGAAGATGTAAAATGTGCTCATTTAAAACATAACCCACAAGTAGTACAAAGATTTTAGCCTTAAAGAGTTCAGATAAAGTGAGGAACCAGCCAGCCCAGAGGCAGAGTTAAAAGGAAGGAGAATCCCACACCAGAAGGAAAAGTGTTTATGCTCTCCCACGATAAAGTTTTGGTTTTAAATACAGAGGATGGGGACAGGCAGCACTGAGCACAGGAATCCTGCTCTCCTGCAGGTTCTGAAATTATTAATGAGCTGCAGGACTCAGGCTGGTACTGAATTAATTATAATTAATCAAATTTGCCTGACTCCAGCGAAAGGCAACCAATATCTGGATGGGCACAGCTGTTTATCACTTTGATGTGCAGTTTGGGTTTTCTACTCCTTCGGGACATTCAGCTGACCCAATCCTAGCCAGCTGACCACTAGACTGATTTTTTTGGGTATTTTTAGGACATTTCTCTAATTACCGGAGAGGAACAAACCTCTCTAGGAGCCAGGTTTTCTCCCTGCATTAGATTATTCATTTTTGACCCTCTGGGATGAGTTATCCGCTAAATTTTCATCAGGAGATATCAAGAAGGTGCTTAAGAGTCTCAGACTTGTTCAGGTGATTTGTATGAGGTGAGATAATGCAAGAGCAGAGTGTCAGATGTCTGAAACAAATAGAATTCTCCAGGTATTTTAAACAAAACCTTTTCTCACACTTTAAAAATAAACTGCATTCAGTAAAAGTCCCAAGTGTTCACACAATATTAATTGGATAATTCCAGGGTTCTTTTCTCACCCTTTTCCTTGATAAACACCAATCATTTGAAACACAGGAAGTAAAAATAAAATAAATGAGACAGTAAGGCAACTGGTCTTGATTTAGGCACTCCCTTGGAGAAAGTTCCTCAAACAGTCACAGACTGTCAGAAAATATATCCTGTAAGTGGTTTTTCAGGTTAGACAGAATAAGTCCATTTTATCCTTTCAATATAATTCTATTTCTTCCAATAATGATAGCTGCAGCAATTTTTATCTTCCATCCTGTTATTGAAGGAGGATTAAGATATTTCTAATGTCATACAAGTACTCTTTGGGAAAGAGTGATGGTTATTAAAAAAAAAAAGTGCTCTAAAATTAGATGATTCAAGGTGTCAGGATCCACGTCTAAGAGACAAGTTTAGCAGGGAAGGACTGGGGGATGCTGAGCTGCTCCTGGTCCAGACACCTTCTTAAAAGGAAGCAATTTTCTTTGAGGACAAAAAATAAATAACTGTGGAACAAAAATACTGCAGAATGTTGACCTTCAGCTCTCTGTCAGGTTTGGTTGATTGGATGAATATAGTCCAGGAAAGGTTTAACAAAATCTTACACTCCCTATTATTGGCCACAGGCAAGACACAGAGGTGATAATTTCACCATTTTGCCAATTTTTGCCACTATAATCTGTTGGGTTTTAGTGGATTTTTTGTATGGAAATGGATCAGGCTTATTGTTTTTACTTTTCAATTTGCTTTTTGTTCCTTACAGATTTATGGTTTTAAAGTGAGAACTGGTGCATTTCCCCAAAAGTGGATAACATCACAATGAGCTAAAAACGAAGTTGCTGGGTACTTCAAATGCTAAATAAATGACATTTGTATGACTCCAGTGAATGTTGAGCTGTCTGCCAGTGCCACCGCTCAGCTTTCATTAATGTAAATCACGGTTTGGAAAGCTGCGGAGAAATTCAATTGTTTTCTGGAAGCTGGGAGGCGCATCTTGAAAAGGTGAGAATGCCAAGGTTGCTGCCAGCGTGGAAGCACATTTTGGAGGATGTGTTTCACCTCGGGACAGAGGGCAGAGGCTGTTCCATGGCTCAGAGCTGGGGAAGGAAGGCAGGAACATCCCTGGCGCGTCCCCTCCCAAGCTGGGAGGCAGGAAAGGGTGTGAGGAGCTCAGCCAGGTGTGCTGAGTGAGGGATCCCGGCACGGCCAGGGGCTGGTTTGCTTTACACAGACTACTCTGGGTTTGGGAGAGTCCCGGGTGCCTCCAGGGCAGAGCTCATCACATTTTTAACTGCTTCAGGCTGAGCTTTGACATTTCCAGAGAGGTACAATCCTCTTTGGGCTCCTTGAAGGACTCAGGACTCCTCACTAAAATCAGTTTTGACCTCTTGCACCTGGAGCTTCCCTCTGCTGCCCCCACAGCAGCTCCAGGGTGGCTAAAAACCCCCCACATTTTAATATAAAGTGTTATCAGCTGTTTCTAGAAGTACAACAACCTCCCCATCAGATCATACACAACTTCTAACCAGAGAGCAACACCCAAAGAGTCACAGAAATTCCTGTGTCATGGGCACAGAATAATGGAATACCAACAGTCACAGCAGAAATGTGTGCATAATGATGTTTTATCTTTTGTGTACGGCAAGGCTCCATTCATTATCTCTTCACAAACACTTCTGATTATGCACTCTGACTAACGCATTTCCCCAGCAATGCTGCAGTGGATTTGCATGCAGGAGTGTGTGTTTCTTGCACAAAAAGAATCTCTCAGGCTTTTTCAAATGCAAAAGACTCACTTCAATTCACTAGAAGAAGCTAACTCAGGTTTAATAAACACTTAGATACCCGAGCACTAGGTTCAGTTCAAGTTCTCTGTAGCTACAGCCTGAAATATTTATAGCTCATACTCAGAATTTTCTTCTCATTTATATCCTGCTATTTGAAAGATGTTTGCATTTTCAAAGAAAACTGTACTACCTGTGTTGAAGATCTATCCAACACATAAAAGAATAAATTTCCCAAGCTGCTGCTAGAAATATGACTGACAGAAGAACAAGTACATTCTGGAAATCTAAGAAGGCAAATTTTCATAGAGCTATTCAAGTAGCAAAATGAGTAACTAGAACTATATTTATATTTTTTTTAACAGAGAATCTCTGCAAACTTTTCTTAGCTACAAACGAAAGAGCAGAATACCAATAGAGGTATGTAGGATTAGATAATGTATCACTGACAAGGGTTGGTGAGTCTCACAGGAATAGCAGAATTCTCTAAATATATATGTTTAACAAATCCAAAATTTCATGGTCTACAGTAAAATATACATAGCAAAATCGCTGTCACAGATTACTCATAAAGCATGTTGTTAAGAACACATAGCTAAGTGATATATTTGCTCATTCTTCAAAAAACAAAAGCAAAATTGAAATTTACTGTATGACACCTACATGTAAAACTCTCAAAGCTTCAAAATATTCTTCGCTAAATAAATGCAGATTTTCTAAAGCAATAACTACAAAGAAGTTCAATCTCAATTCCCTTCTCTCCCTAATTTATCATTCTTCACCTACTTCTTTAACCCTCCCTTTATCTTCCAATTACTGAATTTTCCCTAAAAGTTGTTAACCCAGAAAAACACACAAAACAAAACATATGCATCCTAACTCACAAGCTAGAAATTTTCAGGTTTAAAAGACAAAAAAACAAATCCAAAAATAAGCCTTCTGTTTTCCTCTAGAATTTAGTCTGTCCTGAGCCATGGCATTACAAGATAAACACAGCAAGGCCCTGACCCTGCTCTCTTAGCTGGGAACACTCACTCAGACTTCAGAAGTCCTCAGTGAAAAACACAGCTTAAAAAAAAAAACACAGTGAAAAATCAGTCTTAAAAGCTGAGAAAATTCCCATTCTCTTACAAATCAAAGTTTCTACACCAGGACAGACTTCCATTAATTTTAAATAGGAACTAGAGCTCACCAGATAGATACTTAATAAAGAAAGAGCTGGAAAAAAGGACCACAGAAACCTTACCTGTCTGTGCTAGAGCTGTAGAAAACTTCTCCCACCCCACTGCCTCCATGAGGGTTTTTATGGGATTTGAGCAGGTGTTTGGGGTTGGGCTGGGGACACTCAGGTGAGGGGAATATTCTTGTGCTGTTGTGCAACGAGTGCAATCAGGGAGATTGTGAGAGCCTGGAGCTCCCAGAAACTGCAACCCAATAATTCTTGAAATGAACATCATTATTTTAAATTAAGGAGCATTAAAATAATATTACACTGGCAAATAGGTGACCCAGGGAAATGAAAAGAAAACCTGCGTGGAGCTACCTTGAATAAAGTCATTAATAATAGAGATTTCTCCAAAAACTTCCCTAAGCCAACTAGCCCCCTTAGCTAGCTTAATTATTGGAGCAGATGTAAAGAAATATTATTAGAAAAAAGAAAAGAAAGCACTTTAGATAGGTCTCCTTTCTCTTTTTTTTTTTGTTCTTGTTCTTTTTTAAAACCTGAAATTTTTTATCTCTACAAATGAATTTAGATGGTAGAAGGTTTTTCATTTCTTTGACAATATATCTAAATGAAACAGATCAATATCCTAAAAATGAAATAAAATAAATAAAATGCCTTGCCAGCCATCTCTGCATTGCTGTGAGCAGGTATTTCAGAAGGTGCAGAGAGCTCTCCACTCTCAACAGAAATATTTAGTTTTAGGGTTTGTACTGTCAAGCATCAGATCTCGTGGTACAATTTCTTATGAGAGAAATAATCTGGATCCCTTCTGACACGGAACAAACAGCCCAGACACAGAACATGGCATCACATCCCAAAGGGATGGCAGACTTATTCTCTGTATATTTCCTTCTTTAATTTAATTCTATCCAGAATTACAGCTTCCAAGCTATTTACCTGAACAGACAACTTCATAAAACACCAACATGAAGTAAAATTAATGTGAAAAAACCTGTTTTAAAAATCACAAAAGAAGCTGTATAATTTTATCTTGTATTTAATACCTTATGTATGCCAGAGAAAGGAGACGGGATATGTTCCGGGGGGAAAAACAACAGTTTGAATAAAACATCCTGAATTTGAGAAAAGGCCATGGAGCCTGAGGAGGGAGGAGGGTGCCTGACTGCTCCCGAATGGCTGCAGCCTCTCCCTGGCGTCACCAGAGTGAGCCAGGCATGGCTCAGGTGTCCCAAAATTCCCATTCCTCAGCTCCAGTGCAGCTCCAGTTCCCAGTGATGTTGCACTGGTTGAGTTCATTCCACAGACACAGCTGGGGCTTCAATAAACTCCAGCTGGCTCCTTGTTCTCTACCCAGCTCTATTGAGAGTTCATCCTGTCGCTGCTTTTCCCTCTGAATTTTGTCCATCTTGAATGATTCCAACTGCTCTGTCTTGGGGTCGGGATGGGCTTTGACTGCCCCTCAGCTCTCCTGAGGTGCTGCTGGAGCTAAAATGGGAATGATCCCACTGCCTGAGAGTGCAATAGGAAATTGGGGATTGTGCGCAATGCACTCCTGAGTGGCTGCAGCTTCTCCCTGGCGTGACCAGGGTGAGCCAGGCACAGCTCAGGTGTCCCAAAATTCCCATTCCTCAGCTCCAGTGCAGCTCCAGTTCCCAGTGTGGTTGCACTGGCTGAGAGAGTTCATTCCACAGACACGGCTGGGGCTTCAATAAACTCCAACTGGCTCCTTGTTCTCTGTGCAAAGTTCATTTTGTCACTGTTTTTCCCTCAGAACTTTGTCCATCTGCTTGAACAATTCCACCAACTGCTCTGTCCTGGGGTCGGGATGGACCTTGCCCCCCTCTCAGCTCTCCTGAGGTGCTGCTGGAACTAAAATGGGAATGATCCCACTGCCCGAGAGTGCAATAGGAAATTGGGGATTGTGCGCAATGCACTCCTGAGTGGCT
>JAWWMU010000210.1:2711597-2729097 GCA_035048155.1 Cinnycerthia olivascens
CTAAAATGGGAATGATCCCACTGCCCGAGAGTGCAATAGGAAATTGGGGATTGTGCGCAATGCACTCCTGAGTGGCTGTAGGGTCACGCACTGGATTTTGGCAGATATTGAGCAGGAGAAAAGAAGCTGCCACATTTCCCCATCTCCATGGCACAGATTTAACTTTCTTCTGTGTGAGCACACACTAGTGCAACTTCTTTATTTTATAATAACCCATTTGTAGAGCTAAGTGTAAAATGGTCAAAACATTACACATAAATATAAGGGAGATACATAAAATTACTTTTCCCTGTCTGCTTCAGCTGGGAATTTCATGCCAATCTGCTGCTGGCCAATATCCTCCCACAGATTGCATTTGTGGTAAAGTGGATCTTATATTTCCACAGCTGCAATAAATTGGTTTTGTCCAAGCCATTTTCTATATCTTTAAACTCTCTCTAAACATCCCAACCAACTACATCTGCTGTTTTGCCTCGCAATATAAAAAAATAAAAAAAAAAAAAAAAAAAGATCTGAGTAACAGTTTGAACTGAAAAAGGACTGAATTTTAATCTAAACAGGTGTTTTTTGAATTATAAACTGTGAAAGAAAACTTAGCAATGTAATTAAATCCAAATTATCCAATTTCATGCCTATTAATACTATGAAGTTGAATTGTTTCTTAATCTACTTTGAAGGGTTGTTTTGATATTCAAATTGCCACTACAGAAAAAATGTGGGTGTTCAGTAAGATATCAAGTGGACTTCTGCTGAGCTCCCAGAATTCACAGGCACCTCGTGACTGGGAGTGTGGAACACTCAGCGTTCTGTAGGGAGCTTGGATTCCTGAAAGCATCTCTCAGCTGATGAGACTTTAATGAAAATAATAAATATTTAGAACGTGCATATAGGAAGAAATTTTTATAAATATAGCCCAGTGATTAAAGGCAAGATGCTTGTGCTTATTTGACAGCTGAAACTTCCTGCTCTGTGTGCAGCCTTTGGAAGTCAGACGTGGCTGTAATAGCAAGAGTCACTGGATTATTTTAGAAATAGGCCGCAATACCAGTTTAGTCACATTTTTAAATGTGAATTTTAACTTAACAAAAACGTCTTGAAAGAGAAATAACGTGATAAAATTTGTAAAGGACAGAAAGAAGATTTTATGGCCTTTGGCCACATTACGTTAAACTTTCTAATAATAAACATAATGCAATGAATCTCCCAGTGCAGTCACAGGCATCCAAGCTATCAAAGGGATGGGGTACAGGAACTCCGACCACCTTTTAAGCTCAGTTATCCTTAAATTATGAAATGATTGAATTGATCATTTCAAACATCTTGAAAATTCTGTGTAATAAACAAATTGCTTTACACCTACAGCACCCACCACAGCTGATGATCTGTGAGAGCTTTGCACAAGCACTCAGCCCCAGCACACATTTTCTCTGTGCAGTGTCACAAAAACCCAGCCTAGAAATTTTAATTCTTAAAATTTGATTATTTTTTTTTTCCTACAGGGGAAGTAAATTTTCAGTTGCAAAAAGAAAGGTGTTGCAAGAGCGAGATCCATCGTCTTGGTAAACTACATGACCATGATTAAATTCTGGGTTAATTTAAGATTTGCAGCTTGAGACAAGAGCAATACCCTTATCTGCAGGTTAGATCTAGTACTTTTATTAAGGAATTCACTCAACTCAACAACTCCTGAAAGGTAAGCCAAAATTTACATTCTGAGCTGGGGTATATATAAGGAAAGCAAACATCCTTGCCTGAATAATTTGACTTTTGGTTCTTCATTTTTCAAGTCTCAAAGGTTATTCCAATTCTATTTATCTTCAGAATATCCATCTAGATAGGTAAAATAGAAATGTTTAATTTATTGTGCTGTCATTTCATAACAGTACCAAAGTTGACAGTGCTGGTAAAGCACAAGTCTGGAGCAGATGAGCAGGCAGGAAAAATAGAGATTTATTGGTTTAACCAAAGTTAGAGTTATGAGGTTAAAAGGAGAATAATGGAGCATGACAAGAGCCACAGAGTGAGGAAAAAGATACATGGTAAGTTTTCTAAACACTTTAAAAGTGATGCTGTCATTTCTGCTGTCCTTTTTTGGTGTGTGACTGAGGCCACAAGGCAGGCAGGGAATGTCAGGGCACACCTTTGCTCCCCCAGCTCTGTGGCGATCATCAGCACCAACAATTCCATGTGCAGAGGGAAATCACAGGATCCTGATGCTGCTCAGGGCAGTTCTTCTGGTGCCTAAATTCCCAGAGGAAAACCAGCTTACTCCTGACTTAAAACTCTCTATCAATATGCTTCTCATGTACACCTGTACTGGAATTAATCACAATCCTTATTTTTAGAAACCACTTTGCTTGAAAACAAAAAAAAAAAAACCCATCCTGAAAAAATCCACCCCTGGCACAAGTGCTGCCAGAGGAGAAACTCATCACAGGCAGGAAATGAAATAAGGAGGGACAGAGGGACACAGCACAGTTGTCAGGATGTTCCTACATCTCCATGATTAGTCCATTGCAGGGAAATTAAGCCACTATCACTGATATAATTGATGGCCTCTGGATTATTTAACTCCTCCTTGGACTTACAGAGACAGCCCAGCACTGTCGTACATTAAACCAGATTCAGGTTTACCTCTGTATTTCCTTTCTGATTTTTGACTGAGAGTTTAAAATGCTGCCTCAGTGATCTTTTGTAGGCTTTGGAAACCTCCCAGGTACCACTGAATGGAGTGGGAGTTGTGCACTTGGACACATTTCCACACTTAGGCAGCTGAACAGAACCTCTTTGGAATGGAAACAAGATGCCCAAAAATGCCTTGTATAACTCTTTCATAGCCATGGGCTCCCAGCTACATCAAAGCAGTCTGGTAAAATTTACCAGCTGGTGAACAATATCCACCTCTTAGACGAGGTGTATTATTTTAAATTTCACATCTTTGTGAAGTGTATGGGAAGGATGGACCTCCAGGTGACCAGGGTGCACCCAGCCCCAGAATCTCCCACATTTCATCTCCCTTCCTCCCATCCCGAGGTTTAATGGCTTTATACCACCAATGTTTCAACAGCAAAGAAGAGCTTCTGAGAAATAAACAAGTGAAGATCTACAGCACATTGTCTGGAACGAGATAAATTTCCTGGAGCTTAGCAGAATTACAGCACTGCAGAGACCAGGAGAATATATTCAAATGTACTGCAGGTTACATTATAAAAGCTGGATTTAAAATTCTTCAGAGATGAAACTGTTCCTACTTAACGAATAGCAGCTGCTCTAAATTAATCTATATTGATTAAATTTCCTCTTGCTTCACCAAAAAAGAAAAAAAGAAAAAAGGCTTTTAATTTAGAACATCGCTGCAACATCTCAATTGAAACAATTGCGAGATGAAAGCAACTGCACGATGTCAGCAAATATTATCACGTCCTTAAATCACACTGAATTTAGTTCTCTAGAAACCCAAACGTTCTCTCTCCATCACTTCCTCTGGTGGCTCTCGATATTCTCTGCTCTATGATCAGAGCCAAGCCTGATTTCAGTTTGGTTACCCCTGTGGAGCACAGCCCTTCTCACCCCTGCTCCATTCCCCACTCCCTGTCCTTCCTCGGTTTGCGTTCTGGAAGGTCCAGAAGAAGGCTCCAGGTGAGTTGTGCCCATCATAAATCATGAAATGGATTATCCAGGATGCAGTCACAGAGCAGAGTGCAGGTAAAGGATGGATTTCAATCCCCCTGAGCTGGGAATGGCTCTAACAGGCCATTTTTTAAAAGTTTATGGTACTTAGGAAGGTTTGTGGGTTTTTTTTGTTGGTTGGTGGCGACATTGCTGTGATTTTGTTGATGACATTAGTGGGAATTTGGAGTTGTTTTGTCACTTTATACTTAGGAATTGGATTTTTTTTGAGCAGGTTTTTTAACTTTGCTTTTCTTGATGGCAAAATTGGCTTTTAGCAGAATTTTGATGATTTTTTTTTTTTTTTAAATACTTTTGCTGTTATGTTCCTTCACACAATGATGTCATCGATGCATTGTAGGCGCTCTGGAGTTTTTCTCTTTTTTAGTGCAGTTTGGATTAGGCCATGGCAAATGGTGGGGTTGTGTTTTTACCCTTGGGGCAGTTGGTTTTAGGTGTACTGTACACCCCTCTAAGTGAAAGTAAACTGAGGCTTGCATTTTGCTGTCAGAGGAATGGAGAAAAATGCATTTTTAATATTTAATATTAGTAATATTAATAGTGGTATATTATTGTGTTGTTTTGGACTTTAGCTGGAGTTTCAGTATGTTCGGCACAGCAGTGCTTAGTGGTGGAGTTACTTTATTTAAGGTATGACAGTTTATAGTTAATTTTTTTTTTATTAGACTTGCGCACAGGTTAGATGGGGTTGTTGAAGGATGAGTGGGTTTTGTCGACTACTTTTTGGTTTTTTAGTTTATGGATTATTTTATGGATGGGGATTACAGCATTTTGATTTGTCTGGTACTGTTGTGGTGGTAATTGGGACTTGTTGCTTTTTCTACTTTTAGGAGTTTTATTGTTAATGGGTCTTTTGATAATTTAGGTAAGGAGTTTAATGGTCAGATCTGAGCTGGGTCTGAGCTGACACAGGTACAGCACACAGGCACTGTTTGCACAAAACACCCAGCAAAACAACCCTAAGAGTAGATTTATTTTATTTTTAGAAGTTTTAACAACTTGAACAAAAAGTGTGTCAGCACAGAAATTGTTTTGATTGTAGTCTAAAGGAAAGCTAACCGGAAGTTGCTTATATATTCAAACATAATTTATATTTTTTGATGGCTTCAAAGATATTTTGGGCTTATTGGGTTTGATTTTTAAAGAGATCAGCTCACCTGAGTAAAACAAAGAGGATTTGACTGCTCATTTCTTAGGCCCTCAGAATGAAATTGCAGCAAGATGAGTCCTCAACCTCCAAAATGGAGACATTTTCATCTGGAGCTGAATTATCCTCTGTTTATAGCCACATTCATATGCTTTTGTTTACACATGATATAGCACTTTGAAATTAAAGATGTTGATTATTCTCGTTTTGCATACAGATGTTCCTAATGTTTTATTTTGCACTGTCTTGGGTGAGTTGATGTATATATTCTAAATGTGAAATAAATAAACAAGCAGACTTGCAGAATTTTCTTTTTATTGCTTTTTGCTTTTATTTGTTGATACATTGTTGTGCATAATTCTGTATATTTGACATCAAACTGTACTTGATATCTCTTTGAAGCTTTAATTGTCAGCTTTTTTTTTCCCCTCCAGTTTTTCTGTACTTCATATAGAGTTTATTTTTCTAAACTAGGAACTCCCACTTGGAGAATTTAATACTGTTTTCTAGAAACATAAAATCATGTCCCAGTTACCCCCTTTCAACAATATACTGTGCTATTTGCCTATCATCTGCAATAAAACAGTGAGAGATAACACATAAATAACTATATTAACACTAAACATGTTCATTAAGTGCCTCGTTCTGAAAATGTGTTACAGCTGCCCACTTACACTTGGCTGGGAATCAGAAAATACAGGACCAGCAGAAAATAAATAGCTGGCTCTGATATGATCCTTGGATAAATTATTCCAGGCTAATTTTTGGACTGTTTACATGCCTGAGGCCAGTGAGGCAAAGTCCTCACTCACTGAGCTCAGCCCCCAAAGCCTGCTCAAGTCAGAGTTTTAAAAACATCATGGGGACTGGTACAACTGGTACAGAATGGAATGGTCAAACTGGACAACAGCAGCAGGTTTTGTGTGGCCTGGGACAGCTGACAGATCTGCATTGCATCAAAACCAAATGCTGACAAAATCTCATTTCTCTTAGTCCTGCCCTGCCACTTGGGCTGTTGGAGCACAGAGAAAATCACTGCACACTGTGGCAATTTAAAACTTATTTACCTAAGACTTCACAGTCCAGTGCACTACGATTTTGTTCTAAAACAAAGAAAACTTTGTAATGATTTTCCAGTTTAAGAGACTTAGAGTAGAATAAGAATGTTTAAAGAGGGGGATAAATTCCAGAGGAATGGGTGGAAGAAGAATTATCTAAAGGCTTCCAAGTCTGTGTCTGTAATATTTAGTTTGCTATTTCTGACTTAGTTTGCAGGTCCAATACGGTCAATACTGTTCTTACATCACTATTTTTAATCAGTTTTGGTTTTTTTAATCCCAATCTACATTTTTTATACTCATGCAGTTCTGTTTTCACTTCTGCCTTTCAGATTATAGAGCTGTAGCTCCTTCTTGGCCTACTTATTAGTCACACTGAACAATTTATTAATGACTTTGTTTTGTTCAGAAAGAAACATAGTTTCACTCTTGGAGGGGACCCCAAACTCTGAAGCTGAAGCATCAGGTACAGATAATTCTCACATTTTAGCCTTTGTGCATTATGTAGTGTCACCTAATTGATGTTTCCATGGCTCTAGATTTATTTATAGCTTCCATGGATTGCATAATTAGCAAGTTGGGGCCTCATTTTTTATTCATTTTACTCTAATTTTAGTACAATTTGTTTCATTGACATCAATGGTGTTACTTCCTCACATATCAATATTAGACTCTGTATTATTAATACATATATAAATATTGCAAGGATTATTTAATGCATCCAGGGCCGATTTCAAATTTGTGCTTCTCATTTGCATGAGAGAAAAATCACTCTTCAAGTGTTTTCAGCATCTCTGTTTTTATTGCTTTAAGGTGAAAAGATTTTGTTGTGTTTGTGAGTTTATTTGTCTCATTAAAATAATCACTTGGTATTAAAGAAAAAAAACAACTCCTCCAAACTGTAACGGGCTGAATTCACATAAACAATTTGTTTCATTAGGCATACCTGTTACCAGATCACTGGAGATATTAAAGCATCTAAATCAATTTCTTAAGCAATTCCACATCATATCCTCTTTCAAACGTTAGTGCTTCACTAAATTACCAATCTGAGAGCCCAGGGCTGAGGGGGAGATTCCAATAACACACAAATGCCTCTGCTCTCTGTTCTCCATCAATTTATCTCCAAGGCTATGGCAATTTGTTTTCTGATTGCCTTTATTTACTGTATCTTTTAAAACACATAATCAGGGCAGATCTGCTGGTTACAGGAAAAAGCTTTATATTTATGCTTTGTATAGAAATTCTGCCCTAAAAATAACAGCATATAAATAGACTTTTAATCTCTGCTGTGATGTTTGTACACACTTCTCTTTCTTTTCTTTCGTACTAGTAATTTGTTGCAGTTATCTTCCTTTCAGTAGGTAGACAAGGGGTAATTATAAGAATTCATAGCCTGATTCTAATCTAACATTTGTCAGTTTTATACCAGGTTACATCACTGACATTCCCAGCATTAATTCAGGGGACCAAGATCAGGAATTTATTGCTTAATCTGCATCACTATCTCAGCTCTCACAATTTAAAAAAAAAATTATAGACATTTCTTTGAACTTAAGGGATCTGAAATCATCTTCCCTGTTTTAGAATAACATCATTGCTCACTTTGTTGTTCAATATTAGTTATGCTGAATATAATTAATGAGCTTTCAGTGTCTTCAGGAGAAGATCCCCTCTGTGATGTCTTTTCCTGTAAATTTTCCAGTGCCAGGAAAAGCTGGCCAGCCTTGAGGTCAAGTGGCATGGCCCGTTCACAAAAATCTTTCTCCCTAGCACTCTTCTGTGCATGATCTTATTCAAACTGATTTTCAGGATCAACCTCTGGCCTGTACTAATTCACCAAATTGTTCACAGGAGGTTTTTTTTGAGGCTTCTTATTGGTGCAGATCACCACAGAGCCAGCAGTGGCTGATCCTGGCCTGGCAGGTTGGTTTATCAATGTAGATATGAACTGCAAACCAAAAATGCAGGTGCAAAAACTCAGTGGGAGCCACAGAAACATGTGAGCAATAGCTCATAAACTACATAAATGGAATTCCACTGGGTTCATTCTTGTCCAGCCCTAAGGATGATTCTTCAGATAGAGAACTTCCATTTTTATTTCTTCATTCTCACCCCACATTTGTCCCTGTGCAGGTAAATTCTCTTTGGCCCCTTCTGAATACCTGTATAAAGTAACAAAAAATCAAAAGAGATCCAAACTCACTTTTTCTCACAGGAAACTTTGTGCATTTATAACTATAGAGGATGTTGAAAATGTTGCTTGGTTTGCAAGGTCCCATCTCTTTTCCTTTCAATTTTGGCTGTGCAGAAACTCTTCAAGGCCTGTGTCACACCCTCGAGGGGAGAGGCAGGAACAGGGAGATGATGGGCAGGTCACACACACAGCTCTGCTTCTGAGATCTGTGGCTCTCCTTGTCAAATCTCATCCTGGGATTGTGCCTTTCAACTCTGCATTTTTGCTTTGTGCTCTTTTGGACACCGCTTTGTCTTCTGTCTGCAAAATTCAGACGTCCTGTTGAAAAAACAAATAAAAAAAGAAAGAAAGAGAAAGAAAAGAAATAAGGTTCCCATTTTCCTCCCACCAGTCCTGATTTAGCATGTCATGAAGGATTGTTTTTTTCTCACCTTTGGAAGAAGGCTGAATGACCAGAGATGAAGAAAAAGTCATTAATTCTTAAAGGCCAATCACCCTCTGGCAATTCCATCATTTATTGCTCTTCCTTATTTCTCTCTATTCTCTCGTTTGTGTGGTTTCCTCTCCTGCTTTTTTAACTCCTTTCCTGCCCATTGTTTGGGATTTTTAAAAAAAACAAAACCAAATATGCTTATACAAAGCTCTCTGGCTTCTGTAAAATACAAATCTATGGTTTACACAGCCTAAAATCGTAGAAATTATATTATATAACAGAGCCTTAGAACACTTACAGGAAATTGAATTTTGTAGCAGTGCTGTCTGTGCAAAGGCTGCTCCTTTTTTCTCATGTTTGAACCACAGCAAGGAAGTGAACGGCCTAAAATTTGACATTCCTTAAACCATCCTTTCCCTGAGGATTGGCATCCTCTGTCTGGGTGTCCTGTGAGTCACATTGCCCTTGGACAGGGCACTGCTGCTCCATAAATGTGCTGGGGAATGGGGACTCTGGGGGCTGCAGCCCTGGCAGGGCCTGTCCCTCCCTGCTGTGGCACAAAGAGGGGATGCAGCAGCCAGGACCTGCCAGCCAGGTCTGCTCTGTGCCCCCAGCAGCCACAGAGGTGCTGGGTTAACAGCTGGACTCGATGGTCTTAGAGGTCTTTTCCAAATTTAATTTGATTTAATTCTAATAATTCGCTGATTACTCTATGCTAATGAGGTCACTGATTAGCTAAAGATTCCCATTTATGCTAATCCAGGAGGACACAGTTATTCTTTTCCCACTCACCCTTCCTACCACTGCCATCAATAATTAATTAATTAATTAATCCATCCCAGGTTTGCCATGCTCCTGATTTAGAGAAGTCTCTTTAACTTTCCTCCTCCTTTCCTCCACAGCAGAAATGATGGAACCCAAAGCCTGCCCTCCTCAACATTTCTATCCCAAGCAGAAATGCCCCAGGGCCCCAGCAGGATGGAATCTGTGCTAAAAATGAGTATTCTCAGTGTTGTTTTTATTACTGTTTTGCAGAGCTCCAACGTAGTCACGTGTACTGGGATTAAGTGGTGACAACACATTTCACCTTTTTTTGAAGGATTATTTTGAACTTTCTTTAGCCCCTTCACAGCTGACACAAACTCAGGGCTTGTGGAGTTTTTCAGGGATGGGTTCTCATCATCCTCCACGGGGTTTGTGTCCCAGGTTTTGCTTTCCAGTGGCTCCACCTGCTCTGGGAACACTTCCTGCCCTTCACTCAGGTGGCAGAGGAATAATTTTAGAGTTCTCTGAGCAAACACTGGCTCCTGCTCAGACAAAGCTCCTGCTTCTTTCCCCTCTGGCCACTAGAGCAACTCCCATACCTGGGAGCAGCTCAGAGCCATTTCCAGGGCAGCTCCACAATTCTGAAGGAATAAACACCTCAAATCTCTCCCTGCTCTGATGAAACGCACACAGCCAGGCAATTACAACACTTGGTTAAACAACCCACTGAAGGCAGCTTTTATTAAGCAAATCTTAATGCTGAAAGCACATACTAAAGGGAATTAAATATTTTCTTTAACAGAATTCCATTTAACAATTCCCCTTCATCATTTACCATAAGACAGTTCAAGTGTGCTAACTAAATTGATTTATATTTTTACTTCAGGATCTTCTAATTACTTCTTCTCTATTGTCAATTTATAAACTTTTTATTGACATTAACATTCTATCCATAAAGTTTTAACCACTCACTCCCAACTCATATTTAGTACTGAAAACAATTCCAAAGGACTTTGTAGATGTTTCATAAGTTACTGCAATATAAAAAGTATTTAGTAGGAAAATATTTAGTGGTTTCAACTCCCCCTGTTGAAACCATTAAACCACTACAGAATTCAGAATAGTAACGACAATATTCCCTTATCCTACGTTTCCTCAATGAGGAATTCAGTCCATACCAGCTCTCAGACAGAGTAAATCCATCATAACTGAAAAACACCTCATTTGTTCAACCTGTCAGGTGAACAAGAAGCTTTATGAAACCATTCTCTAATTGTTATTGTTTAATCTATTAAAACTGCTGTGTCAAGGTACTTCTTTTTTCCCCAACAATAAGAAACACTGAAATATTGATATCTCGGTTACTCCTCAGTGGATTGGCTTTCAGTGAAACACTTGGTATTTCTTCTCTTATTAATTCCTGAAACAGGAGGGACTATTAATTATGCATTCGCTTTATATCAGAATATGCATTTAACACTATTTTTTGGTAAAAAAAGCAAAAACTGGCAGACAAATAACTCATAAGTGACACTAATGAACGCTGGGAGATGGAGTGGAAAGGCTTTAAATGTGTCCCATTATTTAGCAGGATAATTAAGAGCATAGCTCTACCATGACATTTTATTACAGAAATAGATAAGATCCCATCTTATTGCAAGCAGGTGTTGTAATGAAGCAAAGAGAGATCACTTTTATGATGCTCTACTGGTCAAAAAAAAGATTGTAAATTTATGTGATGCTCTCCAAATTGGCAAAAGTAACCATGCAGATCTTTGGAAACAAAGGGAACAGAAAATACAATGTGTAAAACCTCTTCATTCAGGTGACCCCTAGAGGAAAAAAAACAAACATTTATTCTCCCTAAATCTTATAAAGAAAATTTAATGTCTCACAGAGAAGAGTTGGTGCAACTCATTTCAAATGGAACTTACTGTACACAAACAGCATCACAATTCCATATAAACAACACACCTCAGACCAGATTATTTACATTAAAAACAGTTTCTGCTATCGATTCCTTATAAAAGTGGAATCCTTCATAAACACCACCACAAAGTTTTCTAACACATCTGAAATTATTTCATGCTTTTCTCATTAATATTTAATATCAAGTGTCGCAAAGTACAAATAACCCCACATTAAGCTACAAAAGATCTGGCATTAAATTGAGACTATATTTAAAATGGTGTAATTGTAAGAAGACTTTGGGTGCTGTTCACTGATTATAAACTTCAAGCATGTGTACAGACCCCACAGGGTAGAAAAATGCAATATTTGATCACCCAGAGAACAAGCTGTGCTTCTTTCATCCATCATTGTGGAAAACATTCCAGTGAAACTGAGAAGCCAAATCTTTTAGAGGTTGGGTCTTTCTATTTTAAGATGAAAAGACTTTTCAGGTTAAAATAAATGGATACAGATATGAAAGAATGGAATTTCTGACTTTTAAATAGAACATCTTGGAGAATGTTGTCCAGGGAAAGGAAAGCCTTTGTGCCCAGAAAATTTTCCAAATCTTTTTTTATTAATAAGCAGTACTTTTGTGTGGCATAGAGAGGCTAAATATCATCTTTCCCTGGTAGCCACTATCACCCCCTTAGAACAGACTAAAGTTTCAAAGTCAATTAATCAATTAGCAATTAATCAAAAACAAGCCTGTTTCAAGCTAGAGACGCTAAAGAAACTCCATGAGATTTGTGCCAACAGTTTGGGCTAAAATTAAACAGAAATACAAATGGTAAAATCTGATTCCAGCTCTGTGGAGTGGCAGCACTTTGAACCCGGGTGGTGGCAACAATTTTACAAATCCTTTTGAGAAGGCAGAACCTGTACTTGTTATCAATTTATGGGCTTTGTGATTTTCCACTTTTGCTGCTGAATCCTCCAGGGTCAGCAGCCATTGATGGACAGCCAGATGGATTGGGTGGGGTACCAAAATCAGCAATAACTGTACAAATGGCTGGGTATCATCAAAGCCCAGAAAACTTCCTGAACCTGCCAAGCACAAATTCACAGGTTCCTGAGAGTTTCCTCTTTTCTCTCCTTCCCTTTATGCACTGAGTTTGGGATTCGTTACACTTGAAATCTGAGGAAGTTAGGTGGTGAGATGAAAAAAGGAGCGAGATACAGAACGAAAGAAGTGTGGAAATTGAAATTTAAAGCATGGCTAATGTCATTTGGCTGATTTTGCTGCAAACCTATGGGGGAAAGGGAAAAAAAAAAAAAGAGTAAAGTTCTGCAATATGTAAGAAACTGCTTCTTGAGATGGTCGTGATTTTCTATTCCCCTGCATGGTGAATGCTCTGTAGTTGAAAGAGTTGGAAATTAATCACCTTTATATGGAGATTAAAGAAGAAGTGATGAAGCATGATAACCTACAACTTCTTTTGCTTCTTTTTATAGTTGGGGAAATCTCTGCTACAAAGGCTGCAGAGATTGGGGGGAAGTTCCAGTGGATCCAACGCTTCCCCTTTCATCTCGCATTTCAAACAGATATTTTGGTGTCAGATTTGCCCACTTCTTCCTCTTGCACCCACTGTAAATTATTGTTTCTGATTGTCAGCTTGGCTTTTATTAATGTTCTACAGGAAAACCTGCCAGTGGCTCTGGATGGAAAAGGCACAATGATTTTCTTAACTATGGGAAAGTTTCGGTCGTTTTGAAACCGTTTTACATTTTATGCCTCTTTACAGACTGAACTTCTCCAAGTCATTTCAACATGACAGATGCTGGTCTAGGAGATATCATAATAGAAGGATTTTAAACTTCTTTCCTTTTTTTGGAGCAGAGATTCACATGCAGCCCATGGAGAGAATGCAGAGGAGTTATTTCCTGCAGCCCATAGAGCCTGTTCTGCCTGTGGTGGCAATTGGGAAATAATCTCCCTGCCTTTTCTCAGCCCAGGAGCTTCTGATTTTTCCTTTTTTCCCCCTGTCCTGTTGGGGAGGAAGACTGGCAGCTGCCCAAAGTCAGCCCACCACACCTTCCCTTTCTTGACTGCCCTGGAAAAATTTTTCATCTTGATAAATGCACACGGCTTTCAAACCATAATCTTATTTTTTAATTGAGAGATCCCAATAAACTCTTTTTTTTTTCAACTGTTTAGTGCTTGAAGATCCTCAGACCATAAAGAGAAGATGAGAGAGAACCCAGTTCTTGATTCTGCTTTGGCACTCATATACAAAAAACAGATATCTCCTATTTAAATCTTATGAAAATCATGAATACATGTGCTTAACACCCCAGATTTAGGGTGAGTTTTGGAGAACCTTGCACCCTTAACTGTTATTAAAACATAGATTCAGCTTGTCATGCCATTTGAAAGCTTGAAACTCTAATAACTGAGGAGAAATTTTATTGTTTATTTGCAGTTATTTCTTACTTCATACTTTATTGCCAACTGTCTTCTCTCTGTATCCATTAAACTTGTGAGCCACAGAAGAAAATACCAATTTTTGTCTGTGAGGAATAAAGTAGTCTCAAATTTTACACTTATTAAATTACCACATATCCTATGTGGTCATTTATTCTTAAAGTAATACTTAGCAATAATGACTTTTTACTAATAAACACCTAATGATTGCCTGAATTAGAAAATTATCCAAATTACCCAGCCTTGGTAGTACAGTAAATTTGCTGGAAGGCATTAACTATTGAAAGCTTCAAAACATAATAGAAAACTAACTGATGGTTTCTGCAATCCCTGTTTTTCATGAAAACTCCTTGCAGTTATACAAGTGGATTAAATTTTCTGAACTTCCTATAGGAAGGGTATTATGGTTCTGAATTAGACAGGTTAGTGTAAATTACTGAGAATGATGTGCTACAAAATTTGTACTTAATTTATTTGATTGCCAAAGAGTTTAACCTTTGTTACTTTTATTTTCTTATTCATAGTTTGAATTCTTCCAGTTCTTCTGAGATCATGTCAAACCATACCAAAGGGGTGAGTCAGGATGAGCATGATTAAAATACCGAAATATTAGAAAGATGTATATAAATATGCATGTTACAGACAAAGAAAACAAGGATAGAAACAGTTTTATACTTCATGGTCACCATTTTTAAATAAAAAATACATATTAAAGAAGCTTGAGGAAATCAAACAGTCAGAACTGACTCCCACAGTGACTCAACATTAAGGCCCAACCCATTAAGGAGTTCCTCAGCTGTGGCTCATTTCAAACTCTTTGTTCTGCACACCCTCCTTCCCTATCAGTGCCATTATCCCAGCTGATTTATGCACTGAGGAATTCATCAGCTGGGATTGATTCCCAGCTCCTGGGTGCTGGTAGAGGCAGATCCTGGCCCTGGGCCTGTCAGAGCCAGCTCGGGTTGGCATCGGACAGAAATGAAATCCCTGGATTCCATGGGCAGGGACACACCATACACCAAAGCTCAGGTCCCAAACTCACAGAAGCAAATCAGAGTTTTCTTTGGTTTCACTTGGACCAGAATTGAAATTTTCTAGCCTGTAGGAATAAAGGGGGGGGATTTCTCCTGCTGCCCCTGCAATGTGCAGGAACGGTGCAGAAATGCAGTGGGGAGCTCTGGGATGTTCTGTGGCTTTAACCAGGTGTGCAAAACCAACCACCTGAGACATCACAGCAGGGCAAACCCTTCCTTCCCTCCTATCAACAGTGCCTGGCCAGATGGCACAGCTCTGGAAAAATAGATTTTTTTTTTTTTTTTTTGGAGCAACCCCGATTTCAATATTGACTAACTCAACCAACTCAGTAAGTTAATGAGAAGTTGCAATTAAGACTGATGAAGATGTAAGCATTGCTGTAAGCACCACACCTCATGGAAATTTTGCTTTTGAATGACTCCTCTGAAAGGTCTGTGAGAACTCTGTCAAGGTCCTTGATGGAAATAATGTGATAGGAGTAATCTACGATTGACGCAAAAACCTGATGCAGTAACTCTGCAAATTGCTTTGGTAGAGATAAAACTTATTTTGATGAATTTCTAAAGGCTTTTCAGAAATATTCCCAAATTTTTGTGGTGGAAATGTCCTTTCAGCACACAAGAAACAGGGCATTTTGTGTGTTAAAAATCCAATATTTATCCAGTATTAAAAGGCCACATGTGATCAGTTTCTGGTTCAAAACAGAATTCTGAAATCATCCTTATTTATATCTTCAATATTTTCATCCTTATTTTGCGTTATTTTTCTCTATAGTTGGCAGAATTCTTGATGAACAAAAATGGCAAATAAAAGGTTCTGTAGTGCTCTATTTCTGCAATACTCTATTTCAGAGCCTCCTAGTTAGTTTTGGAGGATATAAATGAGTCCCACGAATGGGTTAAAAAAGAGTTAGTGATGGAACCAGCAGGAATATGTTTGAAAACATTGAATTTCATTCTTTGGCTTCCCTGTCACAAGGGTGACCGTCTGGAAGTGTTTTAGGGAAATTCTTATTTTCCTACAGCACCAACAGAACCTGCTGACAGAGTTCAGTGTTTCTAACAGCTTTGAACTTTGTTCTTATGTTCAGATTTCAGTACATTAACATCTTTGAGGTTACTGGATTGCCAAAATAAAATGCTAAATTTGGTCTCATTCGGTCTGAGGTTGTTAATTCTGCATTGAATTCCTCCATCTTCACTGATGTTCAAGAACAGAGCTGCTCTCTACAAATAAATCCCTCACCACTCTAGTCCAAGGGGCCAGAAATTATATATTTTACACAGAAATGCCCATATTTTCTTGAATTCTTTAAAGTTTTTAGTATAATGGCTGTGTTTACTACAAATTTAATAAACAGCCTGATTTTTTCTTTTTGTCCTTCAGTTCCATAAATCTCTGACCTCAGCTTTTATCTGCAGAATTCCCTCTGGAGCAACAAGTCACCAGCTAAGAGTCCCCACCAAATCTCCTCTCTGCTGTTTCATCCCTTGTTATTCTCACGTGCATTTATTTGATAATTCCTTTCCCCACTCTGTCCTGAGGTTTCTCATTTTCACTCTTTCTCAGGGGGCTCCCTTCCCCTGCTATCTTTAGGAAATCTGTTCAGTTTAGACAACCAGGTTCTTGGTGGCTGCCAGAATTCTGTGTGCAGAGCTCATTTTCCAGTCTGTCCAGGTTTCAACACTGACTATATTTTTGTCTTTTTCCAGAACACTATTTTCCCGTACTTCCAGCTGTGGGGATTTGCTTCCAGCTGTTTTTTTTCTCTGATTAGTCACTCCACACCTTCCAATTCTTGATTAGCAAGAGCAGTTTCACTATCACCCTTTTTAATACAACATTAAAAGCTAAATATAAGCAACAAAAAAGAAATATTTGCAATATTTACTAATGAGATAAAATCGTTTTTACTCTCTGCTCTCTCTATTTTTTATGGCCATCACACAACACCTTAGGAAAGGGATGTGTGTTTAATTACATATTTTAATATATTTTGTAGAAAATAGGGCTTGAATGAAAGCTGTCAGGTGTAAGAGAATCACCCCAGATGATGAGAAAATGGGAAAGAACTGCCACAGCTTGGGTGGATTTAGCCAAAACTAAAAGGAACTGAAGGACACTTGAGAAGAAAAAATGGCCAAAATTGTTTTTAAACACTGGATTTTTTCGTGATTTGAGTAAGACAGAGTGTGTGGAAGATGGAGTTTTATGTGATCTCCCACTGGGATTAGTCCCATGCAAAGCTGCCCAGTGCTTTGTGAAGTGTACAAATAGGGTGACAGCTTACAGCTAAATTTAAGGGAGAAAACATCAACTTAAGCTTAAATGCTTTAAATCTCATTATTTACAAGATTTTTGTGTGATACATCCATAGCTGAGATCAATGGAAACTGAAAGTTCCCTCATTACAGAAGAGGAATTGCTCTTGGTACATTATTTTTCATTAAAATCTCCCTAAACTGGAGTGTGTATCCTTCCCAACTGTTTTGCCAGAATATTTATGACACCCTGGTTGAGCTGTGGTTATTGTTATTTTTTTGCCCACGACTTGTGTTGAGAATAAAAAATGAGGAGTTTACACTCTCCCATGACTGTTTTTTTCTGGAATTCTGTTCAGTGTTCAGTGATTCCAATTGGATGGAAACAAACTAAAACAATTTAATGGTGTTCTTAAAATTGCTGCTGATTCACCTGAAGTTTTACAGGGAGGGAGGTGACACATCAGGCAGTGCAGTGTGCCACAAAGTGGCATCATATATGGAATTTTACCCATGGAACAGAAATGCTGCAATCCCCA
>JAWWMU010000210.1:2741557-2771024 GCA_035048155.1 Cinnycerthia olivascens
TCCCAGGCCAGGTTGGACAGGGCTGGGAGCAGCCTGGGACAGTGGGAGGTGTCCCTGCCCATGGCAGGGCTGGCACGGGATGGGCTTTAAGATCTCTTCCATCCCAAAACCATTCTATGGTAATTTAAACCACTCCCATAAATCACTTCAAACACGTTTTCTCCCCTAGCTCCAAGTTTTCCCAGCCATAAGCACTCATCCCTCTCAGTGCAGAGAAGCAATCACGGAGAAAACACTCGGCAAAATGTGAGCCCAGCCGTGTAAAGCTTTGTTTTCCTGACGTTTCTTTGAATGGTTTATATTTAATTGATGAATCCCAGGGTGTGTGTCTGAATGGCTTTCAGCTCCCCAGTGCCTCAATCAGGGCAGTGCAGGCACACAAACCACGGGTGGGCTTCCTCACACTGCTCTGTGATGGAGCTTCCCTCTTCATCTCAAATGACCACCTGAGCCGAATGTGAGATACATTTTCATCTGGGAGCTGGTGCAGTCTTTGGCCTTTTCTGAGGCAGCCTGGCAGTCTCCTCCCTAAGCATCACACACAAAGAGCAAAAGTTCAAAAGGTAATTTTTATTTATTTAGTTTCCCTTTTTTTGTGTGTGTGTGTTTTTATTTTTTTTTTTTTTATTTTTTTTTTACTGATTAAGGACAGCTTCCTATCTGAGCTCCAAGAAAGAGAAATTTTAAACATGAAATATACAATATAAATGTCAAAGGCTGCAGATGTTTGTTGCCAAGACATATGGATGGTTGGGAAAAAAAGCAAAATTGCATTAACACATTTTATATGTAACTCTTCCTTTTAAATATGGTCCTATTACAAAATACACAAGGGCATTTGTGTTAGATACTGAGACATATGGCTGGTACAAAAATATAAATCCATTAACAGATTTTGTATGCAATTTCACTCTTTTCAAATGATCTCAGAGCTCAAATCTTTCCTTTATTCCTTTCAGAGCAGTGATCAGAGGGAAAGGAGGTTCATTAATACACACATTAACATCAACAGGCAGGGAATGCAATCATCAGTGTCATGGCTCAGGTGTTTTGTGAGTGCAGCTGTAGGATCAAATCATATCACACTAATGTAAATTGCAATGAAGTTTTCCACCAAATTTTCCTTTTATTTGAGTGTTAAACCTGTTTTGTCACAGATCTATGAAGGACACTGACAATAGTAAACTAACCTTCATTATCATCATCATCTTCTCTTCCCCTTTTTTTTTAAAATCACAAATCAAGCTGTCATAGCCTGTTTGCTGCAGGTTACCTGTTCTGGCAGAATGGATTCTTTACAGTCAGAGCTGTACAAAAGGCATCTGACAGAAATATTAATTACCTGGGATTTTCTGGTAGAGCCTCAGGTAACCAGTCAGCAGTGACACTCTCCCCCAAAAAAACAACAACAAAAAACCAAAAACCAGGGAAGAAAATATTACATACTTATTAATTTACAAAGAGCATTCTAAAAGCAAAATGATAAAAAATGTCCTGAATTGACTTCAGAGTGAAATCTCACAATTTTATGCTTAGAAAAATATTGAGTATTTCTGGCCTAGCAGCCTTTGTGCTGGTTTCTATGCTTGCTTTTACTTGCCATTGGACTAAATGCTATTTAATGTCATCATAAATTAATAAAGGAAATCACATTATTTAAGATGAGTTCTAAGTATGTACATTCTAGTGTAAAACTTGGAGGAAAAACATTAGGAAGAGCCACATTTGGAATAACTGCTATTAAATTTACATTGCAATTTAACAAAACCATCAAATCATTCCAGAAAAGGTGTGTTATGTGATAAAACTTTTTCCCCCTCTCCAGTCTAACTTTTCACCTGCCATCCAAAATTCCAGTTACTCTTGGTGGTAGTTCCAGTTGGAATTGGTACTAAACTTATTCCCAGTACTTAAAAAAAAAATCTTAAGTTTCACTTGGTGTAATGTGAAAACTCATATCAAAGTGCCTGAGCACCCTTGAAGTTTAAATGACCTGATTTACACACATCTTGTTCTGACAGAATTATAGATTATCATTCTATCCCATGGGGGGAAAGGAGCTCACAATTTTGTCACTTGTGTATATCAAATTAGCATAGCAAAGGTTCACTCACCACGTGAAAACAGCCTCCTGTGCTTTTAGAGCCTTCTGTTGAATGCTAAGTGTCCCCATAAATTGTTACCTGCACCCAATCATTTACCTGGCAAGGAATCCACAGTTTAAAATTCTGGAGGTGCAGCACCATGAGCTGCCTTCAGTGACTACCTTGGCACATGGCATGTCAGAGTTCACAAATCTAAAAATTCAGAATTCCCTTTAGCGTCAAAGAAAAATTCAGACATCCTCAGAATGGTGGAGTTGAGGAAATTCAGAAGTGTTTCGTGACTGCTGATCAGAGGGCTGGACTGGGAGAAGCCTGCACTGAGCTGAACCAAAACACAGCTCAGAAAGGCTCAGAGAAATGCAATTTTTGCAGGAATTCAGCAGTAATAAGGATTATAGAAGGAAGGCCTGTGTGCTTGGCAGCAGGGATTTAAGGGGATCAGATGGGCACTGCAGCATCCCTGGCTCCCATCTCCTCTGACAAGCAAAGAACTTCAGCAGGGCAATGCTGGGAGCAAAACTCTTTGCACGCTGTTCAGGCAGCAAGAAAAACAAACTCTAGCACAGAAATACTGCAGAAGGTGAGAAAGATTGGAAACACTCCAAGAAACCTTCTGAAAACACAGTGGTAAGGAGTAGGAAGAGCACTGACTCCAACACAAAAGACTGTGGGTTGAGGAGGAACAGTTTCCTTCACAGAGATAAAGCAGCAGTGAAAAACCACCCACGAGCAACACCCAAACCTCACCAGCAACTGGAAAAACCTCACCATCAACTGGAATTTGGGAGGGTGGACAAATGGCCTGTGTTTATTTAGGGTCTCAGAGGAAGCCTGGAGGGATTTCAGGTGCACAATGCCATTTATCAGCACCATCTGGGGGGGGGGAATTCCCAACCCCAGAGCAGTTTTCCATCACTGCAATCAAGCTCCAGCATCCAAACTAGGGCCTTCTCCAAGCAGCTTTGCACACTCTAAGAACCATGGAAGGTTCTGGAAGTTCTTTCTAGGCAGAGGTTGTGCTGATACTCCAATGATATTAACAGCACAAAACCAAAAGACTAAAATTCTACAATCAAATATGATGATTTATTTTATTGAAGATGTATGAAAATTGTTCTTCCCTTTACTGCTTTTACCAATAAATTCATGAGCAGTTGGGCCCAAAAGCGTCCTTAGACACTGGTGAATTTTCAGTGAGGTTTCTCTCAAACTTTTCGCCTGCCTTCTTCAGAAAAAGAGGAGTTATCTGTTAATCTGTCAGACACAAAGTTCTAAAAGTTTCTTTAAAATTAGAGAGACGAGAGGCAAATTGGAATCCCCTGCTGCAGAGGAGCTGTGCGCTCTGTGCTGCTGGAAATGCTCTCTCTGTTGGCCCTGTGTAATTGCTGCCCACTCAGCACACACAGCCTGGGACCAGCACCTCGTGCAGTCAGGAGCTAAAATCACCCAGGGAATGAGAGCATGGAAAAGCTGGATGCCCTTCTGCTGAGGGGAGGGAGTAGAGAGCATAAGCCTCAGCTCATAATTAACCAATTTTCACTATTTCCTATTATTTCATCATTTTCCTCCTTCTCCTTTTCCCCCAGTAACTATTAGCAGAGGTATTAAGTGAAGAAACATTAAGCTAAATTGACCTTACACTAATTAAAATAATCTTTTTATTAACGCACAGACTTAGGGGACAAACCCTGTATTTCAATGTAAAAGCTATTGGACAAAAATATGCAGAATTGTCATAAAGATAACTTCAATAGTAACAATAAGGAACATGTAGCACTCTAAATACAGGTTAAATTCACATTTGAGTGGAAAGGGCTTAGCCTAAATTCTTAAAAATATGGTGTAACATTATGTTGGCTATTTCACAGCAGCAATTCCAAAAACACAGGGGCATGTGAGAATCTGCAGAAATGGTCTTTGTTTGATGAAATGCTTCCAGTGAACCACCCTGGCAATGTCAGGCACTGCCAGCATTTCATGTGTGTTTTCTCTCACTGCTGGGAGGGAGAAGAGCTCCTTCCTTTCAGGACTGACAGACAGACTCACTTCTCCTGGAATCAGGACCAGCTTCTGCCTCTTCTGGAGAGTATTACCCAGCCATTGGGTTGAAATATCCTGCTCACACCTCCTTCCCTCCCCAGGCTTTGCCTTTGCATGTGGTTGTCTCCAGATCTCAAACAGGAGTGTCTGAGTCTCTCAAATGGAAAGTCTGCTTTAGCTTTATGTTTGTGGTTTAAGTCAAATTATCTCCTAAGGGTATTATTACTTGCCTCAGCTTTCTTGAGTCAGGCTCAAGAATAGTATAAAACATGATTTCTCCTGTGTTTATGGGATTTTTGAACAATATATCTTTTCCTTTCATAGGGTAGATGAAGCTCTGAACACAATCCAGATCCTTTTCTCCTGTCGCTCTCTCAGAGAGGCACTGGAATGCACCCAGAGATGTACCTTTGGGTTTTTAATTAAAAGTTGGAAGAGAACAGGCCCTCTTTCCATCCATGAAATAAGAGAATGTGTTCATTTGGAGGTAAAAAAAAATAAATAAAAAAATCAACTACAACTTCGTTTGCATGAAAACAGTCCCCATAGTTTAGTGCTTTGGCATCAGTGAGTGACATTCTTATATGTGAAATTAAAATCAATTCTTATAAAGTGCGTGTATTGAATTAAAATGATCTTTCAAAGGAGCTGTCTGCTTCCTTGGCAAGATGTGAAATAAGAATTTGTCTTTGAGCATAAGAGATCCTGAGCTCCACCACCTCATCTGACACTCCTGCTATGGTAAAGACAAGTTTAATTTTTTTACTTCTGAGTTATAGAATGATTTTTTTAAAATGCATTGCTGAGAGCATGATAACAAACGAAAATATGAGTGAGAAAGGAGAGGTAAAGAAAGAAATACAATTTAACAAAAATAGCAACACATGAACTGCGGCCATGTCACCAATGTTTGTTCACAAATGTGGGGTTTGCATCCTTCAGGACAAGTCTTGAACCACCTTTGGCAGCTCAGAAAGATCATTTTTCTCTTTTGAAAACAGGAGAGAAAGAAAAGGTTGGACTGCCAGTGACAATGCTGGCCAGGCTTTCAGAAAGGATTCGTGTATTAATTTTTTTTTTTTTTATTAGAAAGTCAAATTCTATGACACTTTTCTCTAGTCACCAATTCTGCCCAACATTTCTCCCAATGTTTTGAGCACAAAGAACCATCTACAAATGCCTAACATGACAGAGCTCAGACTCCAGGAAGAGCTGCTAGCATAAAATAAAGAGTAAGTAATCATTTTCCTTTAAACAGAGAAGTTGGATTCTGTGTTAAATACAAATCAAATATAAAATCTATTCTCAATTACACATCAAATCCTAGATGAGGTTATTAATATGCCTATGGTACTGTTATAATAATATTTTGGGGCATAAATAATAGAAAAGCAATAATTCAGTGCAGGCTGAAATGATGAAGGCACTTTCCAAATCCTGTAAAAAGGCACCACATGTTTCCCACAGGATCTGCTTTACACTGATTCCTCATGTTCAGACTTCCAGGCTACCCTGAGTCACAGGAGGTCATCTGCAGCTTTGTTGATGGAGGGTATTGCCAAATAATTCTGCTTTCTTCTAGCTACATTCACTGAAACCTTCAGCACTTGTGTCTCTCTGCAGAACTTGATTTCAGAATTTAGGGCAGCTCTGTATCCAGAGCCCACAGCACGGTGACCTCCAGTCAGGAGTCTGCACTTCAGCACCTCCCCAGAGAAGATTTGAGGAGGAAGATCTGGATTAGCTTCTCCAGAGAGCACAGAGCAAAAACCCTCACCCAGGGTTTGGAGAATCTCTCTTGGTTCCCTCAGTATCTCCCCGTCTTTGTCACCCTCAGCACTGCTGCACCCAAGGGTCTGGCACTGAACTGCGCCCATGTCTGACTGCCCTGCCCCTCTCCAGCTTCCCAGATGGAAAAATAACAGGATCAGAAAGGAGCAACCTCACTAGCTGAAAAACACTGCAGCAAGGTTCAGTGCGCTTACCGTGCTGGTGCCTTAAGCTTTAGCTTTTATGTTTTCCAGATTCTGTGCTGTATTAGTCGGTAGTTTCAGGTTTCACATTCAGTGCTACTGAGCTCTCTGCACAGAGCAGGGAGACAAAACAATTCCTTCTCCAGCTCGGCACCAAGGACAACTCTCAGGCCCAAGAACAAAACCAATGGTGAAGGGAGAAGGAAAAACCAGGAGGATGGAGCTGCATAACCTGGAGCTGTAATTGAACAATTAACTCCAATCTGCTCATGAACCAGAACTTATCAAAGTGTGAGCCCTCGTGGCCATTTGTCCCTTCTGTGCCCATTTTGGGACATCTTGGCTGTGGCCCAGCCAGGTTCTTGCACTGCCCAGGTGCCCAGTGAGGCCTTTAATAAATCTCCCCTTTATCCTTTTGCTCTGGCTGCTCTCTGCTCCAGGTCAGCCTCCAGAAGGCGTCAATGCCAACACGTTTTTTAAAGGATATGCAGTAAAATATCTTGCGTTTAAAATGAATTGACTTTGATACCATGTAACCAAGGAAACAGTGTCAAAAATAGATAAAATCATGCTTGATCCCAAACATCTAAAGTTCAGGGGTTTTGTTTTGAGTAATCATATTTATACACACGCTTTCAATGCAGGCAATTCAAAATAAAAGCAGTGCAGCAACAAATGTAAAGTGCTGACACGTTTCTGGTGATGCAGGAGAGAGAGCACAGCTCATACCATGAACACACAATTTCTGCTTAGTTTGTGTTGTTCTCTGGCCACTCTGGGAAGTGTAAAAAGCAACGACTAAAGCCAGCTCAAAGCTCGAATTAAGGCACTTTTGGAAATAAACCTTTCCTTGGGAAGGCTCCTGGGCTGGTCCTTTGCACAGGGAGGGGTGAAGCTTCAGGGATGGAGCCTTTACATCAACTCTGGGTCTCACATGTGTGAACATCAGATTTTAATGTTTGCACATCAACGAATTTAAAATGTAACTTTAAAAAGACTTCTCTCTTTTCCTGAGCGTTCCAAGGCTTTCCACCTCCTTGGGTCATGGATGTGGATCTGCTTTTATTTAACATAAATAAAGAAACAAGTCACCAGTGTGGGGTCACTACCACAGATTACAGAGAGGGATTTCAAAAATCCATAAAGGAAAATGAAACCCTCTTTAGGAGACAGGCACTCCAAAATCTGATTTAACAAAAATATCAGTACTTAACAGGCTCAGGATCACCTAATACTACTCAAGGTGATATTTAAAAAGTCCAGTCTTAAAAGAATTTATTACCTTTACACTGGGAATCATTGGGTAACAACCAAACCAAATAAATCACTATAGATTAAATGTTTTTACAGTAAATATGCAAACAAAATGGAAGTACGGATTCTAAGTAACGATTAAATGCAGAGCTTTTGCCTATCTTGGCAAAAATAAGTAAAATATGTTTTAGAAGATGTTTCAAGAATTTTTTAACACAACATTTTGCATTAAAACCTTCCAGCAAGCTGCCAAAATTAAAAGATGAATTCTATTAAAGCCTTTTGTTTCAGGCTTTCAGGGAAGATAAGGCATTGCCACAGGGCAAGGTCAGCATTGTCAGGGCTGGAAATAACTTTTCTTGTGCCCTTGGAATCCTTTTTTTTGCTCTTTAGGGCGAAGAAGTCTCCCCAGAAGATTCTGACTCATCCCAGACCAAGAAACAGTTAAAAAAAAAAAATCTTTTTTTTTCTGGGGTGATTCCAGCAGGGGCCCTTGGTGCTTTTCAGCAGCACAAGAAGTTGTTTCCAGGAAAGGGAAAAAGTTTTGAGGTTTGCCAGTTTTAGAAGTAGGTTTGTTAGCAAAGGTCAATGCAAGACTAATCACTACTTAATTGTTTTAATCTCTTCATTGAAAGTGAAAACAAAGAGAGGATTTTTACTTTTTATAAAACGTTCATTAAAATCTCATAAATAATTAAATCCAAAGAAGTTGAGTTTATAAACTGTTGCAGATGTGATAATGGAAATGAAAGAATAGAAATTGCTTCTTTTGCTCACTCAAATCCAGTAAGAGCATTTATATTGATTTTTAATATTTATAACTAATATCATAGCTACAAAAATGCGTGGGTAGAAGTTTTTCTCCATTTTGCTTCCCGGTGTTTAGTTTCCAAATTAATAAAAGCGAATTCTGAAAAAAAAAAAATTCAACTTTGTAGCTGTCTGAAACTTAAAATATGGTTCTCTAAATTTCATATACACAAGGCAGATCTTATTCTATTTTCCTTCTCTCAGAAGATTCTGATAATTTTCTCATCTCTGCTTCTACACGTGATTTGAATTTTTCTAAAAAATTATTAAGCTACCACTTTTAAATATCCATAATTTAACATCCCTATTCTCATAGAAGGAAACTGTCTAGTGCAGTAACAGCCACGACAAGGACAAATATTTTATAGCTAATTGCAAATGCATATTTTCCACAGCAGATTAGAAACCAATTTATCCCTGGATATTTACAGGTAATGTTATCCCTCTTATTCCTTCCCAGTGAACACAGGTTGGAATTCCTTAAAGAAAATACAGGATCTGTTCTCAAAATGGGTTAAGGATGGAAGAAATGTGCCCAAATTATGGTTTTTATTCCTTTGGCCATTCTAGTCTATCATGTTCCCCTGTTATGATCTATTGCTGCAACTCACAGTAAGCCAAGATGAATATTTCATACAGTAGGAAGCACATCACACAATATTTTAAATAACTTTGCTCTTTTCTCACACTCAGCTGATGTTCAGACAAATTCAAGAGGGCGGGCAGGGCGAAACTCCTTTCCTGAGTGTGGCACCATGGACATATTAATAGTTTTGCCTTTTGGGTTTTAAAGTGATTAAAAATAAAGAGGAATATGTCCAACAGAGTCACACAATTCTTTTTGTGCCATACTTAAAAGCAATTATCCAGCTTTTCATCAAGGCTCTGTGGGATTGAGATGCAGACTGGAAACTTTTGCCTCTGAGTTGCCACTGCTGCTGAATTTCAAGCAGTTGCAGTGGATGTTCTGAGCCAGCCCTGGCAGCAGTGGCAGTGGAAATTCTGCAGTACCAGATTTCTGCAGCAATCAATGGCAGAGCACTGGCAGAATCTACCCTAAGGTGGTTTTCTTACCCAGCATAATAATTAAAGCTGTATTTTTAAAGCACTAACACAGGGCAATGGTTTCTGGAATTATAAAATGATTATAATCGGTGTATTTAATTAACCCTCTCCTGTTTCTCATTTTGCCCCATCTTTTGTTCTCATTATGTGCTATCCTGACCTTTCAGTCTGTAAAAATCAACAAAAGGCATTTCCTTTTTTATTAAAGGATTGATTGCAGGAGGCCTGAGACCACAATGAAAAGGAGAAATTACCTGTGCTCAAAACCCATCAGGTTTGTTGGACAGCCACTGCCATTTGGCCCAATAACAATGGCAATGCTGAGCTGATTTGCAGATGCATTAAAACAAAATAAGCCAAAAAAGCATTAATATATAATGTAAAATTCAGAAACAAACGCATGCACTGTGAGAGAAAATTTTCAATGATTCTATTCAGATATGAAAATCCAGCTGGAATAAAACACTAAGGGAAAGATTATAGCGAGCTGTTATAGTCCTACCTGAGAGGACAGGCAAAAATGTTTGAATGTATAAAATTAAGGGCACCAAAACACCTAAATTCAAACGCATTTTCAAAGCCACAGCACCTTGACTCCAGAGGCACAGCTCTGCTCAAGGCTTTATGGCAACCTCTTCTCATGGGATGCTACTGATCAAGTGAGAAGATCCCAAAGCTTATTCCTACTCCTGATTCTGAAAATAATACACTGGAATAAGTACAACAAAATCATAATTTGAGTCATCATAAATTGGCCACTGTCCCCAAATGATACTAAGTAAGGCCTTTCAGAGCTTTTAAATATTCATTTATACAGAGACTTACCCACAAGTGATCCATGAGAAGCCTGATTTGACTTTGAATCTTATTTGTGATACCCTCCTGTCCTTTACTCCAACTGATCTACATGTTATTTATGAAACCCAGCTGAAAACTGCCAAACCAATCTAATTATTAGTGCAGGTTATGACCAGCTGCTGTTGAGGGTCAGAAGCACTTGAAGAGCACGAGCCTGATTTCACTTTGTTTTTCTTTTATTTCTGAACATCTAAAATGTCCTACACTCGTCTCTAATCATAAACAGAATGAAAAGGAAGGAAGTGGTCTATAATATAACTATCCTTAGTCTAATTCTTCTCATTAATCTGCATTATTGGTTGTGGCATGCACTTGTAGGCAGTGAAGGTTTAATAGCCCTGTTTCTTTTACCGTCATCCATCCACGAGCCTGTCGATCAATGGCAATTATTCCTTAATGAACACCTAACGATGGGTGAGCCCGGGGAGAAGGGAGCCAATAAATCACTCATTAGAGCCCTGAGTGGGAGCTCCCACGGCTCCTGTCAGAGCTGCAGCTTTGTTTAGCCAACATCCTCTGGAGCAATCAGCACCAGCAGGTGCTGCAGAGCTCTGGAAATCCTCAATGACCCGGAGCATATTCAGCTTCAACAGGGGATGCACACAAACGTGTTTGCAGCTTAATTGAAAACCCTCTTCTGAGCAGCTCTTAACAAAAGAAAAAAAAAAACAAAAACCTCATAGATCTGTTTGCTTTTTCCAAGCTGCTTTGTTTTCTTTTTTCTTTTGTTTTCACTCCTCAAACATCAGCAGAGTTACATTCTTATTCCAGTTGAAATATTAAAGCCTTTCCAGAAGATTTAATGTGGAATCCAGTGACTAAACATGATTTTAACAGTGCTTCTATATTCATAGATCTGAGCAGGAAGTATTCATGGTGAGTTACGTCAATCAATATTGTGCCAGTAAAGCGGGTCCTGTGTTTCACAGAAATGATGCAGGTATTTTTTGTTTTTGTGATGCTAATTCCTGCTCATTGAGCTCTGAAGTAAAATATTTTGCAGCTTAGTAGCAATTACCAAAAGTTCTAGTCTTGTTTCCACATCAATTCCTCATTTTTCAGTTTTTTAGACAATCCTGCCAAAGTTAAAGTGATGTGAGAAAGGAAATCAACAGCTCATAATCCACAGAAAATCAAATCAAATGTTTCTTGGAACAAAACGATGAATTGGGAATGTGCAGAGGTGTATTGACTTCAATTCTGCAGATTTTCCACCTTAGCCTTTTCCATTTGGATGTAAAATGGCTCCAGTGTCCTCTTTCTTCAGCTGATGTTTGGCTTTTCCAAATAAGAGTCACAACAGCAAAATTTTAATGAAGTTACCTAGAACTTCAAAATCAAAGTGGGATTTCCTCACAAGATGCCATCGTTTCCATGAGATGGAAACAGGCAAGAACCACTGGAACAATGAATTTTTATGTTTCTTTCTAAGGAAACATCATTTCACAAGTCAGTTTCTGTACAGTTCTCCACATTCTTTATGTTAACCACTCCTGGTTTGCAAAAAGGTCTTCCTAAAACTTTCACTTAAGAAAGCTCAATTTGCTTTAACATAGAGTTTAGCAACTTTCTAAAAAAAATTCTTCCAGAAGAGAATAAAGCTTCTAGAAACTCCCTGGGCAAATTTAAATAAGGATGAATCCAGTAAAAAATTGCAGAGTAAGGGTAAATTCCTCATTCAAGGAAGAATTATTTTCTGTGTTATGCATTAATTTGTTTGCTTTCAGATTTGAAATAAATATTTCTAGAAATTTAAGAGCACATTTTGACTATTCAAAGCTTCCTCCTAATTCAATGGAGTGTTTGGCAGGCATAAAACCAGTTAGACATTCAAATAACAGATTAACTGTAAAGCACTGAATAAACTCACTCAGTGTCTGCAAACATTTCACCAAAGGAATGGCTTCTGGGGGGAGGAAAAAAAGGAAAATCCCACAGATTTTTAAAGCTTTCCTGCCTCTATGTAATAAGGAAGGGGAAAAAAAAAAGAACGAAAAAGAACTTTTTTGAGTCAAAGCAGGTAACTGTTCCAGGGCATTGCCTCACTGGAAGAGAATTTCAATACTTAATTGTAATTTCTATCAACAGAGAAAACTCATAATCATTCTTATCTCCCAAAATAGCTTGTTAAACATGAAAAAAGCTTATTGCTGAAACAGGCTGTATCTGGGCAGGAATCATAAGCAGAAATGTGTTTTAATTACCTTTTTCCAGTATTTTCAGCTAAAAGTTAATTTTAGTGAGAAGAAACACTGATGTTGTGACCTTTTCCTCTCTGTTTTCTGTGGATTTTGTTTGTCGTTTTGTGTCAAGCAGGCAAAAAGAGCTTTGGAGATGAGTTTGTGCATCAGGACAACACAGGACGGTTCCAAAGCTGAGGTGTTCCTTTCCTGAAAGTCATTTCCAGCTCACACAGAGAAATGCAGAGAAAGCCCCCTGAATTCAATGTCGCACAGGCAGGAATTCTGGGTGATGGACACTTCATAACTAACATGTTCCAAACCACAGCAACCACTGGAAAAAGGAGGATTCTTTACTTGAGGCCTTTCCACAGTAAAGTATTGACTGCATCATCCTTGAGGACACTTGCACTTACCTAATGAGAAAATTTAAACTGAGTTTGACAGATGGTGTTTACTAAGTTGGTTTTTTTTTACCCTTAAAAAACCCCAAAAAAAAACAAAAACAGGAAGCTACCAGCACAAGTGTGTGTGTCTAGGAGAAGCTTGGATATCAGTGCACCTTTGACTGAGACACTGAGGCTGTGAACGAACCCTTCAGTGCCAACTGTAAACACTGGTGTTCAGAAAAGCAAAATATTTATCAGTTAAGGTCCGGGATGGCAAATTACTCACAAACTCGAGAAGTACTCAATTTTGTTTCCTAAATGGCTGCAACCAAAACAAATACCTGACAAAAAACGAGGACAGAGAAAGGAGAGTAATGCACACAATCCAGGATGGCAACATGCAAGAAGGAGACTCCAGCAGAATTAATATCAAGTATCAAAACTTTGGACTTTATCCATATCAAAATATTGGAAGGAAATCCTGAAAATGACACAGGATATCTAAAAAATCCTGCTCAGACCTCCTGGCTGGCTCAGCCCAAACACTCAGGATGTCCCCTGGCATTTCTGAGGGACAAGACCCACGTGCTGCTGAGGGGGGACACATTTAAAAGATAAGTCCAGCATTAAAAGTTTGTTATTCCCTCTTCATTGTTGGAAACTTCAAGCCAGTGGTGCTGGGGGAATCCAGAACAAGACAAATCTACTTTTGCTTCATCAGATTTTGGTGCTCCTGTACCTCAGCCTTAATGTGATGATTATCTGAGCCCTCCTCAGCTGACATTAGCAGGCTGATCACAAAGACTGCACTTGAGTAGAACCAAACTCTTTCTTTTTCAAAAATTATTTTCCGTAATATGATTTTTTTTTTTAATATCTGCTGCTATTATGCTGGGATGAAGAACAATTTGGATGAGGAGCAACAGAAAAATTAAATTAGCACATTTCAAAGCCTTTGAAAGGCAGTCTCAGAGGAAGACAAAAAATGCCAAATGAGTGAAAAATCTCATATTAACATAGAGATTTTGATAGCTTTTGAAAAAAACATATCTGAGTACTATCGAATCTTTTATTTTCTTTCTACCCATTCATATTTCCTTCCCCCTTCACCTAAACATGCTCTTTGAGATGGTATAAAGTTGTCAGACAATTTTTTACCAGCACACCTTCAGAGATTTTCTTAGGCTTATAAAAAAAATCAACAAAAAAACAGCAGATGGAAAAAAAATAATTCTGTAAATAGTCAAGGACAAAGAAGAGAAGCTGTGTTTAACCAAAGCTGTCTCAAAATCAAGGCAGGGCACTAAAAATGCCAGCCAGTTACATATGCTGCACAGCTCCCCACTGTATAAATCCTCAGCACTGCCGTGCTCCTTTCCTGGTGGATGTAGAAGTATTAGCTGCAATTTGTCACCGCGTTATGTCAGGGAGGGAAGGTTTGCTCTTAAAATGCCACTTGGAGAGTAAACAGCAGCCTGCAGAGCAGGATTTGTTTATATCACTTTGGGCACGATGAATAACACACTTAGAAAGATATATTGAATATGAAACATGGAAGTGTAAAAGTTGTGACTTGTGTTAAATATTCCCTGCCATTGCTGCCAGGGCTGGGATGTGGAGCTCGTGTATTTTCAGGCACAGCCAATGCAGGTCACTGCTGAATATCCCATCCAAGGCCTGCTGGGTGCTGCTGCTTCTCCTTTTCCTTCCACTCTCCACTCATCCAACATTTCTGTGCTCTACCCAGTGTCGGATTTGCTGCTTTGCTGTTATTTCCCCGACAATGTAAAGTCCTTTTTCCCCAGCCTGAGATCAAAGAAGGAGTTTCGAATCTTCAGCTCTCATTCTCAAGGTTGTTTATTTAAGCTTATCTATAACATTCTTTCTCTGCCCTGCTGAGGTCTGTCTGGCAGGATGGCAGAAGGCATTCTCTTCTCTCTCCCTCTCTGAGAGGCAGGGTTTATCTTTTATACTAAAAACTACGTATAACATTATTTACAACTAATTTCCAATACCTATCACCTACGTTAGACAGTTAATTTCTACCCTAACTCTAAACCAATCACTTGTGCCATTGTCACAGCAGAAATTGAGAAGGTGAAGAAGAAGGAAGAAACCTAAAAAGCCACGAGGTCCCTCTATCTTGGCACCACACACCCCCCGTACTAAAACCCAAAATCTACTTTTACACCCTGTGACAAACTTATTACTACTCTATTTAAACTCTTGTGACCTGTAATTCTTCTTTTAAAGTTGGCAATGGTTCCCATGGGCTAAAATCCAAACCACAGGTGTTTTGGGCTCTGATCCAAGATTTCTGAGACCCCTGCCAGGGTCCCTGAGCCTCCAGGGCAGTCAGAGACAAGCCCTGATTCCCACACCCCATCCAAGAGCTCTCTGTGCTTCCCTGGGGTGATTCCTGCTGGATGGGTGGGTGTTTATCCCCAGGTACAGACACACCCACAGCCACATCAACTCTGCACGATGATGAGTTCATTAACTCTGCTCTCCAACCACACAGAGCACAAACCCCCAACACACTGAATGCTGAGCTGCCTGTAGGAAGCACGAGAATGAAAATATTCAGGAGACACAAGGCATTTTCCCTCTAAGAAAATGAGAAATCACACAATGTGTCTTCCAGTGCACATCACAAGCGTCCTGGGACACGACTGGAGACGTCTCTGGAAGCACCAGAGTGGAAGAAGTTCCTCTAATGATGCAGTAAAACTACAGCTGTACCACACCGCAGTCAATAATTACTGGCATCTAAGGCTACAGGGGAATTCACTATAGATTCACATATATGTGAGGAAAAGCTGTTTAATCCATAGAAACATAATGGCTGCACTGACCTTTCCTCGCTGCTCCCTCACCTTCACAGGCTGCTGCAGGTGCTCGTGGCTGAGAGCAGAGATGAGAGCAGCTCCTCCCCTGCATTTAAAGAGGCACAGGGCTCCCAGAAGAGCCCCTGACCCCGGCATCACCTGGGGGCAGCTGCAGCCCCCTCCCCTTCCCTTGGAGCCCATGTGATTGTGCTTCATGCCAAAGAACCCAAAGGTGCATTCCAAGTGTGAAACCCGCCCCAAAGTTGGGTGTGCTCCCAGGGCAGTGATGGGATGCAACTGAAACCTTCAGTCAGGTGTTGGGAAGTGCTCCTGAGTGCTGGAGTTCAGAGGGCAGAAGGTCAGAGGAAGAGAAGTGAGGGGTACAATACAAGAAAAAAGCATTTTTAACATTATAATGTATTGCACAATGCATTACTCAAAACCACAGCTCTGACTTCTCCGTGCTCCTTTCCTGTGAAGGAAGCACCTTCTGTCACCTTTTGTACATCTTTGCAACACACAACACATGCAGTCTGGGAGACTGCATGGTACTTTTAAGTGTATAAATCACATTAAAACACATCTGAAGTATAATTATTGGCTGGCAAATGACTTAAAACATTTGGAGAGCAGGTTAAGAATAGACGTTAGGATGAAATTATTCCCTTTGAGGGAGGTGAGGCCCTGGCACAGGGTGCACAGAGGAGCTGCCTGGATCCCTGGCAGTGTCCAAGGCCAGGCTGGACAGGGCTTGGAGCACCCTGGGACAGTGGAAGATATCCCTGCCCATGGCAGGGGTGGCACTGGATGAGCTTTGATGTCCCTTCCAGCCAAGGCCATTCTATATAATTCTAAACACTACTATGGAGAAGAGTTATTCCTTTATCTAATGTAAATTCCCTTTTACAGGGCTTTACAGCGCATGAAAAGAGATGCAGATTTTGTTTCAAATTTAGTCATGTGTCCACCTGCAAGAATTAATTTCAGTGAGTCATTTGGCAAAGACTAATTGAGCTGATCTACATTATACAAGAGCAAAGACCTAATGGAGTCTAAGACGTGTTGTTGTGTATATTATCACATAAAACATCTTACACACAGATAATTCTTTAATGGGATTTAAATGTTCAGATTTCAGAGGCACTGGTTGGAGCTCAGCAAAGGCACTGCAGCATGCAAATCCCAGGAATCAGTGGTTGCACAACGCTGTTCCACTCACGGCTTTTGCACAAGATTAATTGTGTGCTTTTCTTGTTCCAGGCAAAAACACAAACCCAGTCCAAACCCAGCAGAGTTCAGCTTTAACAGAGAAAGGTCTTGTTGGATGTAAATGCAGTTCACAGGTTAGATTCTAAGGTCTGACTACTCCTCTGCTGTTCCCAGCCAAGTTTATTATTTCATTGTACTTTCCATCGATTTCTGTCACCCCCGTGTTGCCTGGCTGTGTTCAGGGTGTGACAGCTCAGGAGAATCCGTGGAGCTGTGGGGAATCTGTGGGGACCCTGGTGGGGAGCAGCCTAATGATCCCTACAGAAACACTCCTGTTCTGTTTTCCACTTAGAAATAAATGAATCATGGGGCACGAGCAGATCAAGGTGCCTTCTGCAAACTTACTTGTCCCACGTTAGGAACAGATATTCGACAATCCATCATTTCCCAAAGCAAACAAGGTGGTTAAGGAATTTATTTTGTAGCCGTTAATGATTCCAAAAAGCTCAGAAAGCACTGGGTGATGTGCTCAGGTTTCTCCAAAAACACAGCTTGGCTCAGAAACCCTGCTCTGGAGAGCTTTACCCTGCATGGCTTTCACCTGGATCACCAGGTGCCCCAGCATCCAGCACTGCAGGGGGGCTGGGTGTCACAGAATCCCACAAATGCTGAGGTTGGAAGGAACCCATGGAGATCATCTTCTCCCACCCAGGGGCATTCAGGTGCTAGAGCACAGGTCAGATATTCAGCACACTGCTAGATACTTAAATACTTTTTTATAAAAAAGCTACAATAAGTAAGTTGGAGGGAATTAATGCTTAAATTAAACATTATTTTTCAGGTATTAGGCCTACCATGAGACTAGGCAGTGTGAATAAGAATTTATCCCATATTAATATTCCACAATGCTGGGGCTCATTCTTATGACACAGATTTTAATGTGAACAGAAAAGAAATCCAATTAAGTCATTGTTATAACTGTGCTTTAATTAAGTCAGTTCCTTTTCTTAAGACTAAATGTCTGAGCTTTAAGATTTAATTTTTTTTTTAAAATATAAACCTGCAAAAATTGATCTAATTATCATAGTTTTGCACTTCCTGGATGTATTCTACCTAAATACAATTTACCTAAATGGTTCTCTGCCAAACATTTAGTTGTTTGTGTTTGTTTCCTTGTTATGATGCAATACAAACATCTGAAGAAAGATCTTAACCTTTTCTAACTGAATCCATGTGCTACCAAAATGTCCCAGCACCACTCTGGGACCCATTCCAAAGCCATTTACAGAATCCATGTCCAGGGGAGATGAGGCTGGAAATGTCCCCACCCCAACTGCAGGAATCCTTGCACAGGAGCTGTCCAGAGCCTGTGTGGCTGCTCCCAGCCCTGCAGCCTGAGCAGGGCTGTGCTGAAGCTGCAGCTCCAGTTGCAGATCCCTCACAAAGGTATTTTAGAGCCTCAGACAAATCTATCCAAATGAAAGACTGAACAGTCCCCATGACCTGAGCACTTCCAAGCTTTCTTCTGTTCTCTGCTCTGCCCAGGTCAGGTCTCACCTCCTGGTTTAACAGGAAGCCCTCAGCGAGGGACGTGGTGCTCCGTGGAGATGAGGCTGTGGTGTCAGGCAGCACGACGAGCCTGAGCAGCAGAACAGAGCCTTTCAACTCCACTCTGGTTCCTGTTAAAATCAAACCAAAAATGAGAGCCTTTCATCGTCATTCAGCCCAGAGTACTGGCTTAAAATAGAATCTAATTTTGGCTGGTATCAAATATTTTAACATTAAAGGTTCTATTAATACCATTCAATAATATATGCCTTTTTAACATAGAACACATAGGTCAATTTTTGATTAAGATTAAAACTTCTCCATGAGAAATGACTTCATCCTGCCCCTTGATTAATAGAACAGTCTATTTTTCATATGTTTAAATAAATAAGTATGAGAGTGTATCAAAGAGACGAGCCTAACTAGGCAGGTTATTAAACTATAAAGCTCAGCAAAGTCCATCAGACTTAAGCTGCAATTCCAGCACTGCTGCTCCTGCATTTCTGCAGCAACACAGAAACTGTGGCACAGATCCTTCCCTGAGGAAGGAAACATTGCTCTGTCAAGGTTTCCATTCACAGCTTTAACAGCACTGCTACAATTTCTCCTTAGAAGAAAATTACCACCACGCAGCTCTGCGTCTATCATTTCATGGTGTTCTTCCCTTTTTTGATTCAGCATTTATGAGCTTGCTTTTAGCTACGAGTTTATTATTATCCATTTATAGGAAGCCAGCAAACTAGTAAATTATGTATTTGAAAGCCCTGCTGGCTGACATTTTTAAAGTTCATTGGACTCTTTTTTTTTTCCTTTTGCAGAGTAGAAATTTGTAGCAAACACTCAAGATCTGATAACTGATTCCCATTTAGATGTCATTGAGACATAAGTGCAATGTATTTTCATTAATATTTCATCGTGTAAGTGTTCTTTGCTCTGACATTGCCATCTTGTAGTTATTTGTCCCCCATCTAAAGAGCAGCTTGTAATCAGATCGGGATATTGGACTTCATTATCTGTCACCACACATTCTTAGCACAGAGAATGTTATTAAGTTATAATTGCCTCTGTTTTTCCCTTACGGGAAGATGAAGAACAATAGACAACAATATATGGACTCGTTAAGGAACAAAAAAAACCCAGGTTGACAATGAGCATAAAAATGTCAAATACATCAAAGTTCTGGAGTCAAAACTTTTATTTCCGCTTGTGGTGGTTTTTTATAGCCTGATGGGCCCAGGATGTTGCAGGAACTCTTGGAAGACGGGTTCCTGACTGAGCACTGCCTGGGCTGAAACCATGACACCACTAAAAACAGCCCACATTTAACTAATAAATGAAGACAAGATGCATTTTGAAGGTAGCACAATATTTTGTGATTAATTTGTGATTTTATATCAAAATACTGTGGTTTATATAACCAAATGTGACAACGGAAGATGCACATTAAATGAAAAACCGCAAGTAAATGTCTTTAAAAAAAAAAATCTCGAAATTCTTGGTTTTGCTTTTGAAATTGACATTAATCTAAGAAATAGAAAATGAATGGCAGTACCAGGTACTTTGAGTGAGATTACTTCAATCTGTTATGTAAGAAATTGTTTAAACAACAGGTCCCTGAAATGTTGCAATAATTAGATATATAACTTGCAAATACAGATGTACATTTCTTGCCATCCTCCATGAGATGAAGTTCTGCTCTCTGCTACATCAGGGTAAATTACATCATCCACAGCTAAATGAGAAAGAAGAATCTCACTTTAAATAACCGAAATGGAAAGTAACACTTAAGAAGGTTTCTCAGTGAAAAGTTTCTGACTATCTACCATTAAGAATTTTATAGGCAAAGAAAGAACCTGTCACACTTCCTCATAGCTGGGGCTGACTCTGTCTATTAAAGCTCCCAGCAAAGCAGCAATTTGGTGGCAGTTAAAGGAAATTTTGAAGCTCAGTAACAGACACTGCACATCTTCCATGTTTTCCATTTCAATGTCCAGGGTGATCTAAAGATGCTGCTGCTGCAGGAGCTGAGGAGGAGCCCAGGCGAGCATCCAGCAGCATCCTCCCATCGTGGCAGTGCAGAGCCCATGGTCTCAGAGGCAAACTGGGTCCATATCCTGCCTCTCCTTTTCCTTCTTTCACCAACTCAGGTTGCTTCCTCTGTGGAGAGGAAGAAGATGTAATAAAACAAGTTATGTTGATGCTTTGCCACCAGGAAATTTTAAATTTGCCATACAAATCCTGCTCGGTTCCTGTATGGCTTCCTTAACTCTTCAGAGAGGTACCCAGCCCCTAAATATATTGTATTATATTTCCACTTTATAGTGTGCTATAGATTTTTTGTATTAGCAATAACTAACTGCATTGTCAAAGTTATTGAGGGAACAGCTGCAGAATTTGAATCCTGTGTGGGAATGAATTGGTGCTTCTGGCACAGGGGAAGGAATAAAAAGTGTTTGGGGCCTCAGGGAAGTTTCTGTGAAAGAACAACACTAAAATAATTTCAGTCGTTACCTTTAGGTTTCAGTCCCAAGCCTGAGCTTTGCTGCTCTGAAGCAATGCTCCACATTGTCTGCAGGCTCCAACTGCTCCTTCTCCGAGGCTATATTTGCTCTGTTCTGATTTTCCACCCCCCAAGGATCTGTACTAGATACTGCACAAATAGCTGGTGAGGTTTGGGCTGGATGGCCCCTGGTAGAACACACTTAATCAGACATGGACAGGAAACACCATGTCAAGCATCTCCTTTACACTTTTTCTTACCACCACAGCAGGATCATCCACACTGAGCCTCATGTGACAAATGCCCACAAATACCTGTGGGGTAAAAAACAATCTGTGATAAGCAGAGACACAAAACCAGTGGTTGAGCCATGTTGGGCATGCCAGAAGCAAATGCAATAGAAAAATTGACTGTATTTCGTAGAAAACAAATGGTGTTCAGCAGTAATGCTTATGAAGGCTGATATTACATTTCCCAGCTTAAATCACAGCCCACCCTGCTGAAATGATCAATAGTGAAGCAGAGTCAGCAAGAAGGAAATAATGATTACATTCACACAGGCTGAAGCTGAGATTTGCCTCTGTGCACAGAGCTACAGCATCTTCATTCTGCTAGCACACACTAAAAAAAGAAATACCCACCAGTAGTCAGAGTGTTTTGTTCTGTCACCAATAACCCACATCCACAATTACAGCCCAGCCTCTGCCCACAGACTCAGTGGATTGCATCCATAGGTGATGCTGGTGTGTAAAATCACTTGTAGGTCTAAGATATATGAGGATGAAAAGTCATCTTTCTTAAGAGATCTTATACAACTACATAAATAATATAATAAATATAAATAAAACTAAAAATTATTTAAAGCAAGTCTTAAAATAAAAACTTTTGATGGCTGTTTCTATGTACACTACCTGAGATTGTAGCTCAGTTCTTCCTTTTCCTTTTTAAAAGATGCTTATTTTGATAGGAACATCAGAAAGAGCCTGAGACTCTCAGCTTTTATCAGATCATTTTCTGCAGGTAGCAGAAATGCCCATCCAGTGTTTCTCAAAAGGTGCAGAGTCCTTGAGATGCTGATTGTCCAGCAGCTGGTTAATGGTGTAATGCTCCTTATTGGTACCACTCACTTTTTAGTCAAGTTCTGTTCAGAAAAGAAGAAAGCAGATCCAAGTTACCACTTTGAACCATTTCTAATATGTGTCCAGACATTTTAGATAACCTTTCCTTCTCTTTGAGAAGGGACATAACAATCATTGATTCAGCTGGATCTGAGCCACCTTCATAATTATAAGACAAAACATCACAAACCAATTGGCATTTCAGTGTAGCAAAATCCCAATTCTGGCATTCTGGAATGTTTCCTCGGAAATTGGATACAATGCTTCTGGGATCAGTTTATTAAATTTGTCCCACATAGACTCTGACCTTTCAAAACACAGAAAAGATCACGTGGCAAATCACTCTCAGGAGTGACTTTTATTTTGGCTCTGACCTCTCCCTCTGACCTTGGGGGAAATGTTTTATGTAGAGACAGCAGAACAGCTCTATTTCTTTTATTCTTTGAAATGGGAGAAACAATCAGTTTTGAATATTCATACAGCTCTCTTTAAATATATATGCAGAGCAGACTATTGCATGAGACTTCTATAATCCTTGATCATTTACCATACGGGTCAGTGGAAAACATCCATTATTTAGATCCAATTTCCATCTTTGCAAGCCCAGAGAACACAACTTCTGGCACTGACTTGTATTAAAAAGGGTAGAATATGAGATGCTATTGTTCATTTATAGGGCAGCAATTATGGATGGAACTATTTCATAGGAATTCTACATTTATATCTTCTGCTTTCCTTCTCTTTAAATGTATTGATTTTATCAGGTATTACAAATGGGCCTGAGAGCCTGCTGTGGTTAAGGCTGTACAGTTATTTGTGTAGCTTCTTTTGGATTCCTTGTAATAGTTAAATTTTAATTGCTGCCACTGGAATTACCTTCCAGAAACGTCTCCCTTGATTTTTGAAAGTCTGGGCTGATCTGTTTCCAGTAAGAAAATAATAACTGAGCTGATCATATCAGGACAGATGCAAGGTTTCCCCCTGGCCCTTGATTTGAAAGAGAACTGGAAAGTGGATGGGATGAATTGCAGCACAGTGAAAGAGATTCCTGAATCTGTCCTTATGAGAAACTTTACACGGGTAAACTCCTAAAAATCACCAATTATACAATTTCTAATCTTTCCTTTGGAGTTTCCTGGTAACATTTCAAACTCTGTCTACACTGAGGAGAAGCCAGAAGCCGTCCCTGACCCATGAGATGTGCAAGGCAGAAGATAAATGGATATACTCATATACCAAGGGAGTAATGTACAGAAATAAATAAACAAATAAATAAAGAAATAAAATATCTTAATTTTCCTGCAATGATGTTAGAAACCTGAGTGTATTCATGAAAAATATCAACAGGGAAAAGTAAACTCCAGGAAGAAAAGAAAGTATACTGGCTGTTTTGGTGCAAGAACTGAAAAAAACATTGTAAAATCACAAGATGGAGTCAGAAAATACAATTTATTCCAGAAGGCACCAGCAAAAACAATCACTGACAAATTAAAAACACAGGTGTCAAACAAAATTATTGTACCACTCTGTCATCCTAAGAGACATAATTTTTTTAAATATGAGCAAAATTTTCTGAAGATATTTTTGGTACCTTGTCCACTGAACACCCAGAACATGTGCAGAAAAATGGATCCTTTGTTCCTCCTCTTAGAAACCTCTTGCCTCGGATAAGGAGCACAAGTACAGAACGAAACCATGAGGAAAGAACTGGAAAGGAGCCCCTCAAGGGTGAAGATCAGTAAAATTCAGCTATTTTTATTGTGCCTGGGGCTTTGCCACCCGAATTTATGGAGGACTTTGAGTCCCACCATCCATCACAGACAAATGCTGCAAAGACAGAAGATGGAACTGTGTGCTCCAACCCAGAACATAATTTTATTTTCCTTGCATAGAGTTTTTTTGTTTTTTTCCCCTCTCATTATAATGATAATAATCTGTAGCATGTCTTCAAACCTGATTTTTAAAGGCTCCTTAACCTGGCATTGCTACACAGACACACAGACTCACTCTTCTTTCAGTGCATCTGTTCCAGCCAAACACAAATCACAGGCATGCCAGAAGCTCACAAATAATCTCATTAATACATGTGAGTGTTCTCCTGTGCCTTCATGTACATCTGTGCTTCAGCCCAGATCAGACACTGCCTAGCAATGCTGCGAGGGTCAGATTTTATTTTTCCTCACCCAAATTGTCATGCTGAGAAGAGCACAGGCTGCAGACTGATCCAGGCATTCACATCTGATTCCCGAGCTGCTGGTCATGAGGAATCACAATAGACATTTGTTTGAGGGATAAATCCAAATATATTGGGAAAATGCACACTGTGAGCACGTTTCATTTGACTGTTTCCTTCAGAGTCGGTGCCTTTTAATTAGGGGATGCCTGAACAAACACAGCAATGTTTGCTGGAGCTGATAGAGAAGATGGCTCTACCTAAAGTACAATACTGCATCTAGTAATCTTAGTGAAAAGCAAACATCCCAGTCTCTCTCTGTCCCTGCACTCGGCTGGAAGATGAAATTGTGACTGTCACAATCTCTGCTTCAAGGAGAGGAGGAGAATTGGGGTGGGACCTCTGAGCCCACACAGCTCAGCTGCTGCTGTTGCCTTTGCTGCTGGGGGCTCCCCAGCTCAGTTCAGCCTTGGATTCCAACCCACCTCCGTGCAAGGCTGCACTTCTGAGGTGGGAGAAATGTCCTGCTAAGTACTGTGACATTCCTAACTTGTCCTGTGTGGAAGTTCCAGGTAAGTACATCCTTCAAAAATGAACCTGAAACAGGCACAGCAAGGTGAGAAAAGATGTGAGAGTGGTGGACCCCTTGGACTTTGAGAACTACAGTACAAGATGGCTTTAAATCAAGATATCATGTCTGATGGTGCTCATTTTTCTAAGCCTTCCCCTCTCTAGGCTGTTGGATTTGCACTTTACTTTCTATTATTACTTTTTTATTAAGAAAGCTTAAATCCTGTTGAGAAGAGCTTATTTAAGTTGAGCTGTTGCCTTCAGCTTCAGAACATTAAGTCCTGACAAATGTTTCTTTTGAAGTCTGACACCTGTTTGTTTGGCATTTCCCACTTTCAGGAACTCACTAGACTATAATAATACTCAGCACAGCAGAAGTAAAGAGAATGAATTAAAGCAGAAATGCTTTCAGACGTGAAAGAGCAGTACAAAAGAACATCCCTTTGCTCAGTAGTTTCGAGAGGACCTCAGATAAGCTCAGCTCCAAGCTGTGTGGGTTTTTTTCTGTAATGGGATTCTAATGCCCATGAAACAACCCAGAGCAGAGGCCCTAGAGACCAGAAAATTCTGTCTTAAAACAGCTACAAAACAGCAGAAGAAACCGAATTTCTTTGCAGACTCTTTTAGAAGTAGAGAGAAATATCCAAATATCAGGTATCTGCTCCTTTTGTAATTGAAGTGTTGGAGGAGAATGGTTCATAAATACTCAGAGATGAGACTCTCTTAGATTTTCTTTTACTTTTGGCTTCATGAGAATTTTGATAAGTTCCTTCAAATAATGATTTATCAGTTTGGGGAGAGAACCAAGAAGAGAACCTGTAGCCCACTGAAATCAATGAAGGAAACTCCCATGAACTCTTCTTAAGCTTAGAGCTGACCCACCGGGTGAGACTCAAAATTTATTTACCTTTGCCAAGTACTTAGGCACCAGACCTATTGTTTTTATTTTATTCACCAGAGTTTCAGGTGAGAATTTGCAAATGAAATTGAGTAAAATGGTCATTAGGAACTGTGTGCTTGAATGAATTCCTTAAAAAAATGCAGCTCATCTGGATATTTCAAGGCCTGCTTTTGATCTTACAAAATGGATTCTAGGCAGACAATATTTTTTTTCTATGGCAAACAACGCATTCAGTCTCTTTTTGTGCAAGATTCACCATGATGGAATATATATTCAATCATGTCCTGAAAACTGTAAGAATCTTAAACAAAACCTGTTAGATTTATTTCATTAAAGAGACGACAAAAAATCCTTTCAAAACTAGATTAGAGAAAGCATTGCAATGATTCTTAAATTCTATACTAAAAAAGTGGCTAAAATGTATAAAATCCATTTAGAATAGCTTCACACCACAGCAAACTTTCTAATCAAGCTGACAATCCTTCAGGAGTGTAGTTTTCAGTAATTTTAAACAGAGGTTGTGCCTACTGGGGATTCTTTTGGCAGAGCTCTGTCTTTTTTAAGAACACTCAGCACATTCTTTATAACATTGGTTCCATCTTTTCCCAAATTTGCTAATCTGAAATATCCCATCCAAGGCTGTGCCTTAGAATGGCATTTTGGTGAAAATTCATCTCCAACACTTCAGGCGACTCCGTAGATAAGATTAAAGGGCAAGTGGATTTCTGAAAACGACGCACAAGGACTCAGAGGTGCAGAGCTGGGCTCCCCAGCCGGCTGTTGCAGAGAAAACACAACTCCTCGTGGCAAGAGCTGCTCACACAGCCCTTGCATGGCAGATCCTTTAGTCACACATCGTTAATCAGCCAGGTTGTGCAGAAGAAATCAGAAATATCCCTTTTCCCTGTGCAGCTTCACCACGAGAGCCCCTGTGGCTGCTGGAGAAGGGACCGTGCCCTGCCCCGGGGCCTCGCTGCACCCACAGTGGGGGCTCTGCTCTCCCTGGGTGCAAAACTGGGGAAATTTTCCCTCCTGGGACCCCAAACACATCCCCTGTGAGCCTGTCTATGGCTCAGAGGCTCCATGTGACAGATTTCCAGCTGAGGACTCCCACCACCTCTGAACAGGAACTTGTCAGCCCTCAGGTTTTGTGCCTCTGGAATGGAATGGTCACTGTTATTTATGTGAGTAGATGTGAAAAGTAGTTTTTATGTGGCTGGTAGTGAGCAGATTTTAAAAAAGATAATGAATAGAATATTATACAAACAAATACACATTTATATATAAATATGTAGATATATGCGTTTATAAGCTAAATATCAGATCTTCTAAATCATAGAACTCTGAAAGCTTTATGTAATTAAAATATATTATTATTTACCTTCAAACTATGACTTGTTGCAATTTTATTGTGCAGGTGGATGCTTCACCTTTTATTTAACATTGGCAGGTTTTAACTGGTGGGCTTAGATTTACAATGGACTTAAAGCAAATTACATCTCTTAATTAATGGAATGATCCATATTGCATTTCATGCCTGAACAAATATAATTGAAACAATTGAAATCATATTACCAACACTGAAAATAATCAAACTACTGGCTTAACTCTTGGTAAACACTGGTCACTTTTCTGATATTGCAACAAAAATAGAACATCAGCAGTGCTGTGAAGCATTAACATCAGTGTTGGTGGATTTACAGCCCAAAAGTACTATTCTGTTTTCAGCTCTGTAATTTCCTAGAAGACAGGCTCAAAATCATGCTCAAAGCAAGCAGCAATCATAACTAAGAGAGACATTTCTCATACTCTAGCCCTTACCTGAAGGCTTTGGAATACAGAATTTGTAATCAAATGTTAATCTTTCCCAGAGAAGAACAATCATGACTTTAAAAAGGTAATCTAAAGACATATGAGTAATCATGTTATTTCATATTTCACAGGTTCAGGCTTCACATTCATGGCTGAAGGCGTTGGGTTGCCCACAGAATCTCAGAAAAGTTTGGGTTGGAAGGGACCTCAAAGGCCATCTTATCCCACCCTGCCATGGCAGAGTCATTCCCACCATCCCAGGCTGTTCCCAGCCCTGTCCAGCCTGGCCTCGGGCACTGCCAGGGACGCAGGGGCAGCCACAGCTGCTCTGGGCACCTGTGCCAGGGCCTCACAGGGAAGAATTTCTCCCTAATATCTACTGCAAACCTGCCCACTGTCAGCTGGAAGTCATTTCCTCCATTCTTGTCCCTCTGCAGCTCTCCTGGAGCCCCTTTAGGCACTGGAAGGTGCTCTAAGGTCTTCCCAGAGAGCTCCCATATCTGTGAGGGCTAATGGACAAGGCAGAAGGGGACTCAAATAACAGCAATGCTTTTATCTCCTATGAGAAGTTTGAAGATTTTTTTTAATAGATAAATATGTCATTTTGGAAATTTTTTGTATGTTATTTTTCAAGAATTTTAGTCTACACAACATCTAAATAAGCTACTCTTCATATGTATTATTCATGTTTACAGTTTTATGTATCATTTCTTCAGCATATAAGAGTTGTACAACCAGTATTAACTTTGCAGAGGACATTCTGAATGGATAGAAGGGCTACACATAAATTCAGCAAAACTCTATTTTGCATTACAGAAGGAATATTTCACTTTCTAAAAAGCCCTCTATTAGTGAATGGGGTTTATCACAAGGGAAAGTTAAAAAGATATTGTGCGAAACTATTTATGAAATCTAAATCAATGTCATCCAAAAAAAACCACAGAAGTTCAAATCCATTGATCCAAAAGTAGCTTAAAATCAGTGTCATAGTTTGCCTATCATGATCATTCTGCTGATTCTCAGTTCTATTGCAGTATTTGATGACATAAAACTAGAGCTGAGTACTTTGTAATGAATAATTTATTTCACCCAATTTCCTCTTTTTTCCCCCTTTTTTTTCCCCGTGACATATCCATGAATAAACAGATCAGAGTTTTCTTTTTTCCTAATTCAAAGTTCTCTGTCAGTCCCTCCTCTACCAGCTTCCTTTTACAGTGCTTGCATGTACATTCCAGATTTTGTATTTGAGGAGGGCTGGCATCAGAGCTCTGCAGTTTCCCCCTGCGTGGTCATACCCCATTGTTTCTATTCCCCAGTTGGACTCTTCTGAAGTAATTGGGTGTGAATGTTCATGGAGAATAAATTAGACTTGGCTTTTTTTTGTGATCCTGAATATAAAACCAACTCTTTCTGTGCATTGGCACCAATAAAATGCAGAAGAAACTCCACAAAAAGCTGACACACAAAAGGCATGAGCACAGCTGAAAGGAATGAATTTAAAAATTCATATGAATATTCATAAGATTTTTTTTCCCAGTATGTTCTCCAATTAGATGATAGGAAAACAACTTTTTCTCTTGGTGAATTCCACTTTGGACATTTCACCTGTTCCTGATGAGGCCACTGGGAACATTTTAGTGGTTCAAAGGAAGGACAAGCTCGGGGCTCCTGTCATTCTGGAGTTCAGTCAGTCTTGTTCTGGCCCCAAGCCCAAAGGCATCTCTTTTCTATGTTAGAGCTGTGAAGTTTTTGGAGGACTCAAGCTGCAAGCAGAGCACTGCAGTTTCCTCACGGGGAGGAGGAGGAGAACACCCTTCCTCGTGTGCACTGACACTGAGGCAGCATTTTGCTGCTGCAGCATCAGCAGCCAGGGCGAGCTGTGATCCTGGCAGCTCTGAGCTGCGTGTGAAGCTCAGATTGCCCCACTGCACACGGGGGCTGTGCTGGAACCCATCCCTGGCACCAGCCAAGGAGGCTCTCCCCACTCCTGCCCTGGGTTGATGCTGAATTCTATCCCCATTCATCTGCCTAGCTCAGAAATAAGTGTTGCACCTTTAAAAACTGGATGTGAGAGTGAAGGAGAAGCGGTGCAATGTCTGAGGTGGTTGTTTTCTAAACATAAAGATCAGAGTTT
>JAWWMU010000210.1:2771124-2789567 GCA_035048155.1 Cinnycerthia olivascens
GTTCATTTGTTGTGCTGGAGAGTGCTTTGACTGTTAAATAAACAACTTTTTTCCACTTTCCTCCAAGGAAATTTTTTCTGTCCCGAACCAGTTGTGGGGAAGGGCAGTTTGGATTCGTTTTCTAGAGGGACTCCATCCAGAGGTTTTTTCCCAAATTTACCCTAAACCAGGACAACTCCCCACACCCCTGGCTGGCACTGCCCAAGGCAACAGAGGCTGCCTGAGACTGCTTGAACAGTTATCCCTCTTTTGATAGATGTCTAAGAGATTACAGGATTAAAAAAGTCAAAATCCATACCAAGAGAGGCCTATGCTGCTGAATATAATACACCCTAAGCACAAAGTAAGTTTAAAGATAAAGAAAATATCACAGTTGGGATAAAAATTGAGGTCAGAAGTTACATTCCACTAGCAGGAGTGATGCTTAAGGCTGTTTTGCATTAGTACATTTGGAGCACATTGTTTCCTAATCTACTCCCAAGAAATGTTTAGGGATTTTATTAACATAAAACAAGATAGTGAGAACAAATTTGATATCAATTAACATACTAATTAAATGTCACTTAGTAGTTTTAGCAATTACTTGATATTTAATTAACCACTTGAATACCTTGGGAGATCCAGATTACTGTACATGTAATCAGAGGGCAATTCTTCTGACCCTGTGGGTATATGCTGCATGTCAAGACAATCTGTAGATAGCAACAAAAATAACTTTCTGCACTGCAACCCCAGGTATGTGGAGCTGCTGTGCACCCAGGAGATTAATTTACTCATTTGAAAGAACCAAGTATCAGTTAAAAAGCTTAAACATACCTCAAGTGATTAGGGGCCTACATGATCAACATGAACAACCTACAAAATATCAATTATTTTTGTTCAGGACACATTTTAAATTCATACTGCAAAATTGTCTTGGCATTTAGGAAACTCGTATCTCCCACCAGGAACATTTTTTTAGTCGAGAGTTACAAGGATTGGAAATCAAGGAGACAAATATTCTTAGCAAAAAATCACTTAAAGAGGGTAAATATGTACCTGACATCTTCTGGGCTCTATTCACACAGAGTTGTCCATTTTGTGTAATGGAGATTTCCTGGTGAACAATTCCTGTATGGTTTGAGGGGAAAAAAAGTCTCTTACTTTAGCCACTCACAGAACAGAGATGATCTCTGTGTTGATTTGCCCTCTTCTAGAGGTCAGTGTCCTTCCTCCTGCTTCTTCTGGAGCAGTCTTGGTGTGGCTCCACTCCTGTGACAAATTTCTGCCATGACAATCTGTAACCACGTCACACCACAGCCCCAGAACCAAGGATTCCCTTTTTCATATCTCCCATTTCTCTAGATGGACATTAACAGCTCCTAACTCTCATTTTTGGTCTCGTGTTTGTAAACCCAGCAACCTTCCCACTGCTTTTGGTTGTCTTCTCTCTTGGTGTGATACTTATTCTTCCATTTGTGCCTGTGTATGTCAATATGGAGAAACCTGACAAAGGAGCCTTTCCTTGCCTTTGGAGGTCTTTCCCATTTGCCATAAATGAAAACAGAACTTCACTCATCTGTAAAAGAAACATTGCTGTCTGTGTGTTTTCAGTTAGTTTTTTTTCAGTCCTTGGTTCTCTCTCGTTCCTGTATTGATTAAAGTTTTTCATTTATGATGCACCTTCAGATCTCTCTCAAATCAGTGACCCATCCCTCCACTCCACCAAAACCAATCTAAGTCTCTACTGATCTCTTTGAAGTAGAAATAGAGAAGGAATCTTCCTTTCTCCTCCCTGCTCACCTATCAGCCCCCTTCCATGGCTACTGACAAAACATTTATTAAAATCTTTCCCCTTTTTGCTTCTGTCTCCCTTGGTTCTCCTGAAAAACCTCTAATTTATCCTTCAGATGTTATTTATCAGACTCCTTTCATTTATGGGTGGCAGCTGCAAGGGCTTCTTTCAAGTTCCTCAGGGGCCTCTCTTGACACAGCCCATACCAAAGAGATTGAAAACTTGGATACTTCAACCTTAAAAAGGGTTTTCTTATAATTTTAAGTGCATGAAGTAAGCCGGTCTCTATAAACTTAACTAGTTCTTCTAGTAGACTTAAAGGAAACAGAGAGGGTGGTTTGGTATTTTCTGAGCTCAACTCCATTCCACTGGAATTTTAAAAGAAAATAATATAAACAAATCATTGACTTTTTTTGTTCAGTGTGATCATACCCATATAAAAAAAGTTCTGTTTCAGGGGTTAAAAACACTTCAGGTAACTCAATCTGTAGTTTTGGGATTTAAAGTTCCAAGTACAGCACAAGCCAACCAAATATTTTGAGGTTTTATGTATCAATTACTGTCTTTTTATTAATCTAGTTTTATAATGTAAAGATTGTAAAAGGAAAATTCCAAAATATGGATTTTTAATCTGTGTTTGATGCAAATTTAAATTGCTTTGTTTGTACCCCAGTCCTGGTACAGAGCTCTGTGACATGGCAGGAAATGCCCTGAGCAGGACGCTCTTTTATTTACATCTTAAAAATATCAGTGAAATGCAGAAGGAAGAGAATAAACTTGGGTGAACTAATTAAGAAGCTACCTACCCATTGTTTAGCCTGATTTGGTTTAATTTGCCTTATTTTCCCTCGAGGGAATCCTGACACCACTGCTGCAAGAGGAGTGACCAAAGCTCTGCTGAACTGTTCTCTTGGGAGGACATTTAAATTAAATGGTTTGCATCAAAGCCATGCCTGCTCTCCATCATCAAACAGAAGATATTGGATGCTCTAAAAATCCAGTAATAGCCCTAAGTAATAATGCTGTACTTCAGCATCTGAAAATCATCTATTCCTTCAAAGAAGATAATTTGGGAAGACATTTTCCCACTATTCACAATGTTGGGAAATATAAGCAAATTCAGATATTAGAAACAATAAAACGTAAATAGAAGAAAATGGTAATTTAAGTAAAAAACCCTAAACACCTCGTTCTGACACTGCACTTTTGGTCATTACATTTCAAATTGCTTTAAAACCAGATCATTGTGACAGTTGACAATTTTCTTGCACGGTTCTGTTGGCACAAGCACTGGGAGCACAGACGATCTTGAAAAATTTCTCTTCTGTGCTGCAAATGTTTCCACCAGTATTTGTCAAAAATTTCTGGCCACTCAAGCTTTATCCCTATTTTGTTGTTCATATACCATGTCACCAAAACCTTAAAACCTGTATTCAGTATCTACAGCTATTTTTACATATCTCAAAAGTATTAATTTTAAAAATTGGATATTTACTTCATAAACTATAAAAAAGAAATATTTTTCACAATTTAGGGATGTTTTTGCCAGATACACTTTGCCATCAAAGCAATATTTATAGATCATGATGTAAATCTAATGATCATTTATCTGAATACATCTCTCTATTGCTTAAACCTGTATTTATCAATATGCTTATACTGTAATCATATGTTGGGAAAGAAAAAAAAATTACATTAAAATTACCTCAGGGTTGAGGATTTTATCTGGAAGAACGAAAAATTAGTCTTTAATCAAAAAGGCGCAGTTACAAAAGGATTAATTTTGGATCAGAACATATAATGAATGAGATATTTTTCTGTCCCAGCTGAGAGTAGTAATTGGAAAATCACAGTTTACACAAAAAAATAATTATTTTCTTATGATCTGTCTTTCTTTCATGAAGTCTTGCATCTCCATCACTCACTCACAATCTGAGAGATTAGGGACTCAATATACACTGGATTAAAGGTCACCTATTATGACAGACAGGATTTAATTGCAATATTGACATAAATTCCTTATGAACCATAGGCTTAAAGCTGCTTGTACACATGCAGCATACTAAAAAGGGATGGAATATTCTTTACTTGTACTAAGGGAAAAAGTCTAGCAGGAGCCTAAAACCAGAGCGAATATGCTTTTTTAAAAGAGAAAATTAGGAAACGTTGGTGGTTTAAAAATTGCAGATTAAATCTTATTCCATTACAGAGAGTAAAAGTTAGCTTGATTGCACTGCTGTAAGAACTTCCTGGGGGAAATTAAACTTGATAATCTCAAGGTGTTTCCCAGAAGACACCATGCATTCGCTAATGTTCATTATAGTCTGCAGAACACCAGCTAGAATTTCAAGTGAAGACTCCTAAGGTTTAATCAATATAGACATTCTGAATTGTTCCCAGTCTCCAGGCCTGATTATGAAACAAAGATGAAGAGAGAAGGAAGCCACGACGTTTCAGGTGGATTTTTTCCTGTATTAACTGGTGGGTTCACAGCAAAAGGTGAACAGTGACAGCCAAATCTCCAAAACAATTTTGGTAACAATGTCATCAGTGCTTCGTTGGGCCTCTGGGACTGCGACAGCTCTGCCTGGTTTCAGTGAATAATTCTTAAAACCAGGGAGCAAATACTTTAGAGATTATTTGCTACAAGATTTAAAACCTATATATTACTTTTAAAAACATAATTTAACTGTTAAAAAACAGATTTTAAAAGCTTCCTTTAGAAGATAGAAGATTCTTTTGGAAGATAGAAGATTCCTTTAGAAACTTCCTTTAGAGAGTATGAAGATTTCAATGGGAAAAACAAACCCTAAAATTAGCTGTCTGCTACCTCTCCACATTTTAAAGCAGGAAATAAGGGAATATACATCCTAAACTCTTACTGGTGCTTGTTTTCATCTGGTGATATAATGAGCATAGGACAGAAATGGCACATTAACAGTCCAAAGCACAAAGAAAATGAATCTTCAATTGTGATTAAATGAGTCTGCAGCATCTGTGGCATCTTTAGACACGAAAAATTGCCAAATTGCCAATTGCAAAAATAACCCAGCAGGTTTAGGATTTGGTAAGGGAAAGCTGCCTAAGAACAAATGATTTTAGCTGAACCGATCCTCTTAAATCTTCAGTAACCTGGACAAAGTTCAAGAGGGGGTTTTTAGAACTAAGGGAAGGACCTGGAATTTCAAACAAAGTGTGGCTGGAAATATTTTTTGAGTGAGCCAAGACAGGATTTATGGTTCCTGTCCATCTGGTGCTGACTAAGTGGCACAAGAGAAATGATGCCCCCATTTTACATGGGTACATATGTCGTCCCATTCCTTTGATTTACAGGGGATACTTCAAGCCTGAAAATTCAAACAACTCCATCAATAAGAGCCTAGGAGAAGGATAGAAATTGGATAAAAATTCTGCAGAGCATTGTGGTAAAAATACATTGTGTTTCAGAGCCATTAACTTTTTGAGGTAACTGGGATCTGATGGGGACCAGGCCCTGTAGGATTTATCCTATTTCATAAATTTATTGCTCTTTGCCATGTATCTATTCTCCATGGTTCTGGTCTTTCCCTGACTCCTTAAGGAGAATCTGGAAGGTGAATTTTGGGTTTCAGACCACGAGGATAATCTCCATTGCCTCCTGATGTGTTGGAAATAAAAGGGGACCCTTCATTCTGTATTTGGGTACTTTTCCTGAATACTTAAAGGGAGCAGAATAAAGTCAGTTTTAATGACTACATTACTCCTATTTTCTAAAGGAGCAATTTAGTAATTGTCATTTTAATTTAACAGTAAAATATCTAAAAATACTTAAAATAAAATGCATATTAAAACTTCATTATATGTGGATGAAGCTGATGTCAATAATTTCCAAGACCTAGTCCTTGTTCGTCCTTTTCCTGTGACTTTGGATTAGAAAATTATGGCTTGGATAATTAGGAAGTCTGAGCTACTTCAGAAAAGAAAGTATAAAATGTTCTGCTGAATCTTTCCTAGACAGTACAGTTGGAACTGGGGGTCATTATGTTCAAGAGAAAATAAATTCTGCTGAGCTGGACTCAAGAATACAAAAAAGAAAATTAATAACTGAACTTGAGGATCAGAAGGCAGCAGTAGTTCTGGAACAGAGAAAGAGTTTTCCATGTCAGTGAGAAGAGCCCACCTCACCTGGCATTTGGACTCCTTGGTCAGTGCTTCTCATGAGTGCTGACCAACATTTTAATTGCCACTATGAGAAGACAGATCTCACATGAGCATGGTGTGCACATCAAAATCAATAAAATAAAATTTTATAAGAAAATATTTGGTCTCCATGAATTAAAAAAGACCCACCCTTCCTTTAATGCAGTTCTAGTTAAAGTGACAAAATAGAAAAAATCAGAGTTAATATATGCCTCTTCCTTAGCTCCTTTTCCATGCACTTGCTCCATAGCTCATTTGTAAATGTGACCTGCTCTGACATCCTGATGGAAATTACTGTTAAATAGATTAAAAAGGATGTGGCAACCTTTTTTCTGTATTTGTCTCCTTTTCTTCTGTTCCATTGCATCCAGAACATTATCTAACCATTCCCTAGCACATTATCTTGTCTTACATTGGGGAGTGCAAACTGAGATTATAAATGGTGACAGGTTGTTTAAAATATGAATGCAGAGAATTCTAAGCCTGCTTTGTGATGAATAGCTCAGACATGGTCTCAGAGACTCTACATCAGTTACTAAGTTAGGCAATTACTCTTTTTAATCACTTTTAGGAATTGCTTGGTAACTTTGAAAGCTATATAAACCTCAGGACCTCGTCATGGAGTCCAAAAGTAGAGGGAACAGTTACAAGTGTACAGGTGTGAACTCTAAAATCAATAACAGAATCAACTCTTTGAAAATGAATATTTTACCCCATTTCCTTTCCAGTTGAAGCTGTCAATACAATCTGTGTCAAATAAAGCGCCATAAATTTGGCAGCCAGTGGAATTTGAAATCTCCATAATCTCTCCTGCATTGGGTTTGCAAGGTTTTGGTAACAGGGTAGCTCATAAATATGAGAATGTTCAGTTTAAACATCTTTTATCCAGCTAGAAGTTCCAAGACTAAAACTTTTAAAATTTATTTAAACAGTTTTTAAAACTGAACTGTAGATATGTTCCAATGTTCCTTTGACCAATTCATCCCAATTAATGGGAGGAAGTTCTGGTCTTCTCTAAAGCTCAGCGGGGATAAAATATTATCAAGTGTGTCACGTGCTGGAGTCTGTTACAGAAAAAAAACAGACCTTATTTTTCAGTCAAAAAAATGAAACTATAAATATATTTAGATAAACTGTCTATGTGTTTGTTATAAAAAATGTATATAAAAATGTACCACATACACAAATGTTTTTTATATAGACACATCTATAAATACACTTATATTTACTTATATGTAAATGTACTTAAATTTCAATATATTATTTAACATTTGCCTTGGAGGAGTTTTGCTAAAATAGCTTTGTCATCACATCTTTGACTCCTTCAGCACAATTCATGTCTCTGGCAGAGCTGGGATTTGACTCTAAATAAGAAGCTGACTTCCTTTCAGTTGGTAAGTAGATGAAGGAATAAATAATTCACATTGTGTTTCCTTTGTGTTTGTTGATAACTCTGTCATTAGAGCTCATAAGATACTTTGAAGATTTTTAAAACATAAAACTTTAAACAAAGTTACCACCTTGGTCTCTAATTGCCCAGTTGGAATGCGAGTCACTCTTTCAGGAACAGATCATCACTGCCAGGCAATGTGGGAGGCACAGTGAGAGAGCACCTAGAGCTGAGAAAATGGGACTGGGTGGGTGGGGAGGATTAAAATCTTGATTTTGGTAGCAAACAGAGACAGGTGAGATCAGAATGAAGACATCTCAACAACAATTTGTGAGCAGAACGCTCTGAAAAAGTCTTGCAGAATGGAAAATGAATTAAGATCTGCTGAGAATTTTCTGTCAGCTTGTGCGTTAGCAGTCCACAAACGCTTTCTGCCTTAAACACTAACCCAGTAATTACCTCCAAAGCAAGATCACAGGGGAACCTGGCTCAGAATAAACAGTACTTGCAGAGTAAGGAGGGCTGAAATCAATGCTGAGATTTACATTGTCATCTTGAACTTTTAACTCCTCAGACGTGTGGAACCTCAGGTTTAGCAAGCACATCCAATATTAATTTCTGAATAAAATAAATAATTTCTTCCTGCAGGGAAAGGTGAAATAAATGGGTCAATGCCAAGCACACTCTCCACACACATATTTCTGACAGAGGAGGAACATTCCTTTTTGGGCTTCAGGGTTAACTGGAAATGTTTGTAGTAATAGTATTGGTAAAAGCATAATCAAAACTGGTAACAAGCAAGAAAAATGAACCCAAAACCTATCCTAGACTAAGTTTCTTACCATTAGCCTGGGAGGGAAAAAAAGGGAGTTGGTTATTTCAGTACCTAACAGGTTATGATTTATAACCTGCCTGTACAAGAGCTTGGGAAACCACCCTGAAAAGAGCAGCTCTTTCCCATTTCAAGGCACATGAAAGATACAGTGGACAGAAATGAATTCTTACATTAAAAAATATTGAATATTTTTTGAATACTGACTTAAAAAAAACCAAAACAACAAACTTTTGAGTTGCCTATGCAATTTTTTACCTGGGCTGGTATAAATTAGCAGCATTTCAAGGAGTTCCACCATGGCAGAAACATTTCAATTTTCACCTTTACTAGGAAGAAAAAACTGTTTGATATATTAAAAAAAAATACAGGTCTAGGACTACTCATTTTACCAATTTAAGCTCACAAATAGCATTAAGCAGTAGATCCACATCATGATTCAGGGAAGGAATTGAGGAATTGATTTGACTCTTGGACAGCTCTGTTGCTGTTGGCAGATCTAAATCCATCTCTCTGCAAGTCTGGCACTCCAGACACAAAATGGCCATTGTGAGTGATTTGCTGAATTCAGCTCCATAGGATGCTGCGGAACTGCTTTTGAACAGATTAAAAATAACACATCAGTTTTCACAATGAAGCAATCCAGGAACCATTTTGGGGCCCCTGGACCAGCTCGTTTCCATTCAGCCGAGTCCTTCTGTGCCAAAGCCGGGCAGCCCTAGCACGGCTCCTGCTGGAGGAGGGCTCCTGGCCTGGCTTCATCCCCAGACTGCCCAAGCATGGTTGAGTGGCTGCCACTCAGGTCCTGATGAGTGGAAAACCTGCTAGCATTTAACAATTGAGCAGCATGAACATCGAGGAGCATTTATTTAACAATAGAGGAGAGCTCATGGGCTCCTGTGGGCGCAGCTGTCACACCCCACAGGTCAGCAGGGACACAGGGACTTTAGAGCCCTAAAAGATTTTAGACTCAGCTTTGTGTCCTGGTCTTGGATCCAGTGTGGATTTCTGCCCATCAGAAGGGGGGTTAGATGTGAATGTGAAACTTCAAACAAATTGTTATCCAAGTTAGATGGGCCTAGAGGGAAAAAACAACCCTCACCATGCTGCTGCAGCGAGCACAGGCCTTGCTAATTATTATGACTGACATATCATCATTCAGTAACTTCCTTTCTACGTAAAATCAACCCTTCACCGTACAATACCATCAGTGGGATTTACAAATGATTCTAAACTGTAAAAAAGCTTCATTGCTGATCTAATTACGCTCTGCTCCTCAAGTGCAGAACAAGCAGAGCACAGCAGGCACCAGCGCTGGATCCCCTCCCTCAGCACACTCTGAGGGATGGGAAGAGCACCCTGGAGCAGCTCCTCTGCCTTCTCCAAAGGAAAATCTGCCTTTAGGCCATCCTGTCTGCTTTTTGCCCGACTAGAGCAGCCCAAAGCAGCTGTAGGTGCAGCCCACGAAGGTGGTGGAAGGGTCCAGAAGGAGCGATTGATGTCACACAGCTGAGGAAGGTGGCAAGGGGGATGTGTCACCTGTGTGCCCTGGAGGCCAGGGACAAGGTGGTGGAAGGTTCCAGAAGAAGCACAGAAGCTGTGATTGAGGTCTTAAAGTTAAAGAAGATTGCAAATGGGATGTGTCACCTGTGTGCCCTGGAGGCCAGGAGGGACATCCATATCCTGAGGGGCATCAGGAACAGCAGCATGGGATGGTCAAGGGAAGGGATTGTCCTGAACTGGGGAGGCCTCACCTCGAGTGCTGGGGCAGTTTGGGGCACCACAGTGTAAAAAAAACATTAAAATATTCGAGAGTGTCCAAACAAGGGGTACAGAAATGGTGAAGGGCCGTGAGGGGAAGTGTGTGAGGAGCAGCTGAGGCTGCTGGGTTGTTCTGGAGAACAGGAGACTGAGGGGAGACCCAGCACAATTCCAGCTGCCTGGTGAGGGGACAGGAGGGGCAGACACCAAACTCTGCCCTCTGTGACCGGGGACAGGAGCCAAGGGATGGCCTGAACTTGTGTCAGGGGAGGTTTGGGTTGGATATCAGAAGGTTCTACCCCAGAGGGTGGCTGGGCACTGACCAGGCTCCCCAGGGCAGTGGTGACAGCACCAAGCCTGCCAGAGCTCCAGGAGTGTTTGGACAGTGCCCTCATATGATGGGATTCCTGGAATGTCCTGTGCCAGGAGCTGGGCTCAATGGTCTGATGGGTCCCTTGCACCACAGGATATTCTGTGGTTCTGTGAAGATCAGAGGATAGAGCTGGAGGTCCCTGCTGTGCACCATGGAGGGGAGAAAAGGATTAAATCAGTCATTTAGAAGGCCATAAAGAGAAAGAGTAGAGGCAGAATGCAGAGCAAGGGGGGCACTGAGACAGAGCTCACATGACAAAGAAATTGGGAGATTTAGACCCAGAAGGAGGGCCAGAAAATCACAAGGAATGAAATGAGAAAATGGAAAAAGGCTCTCTGGGGTAAAGGAAAGGAGACTTACACAGTGAAGAGACAACAAAGAAAAGAAAAATGAGTGAGCAAAAATGAATGAGTAGAACAGAAGTTATGCTTTTGCAGAAGAAAAGCCAGAACGAAAGAAGGGGAGAAAAACCAGAACAATTAATAATAGGAATGAGACAGTAGGGATGAAGGGAGGGACGTGAAAGCAACATAAACCAGCACAAGGGACACACTTTGGAAGAAACAAGCACTTTCTTATTTATACATACCTCTATATATTATGTTATCTTCCTAGCAAGCATTCCAGAGCTCTATAGATAAGTTATTTTTGGGGGGTGGAGGGGTGTGAAGCAGGGAATGGGCTGGAGGTGTGGTGGTGGTGGTGGATTTACTTCAGCCCTTCTTTCTCCTTGAATTGCTGGATGTATATTTATTGAAATTACACAAGGTAGTGGCTGCCACTATTTCAGAAATATCAATACGTTATGTGGAATAGAGAGGAAAATGTATTAAAAAACAAAACCAAACAGACTTAAGAAAATTCAAAGAGATGTGAGGTGTCATTTGTCAGCCCTTACCAGCAGACTGCAAATATTCAAGTCCTGTAGATCACCAAACACTTTTTGCTATTTGAATGACATGTGAAACAGAGCAGGGGTGTGATTTCTCTTTCCTGAATATTGCATTAACACCTGATTAACACTGCTTGATGAAATAAATATAGAGGGAAATGAAAAAAGACATTAAATTAAAAATAATTGAAACTAATTCTCATATTGTTCAGATATTTTGTTGGAATTTTTAAGGCCCTGAAGAAACATCTAACATTTTTAGTTCTCCCTTTTACCCCTCATCCTTTTGCCAGTTTCTTTCTATCAGAATGATTTGTCAGAAAAAGAGAAAATTCTGTGAAAGCAAGTGCAGCTCATCACAAGGTTTTACATCCTATTGTTAATCACTCTGACAGATGGACTTATAAACCCAGGGACCATTTTGATGAAAACCAGAGCTGAAAAATATTATTAGTTTGGCCAGCAATAATTGCCTACTAGCATCCACTGATATTAATAATTCTGGATTCATATTTATGATCATTTCTACCTGTCCATTTCCAGGGCAGTTTGAGGATGCCCAGAGCGTGGCTGCCAGGTTGTTGTGCCACCCAGCATCACATCCTGGGCTTTTATTGGATTCATTTTCCCTTCAGCAAGTATTTGCTCTTGATGCTTAATTCAGAAGCTTCTTGATTCTGTGCTGAGAATAACAATACAGAATTGGTTCTCCAATTAGCAAACATTTTCAGCTGTGAAACTATCAAATCAATACCATATCCTCAGCAATCATTTTACTTACAAAAGCATGATTTTTTTTTTTTTTCAAGAGCTCTCAATGCCCATTTCTTGGCTAATTAGCTGCCTGTCTGCCTTATCCAAGTGGCAGAGTTTAATTCCAAAATTAAAGACTGGAAAAACCCATGAAAAAGACCTCCAAAAGCAAATGACTTGCATTCAAACAAAAAAAAAATCAGCACAGCCCTTTCTCCTATGAAAGGCTTCTTGTGCAAATCAGAATTCAATGATTAAGAAAATTTTGGAAGACATTGCTCTGGTGATGTTTTGCTCTTTCATACTGTTTATCCTCACATTGCCTCCCCTGGAGCACCTTGAATGAAGGCAATGAATAGCAGCAATTATATTAATGTATAAGTATTGTGCTTCTTTATAGCTACAAAAAAAAGGCTGCTCTGCCTCAGCAAACGTTCTCACAGATTTTAACAGAGCTTTTATTCACTCCATCAGTTGGAAAGCAACTTGTTTTACTTGAATGAGGAGGTTCTATCCTTTTGTTCTTCAGCAGTCCTGATGCAGTGGCCAGTTGTTATTTTTATTCTGCGAGGAGCACAGCAGAGCAAGAACAGCAGTTAAGTCTTCTGCTGATGGTTAAATTATTTCCTACTAATGTCACATTTTGCAGTTTCCAGCTCAGTTTGATTGAGTGAAGGGCTCTAACCCCACATTTTCACCCTGCCTGTGCACTGGTTAAGGATGGATTGCACGAATTCGTGGAAGGGAAATCCATTAAGGGTTCCTAAATGCATGGATATGCACAGAAATACAACCCAGGGAGCAGCAACACTCTGGGAGAGTAATAGAGGGAATAGGCACAGCTAGATTGCTCTGTGTGTGCTGATAGCATATCAAAGGCTGCCTGAACAGATTGTGCTGTCTGGCCAAGAAGTTCCTGAGGCTTTTTAGATAACTTAGTGCACTGCTCCGTGTTTTTGGCAGAATGATCTCTTCTACAGTAATGAGCTGTGTTTAGAAAGTAGCCTCTGTTTTGTTCAAGGAAAAAATAAAGCAGCAGCTCTATTTTTACCATTGTATTCTTTCAGTTTTGCTGTTGTTTGTTTTTATTTTTCCCTCCAGTCTTGGTTACCAATAAGAATAACTCGGTCCAGATTTACAGTGGCATTTAAGCATCCAGTTTGGTGATGGATTATATTTTCAAAAGTGAATTACATGGATAATGCATTTAATTCTGAATAAACTCACTGGCCTAAACATGGGACTTCTGATGATCCTGTCAACATCTATCTGTATCTTTGCATGCCTAAACATCTCTGTTGATCTAATCTTTCATTTAAGCTTTACCAGAAGCAGAAAATTCATTCCTCTGCAACTCTTCTGTGTTATCTCAAGGAAGCAGTGAAATGTCCAACACAATCTGAGAAACACACATAGCAAGCAGCAGAGAATCCAACAAACCTTACCCTGTATTCTGCCTCATTTAGGCACATTACTATCACTGGGCCAGAACAGTTTTTTTTAAGCTCATGCATCTTGAGCTTCTGATTTCTTTTCTTGCTCGGGAAGAAAACAACCAGGAAAACGTGCAATAAAACATGGAAGGGGTTAGAACTGAGTGATCTGTCCCTCCAAACCCAAATCTCTGATTCTGTGATTTGAATATTTCTCTTTTTTTTACTTATAAGAATTCACTCTTTTACCTTATTGGAAAACTACCATATATCCCATATATATGACCATAATCATATTGTGATTCCATCACAGGATAAGCAATTTTCCCTGCCTTCACCCCAAAGGCACATAAATAAACACCTAGAAGTTCTATATGTTTATTTTACTGAAACAACTGCATTTTTTAAAACATGGCTCGAAATCCCAGAGCCACAATCTGCACTTTCTGAGATGTCTGAACCAGGGAGAAGGGTGGGTTGCTTTCTTTGTAGGAAGATGATTAATGAATTGTTGACAGTAATAAAGAAGCAGACATCTTGGAAATATTATTATGGATCACATATCATTTCAAACAGCAAGTCTGCCTCCCTAAAACATTTTATTTGTTATATTGTGCAAATCGATTGTAATTTGCTACTGGCTTCTTTTCAAATACACTTCTTCATTGCTGCCTTGGTAAATAATAAATCACACTAACTATTACTTCAAAATTGAGTGTTCCAATTTAGTTATGAATGGTGAAAGTAGAGGTACTTCAGGGTATAAAATCTTTTAGCAGTTCATAGAAAAATAGTTTCTTAAGGATAACCACATCAAAAATCATTAGAGACAGACCAGACCATACTGGTGCTCGTGCCTCTGTGACTGAAGGCAGCCTGGAAAACACTGACAAGATTATGCCAAATGAAATATTTTCTTCATATTCATCTTCAGACATAAATCAGAAATGTATATAGATATTTGCTTCTTCCAGATTGCCAATTTGTGCTTTGTATAACAAAAAAGATTTGTTTCCCATGCTCAGAATGGACAAGTCATTCTTCTCATTTATGAAATCAACCTGAAGGAACAAAAATGGTTCTACAAAAGAATAGAAATGATTCTACAATGTTAGTAGACACTGATGGGTCAAGTATATCTCTGAAATCTAATGGACAATTTGTATCAAGATACATTATTTATTTTTGTTTTCTTGCCTGGTTTTACACAGTGTTAACTTCAAGACTCAACAAATATTCATGAAAGCCAAAACAGTCATCAAGAATTTTTGATATGATTTCCAGAGAAAATATTTAGTATTTCATAAGTGTTAGATTTCTCTTTTAAGCTACTTATTCTTTTCTTAGGTTAGTTGGTTTCTCTTATTATTTTTTTCCTTTTCTCCATTTTCTTAACTGAAATATTTTTGACAAATACCACCTAAACCCAAAAGCAAAACCCTTTTAACTATTGAGATGGACTGTCTAGTGGCTAGCACCAGATGTGGTATTTATTTATAAATTATACAAGTCCACTTTGGGTTTTTCCATTATTTGCCCAAACAAATCAATTCTTCTTTTATTCTAAATAAGTTCTGTCTATTTGGGTTTCCTGAAGGAATTCATAATCTGTTTATGCATCTTGGATGATTTGGATGTGTTATCTCACTCCACACTGAGACACAGACTTTACTAGAGGTAAATAAAGATTAAATATAGATTAGGATGAGTCAGTAACTCAGCTCTACTGTCTGGGAAGAGTTTCCTGGAGTTTATTGGACTCTTCCTCCTGCATGTTCAGACAGCCCACACGAAGGAATTCTGCAATTAAAGGTATCCATGAAAAACATACCTCCATAAATTAAAGAATAATCCAAGCTATATTAAATGGCTGCTCATCAAATTTAATTTTTAACCAAGTAGGAACACATTTCCGAGTTGTTTTTTTTCATGTGTCCACATTTATCATTTTCCCATGAAGTTTGATAATGAGAATTGCCTGTTAAACCCTTGTATTCAGTTTAGAAATGTTGAAGAAAATATGGCAATAGCAGTAGGGGTAAAAAAAAAAAAAAAAAAAATAGGCCTACAGATACATAATCACTATTCTGTGATCTGTTGTGCTCCTGACATACATTAGGAAGATCCCTTGGAGAATTCTGTCTCTGTTCATTATATCCCAAAAGAGTCTGGTTTCACTGACCTTGCTCTCAGTACAGTGCCTTGTGTCCTACTGATTTAAGGAGTATTTTATAATGAGTAGCTTGAAAGGGGTGAAATTAGCCCAGAGAGCCATAATAGATAAAATGTTCTTTGCTCAACACTAATTAGTTTACCAGACTTTCGTCTGGTAGGTCTGGTCTCCAAGGTATAGGAAATGCTTTTGATTTCACATGCCATAACATCAGACACTTAAGTTCTTTAGTTTCATATCCTGTTCTGGGGGTGGTAATTTTGTTTAAATAAAATCTTACTTCAGCAAATAAAAAATGAATTTTTGTCAGACATACAAAAAAAAAAAAAAAAACCCAAAAAAAAAATGCAGCTCTTTTTACTGGGGGCTTGGGGAAATAGATGATGAATTAGACTTTTTGATAACTGAAGATTAATATTAGTCTGCATCCAATCAAAAACTTCAGCACTTGAATGCTGAACACTTGAATAGGGATGCTCGTCGGCACAGCCTCCAAGACAATACACCAAAATAGATACAGCTGCTGAAGTGGAAGTTGCTTTCAGCCAATGAATTTCCTGCTTGTCAGATTTGTATGCGTGTTTGAATGTGAGGGTAATGAAATAACATTATAGATTTCAGAACCAGAGCAGCCTTTATTCAGATAAGGTTATAAGCGAATATGGTTTAGAATGAGTGTCTGCTGAAGTAATAGAATCCATTCCCCACTTATTCTCAGGGGTTTAACTGTTTGCTGCAACATTTAAACATGCACAGAAATTCAGAAATGCACTTTGGGGTCACAGAGAAAGAGTTTTGCACCTTGGGCAAATAAACACTGCTGAGGTCACAGGGGCCACCTTCAGACAGCTTAGTGTGAGTCTGTACAGACTTAACTCTTAATCCCATTTATTTCCTTTCTTATGGGTATTTTTCACATCTTAAAGCCAGATAATAGTAAAAAGAATTAAGTGAAAATTAATTGTCAAAACACCATGAGACACAAAGGTTATTTCTCAAGATAATTAGAATACAACCCCAAGGCCAGACTGTCAGACACAAACTGATAGATCAACACCACACATTTATACCTCTAAACTGAACACTTCCAATGTAAAGTAAGCAAAATTTTCAAAATCACTTCACTGAGATGCAGATTTTAAATAATTAAAATGATACTAAACAATAGCTTCGAGTTTTGAAACATTTTCAGTCGCTAAACCCTATCAGAGGGTTAACGCTAATGCCAATCTGTAAAGCTAACGCCTCTCATCTGGAGAAAATTCCCCTGCCAGAGCAGCATTTGCAGGATAAACTTTTTGCAAAGCCTTTGACACATCTCTGAAAAGTCTGGTACCACCAATATCACCACACTATTCAACAGAAATGTCACAAAAGCAGTTAAGTGGAGAGAGAGGGATAACAGCAGTGAGCTGCTCCCACTCACACCAAGAACAGAGCGAGCAAAGGACCACGTGCCTGAAGGAAATGGAGCAGTATCTTGGATGTGATGGAAATCCTCCAGTTGCAAATGCAAACTATAACAGGTTATTAAAATATTAAAGATAAAAGTGACCTTCGGTTATAGGGGTTTGTAAGTTTAGCTTTCCATTTTTTTTTTTTTTCAAATCAGGAAAAAAGAATTTTGAGTAATTCAAAAGCAATGGGTTGGCAGCAGAGATTAAATTAAAATGAATAGCATGACCATGACAGAATTAAGAATATGTTCTATAGAGCTACTGAAGATATTTATTTCATTACCATTTCAGTCATCTAAGGAAGTCTTTTAGCTTATTCTCAAAGGGCTGAGCTTGTGACCAAAATATTCAAAGCAAGGACCAGAAGTGCCCTGAAGAGTGTTAAAGTCAGGGGATAATTTTTCTGAAGAATATGAGTAAACAGGCAAAGTGGAACAGCCGCATTCTGGGAATAATTATTGCCTCTGGTATATTAAGTTATTCAGCACTAGGCTATTCAGCAGTAATTATACCACCCCTGGGCAAGGATGATTTAGTGCAGCACACTGGTGAAAGCTGCATAATTAAGAGAACAGGATCTGGCTAATGTTGAACACACCTTTCCAAACGTTCACTGGGTCCAGTTGGGAAGAGCCACGCTGGGCTGGATGGGAAGGTGAGCAGTGTGCTTTGTGCTACAGAGACTTGGGTGCCACAGCACTCAGCACTCTGCAGCCACAAGGTCAAACTGCTCTCATTTAACTCTGTGCAAGCCAACCAGCTCACACACAATTCCATGTGTCTAATTAAAAGCTGCATGTAGTCTGCTGGGCCACCCTCTGATGTTAATACTTAATGCAGTTTAGCACATTTTGTTCTGGCTATGTTGGAATCAGGCAGAAGTATAGGCTCTAAAATCAGCTATAATGCCCCATATGCTTGAATAGGAAAAAAAATATATATAATTGTGTAACAGAAAGAAAAAAATTAACAGAAAGAAGAAACATTTTGGTGTTATAGATCAATTTCTTCCCCTGCAATGTGAAATGTTAATTGACTATTGTTCCTTTTGCTCTGTTGGTCACAATGTGGGATTCATAGGAATGAGGAAAAGGAGCCTCTGGAATGGTTGTATTGACACAAAACTACTCAGATTCCATTTCTATCCACGTTTCTGACAGAATAGAAAATTAGGATATAAAGAGGTATGAATCTGTTCCATAAGACTTCGAATGTACCGCAGGATTGATGCCTTGAGTTTTAGCTTTCATATTTCCCAGATTCTGTACTGCACTAGTATATAACTCTGAACTTCATATAAAATATCAGCAAGTTCTCCTCACAGCTCAGGCACACAGAACAATCCTTTGCCAGAACCAAGGGCACAGAACAATCCAGAACCAAGGGCACAGAACAATCCAGAACCAAGGGCACAGAACAACCCAGA
>JAWWMU010000210.1:2789667-2855514 GCA_035048155.1 Cinnycerthia olivascens
TAGCCCTGGCCAGGCTCTTGCACTGCCCAAGGTACACAGTTTGAAAGCCTTTTTAATAAATCCCTGCTTTATTCCTTTAACCCTGTCCAGCCTCTGTTCCAGGGAGTCTCTCCAGGCACCAATATCAACAAGCAGTGGAGCCATATCTGAGTTCAGCACCCACCCACGGAAATTCTCACCACGGGGCTCCCACTTTGTCCCTCTGCCTCCGTCACCCAGGGATTTCAGAGGCACCTGATGCAAGGCCACAATCCCAACCCTCATCCTCGGGGAGCTTTGCTGAGGCAGGAATTCTCTCCCCAAGCCTCATCCCCACACACGGAAGGCGCTCAGCAAACATCTGAGAGAGCCGGCGGAATCTGGAGCGCCTCCAGCCTCGGGACCTGGCCGCCTGCCCCGGCTGCTTGGCTCTCTCCCCGACAGCTCCCAGGACTTGCTTTACAAGCAGCAGCAGTGGCAGTTTGGAAAAGCCTCCAGGGGAGGCCATGGGGGGGGTTGGCTTGGCTCCTCCGCGTCATTTGTCTTGCCCAAAATTAATTTTGAGGAAGCTGCTGAGCATTGCTCAGGAATAAGGTTCTGTATTAGCAGCAGCCATTCGTTTTCCTGCTCAGGGTGGGGTAACAGAATGCAATATTCAAATGCCAGGATTTATGTCACTCTGGGGAAACATGTTCTGAGCAATTTGATTTTTTTTTAACACTTCTCAGTTATCCCGTTTGATATAGGCATCACAAAGAATGGAAGCTTACAGCTCAACAGAGTAAAAAAATAAATAAATCTAAGTTTTAGGAGGTTAGAATAAATGTAGGGAAACTTAACGTTTCTTTTTCTTTTGTCTTAAAAGTAAAATAAAAAAAATGTTAAATTTAGGCTTTTCTTAATTTTTTTACTACTTACTTCTCAGAACTTTCAGTAAGAAGAGTTGCCATTATTACTATTTTTGCATCTCTTGCTATTTTGCAGTAATATATCTCTGAATTACATTTGGAAAAACACTAAAGGCATTTTGACTAAACTTATTTACAGTCACTGACTTAAATTCCTCAAGGTTAAGCCAAGTTCAAAGATGACCTATAATCCCATAGCCCTTCAGACATCATCTTCTATGAATTGTTTTGTTGACAAGACCTGCTCAGAATCAAGCTGGAATTTTACCCATCTTTCACTGTTACTTCACCTCACTGTTATCAATAATTTATTGCACATTTCTTCCTTTTGTAATTTTTTTTCCCATTGCTTATCTCTTCTGGCCAATTGCAATTGGTGGTAGATTGCCTTTTCTGCTCTATTTTTTTATTATTATTTTTTTCCTCTGAAAGAAAATAGATTTTCCTGGGGAAAAAATAAAACTGAAAAAAAAAGAAAAATTTCAACATCCAAATCACTAAATATTGGGAATCTGTGTCAGCTAGAAACTCTTCCATTCACATGCTGCTTTTACAAATAACTATTTTTCACACTGATTCAGGAGAGAATTAAGAGCTTGGAAATTTTCCTAAAAGAAATTAAACAAACTGTAGGTTACAGGGGAGGGACGCTGTGTCTGCACCATGGGAGGCTGGGCCAGCAGCTCTCAGATGATGCTGCAGTCACATCTCTGTCACAGAAAGAACAACCCTTCACCATCTCCCTACCTCCCCATCCCAAATTCCTCTTCCCACCCACCACACAGAGGGACTCAGACAGAGCCAGGGGTCCCAAACTGGGTGGTGCTGGAGCAGAAGTGCAGGATGGTGCATTTTGTGCCTGGCTTTGCTTTAAACACCACCCTAAATAAAGCAGGATGGTGAGACGGGGAGCACACCTAGCAGGGAGGCCAGGGACAGGAACCTGTTCTGATTCCGAGAGGTGAGCCAGGATCACAGCACAGAGGTGTCCCAAGAGCCACAGCATCTCCTGGGCACTCCAGCAGACTCTGGAGGGACAGGCACAGCAAGCTTGCCCTGAACTCTTTTTGCAACTCGTGGATGTGCTCAGCACAGAGAGAAAAGCATCATATGCTGACTGAAAAAGTCTGCAGTCACTTAAGGACACTGACTTTGTGCAGTGAACAAAATAACAGACTTGGTTCTTTCATCACTCTTTGACTTCACTGATGAGTCAAAAATCAAGCTCTCGTTTTTAGCTGGTTGAAAACAAACTGTATAAGATACTGAAAAAGCTTCCAGAATTTACATCTGTTACCACAAATACAGATTAGATTCTGCCTCTGGGTGACCAGCCGTAAGTTCTCCATGATTTGCTTCACATGAGGGAATTTCAGCATCAGCCCACACACCCTGTCTCTAAAGCATTTTTGAATTTTTAGGTCTCTAAACCTGCTCATGCTTCTCTGCAAGCACCTGTTAATTTGAAAAGCTGCGGAATATAAAACAAAACAAAACAAAAAGGAAAGGGGGAAAAGAAAAAGCAGCTGCTTATGGCACTGGGGACAACAACAAGGCTGAACTGAAGAAGCAATTTTTGTCTTGGGGAAAGGCAGTAACACTTCTAGCACATGCAGCAGCAGTGGTTTTCCTGCTGCAATGCATACTTTGAAATGGCTTTTTTGCTGGTCTCATTTTCAGTTCAGAGCCTAATGATCCTTCTTGCTAAGTCACATCAGAGCAAAGCTATGAAAGGACAAGTTCCATCTAAACCAACGAGTCTATATTGGTACACACAATTTTCATCTATGTTCCAAAGAATTATTTTGATCTGCAAACTTAAATTAAAGCTCATTCCTGGTCTTTTAACAAGGCACATTTCCCTGGGAGCTTATGCTCCAAGTAACACTTACTGCCATTGCTCTCTCCTCTCTTGGAAAACAACGGATGCTTAGAATTAATTCAGAAAGCTGTGGGAATGTGCAATATATTCACAACTTCAGGCTATGGCATATGTAGTGACACTATGTATTCAAGTACCAGCTATAATCAATATTTGTGATTTATATGCTGCAATTTAATGGCCTGCTCCACACTTATCCTCAAAGATTAATATAATTTTAACTCCAAACTCCCAACAGCCTCTGTGCACAGCAAGATGAAGGCTTTTCTTGCCACAAGTTACACGGCAAATCTGAAAATGTTTCTCATCACTGTGGTGCAGATTATTGCAGCAGTTTCCACACTGGTGATGAGAGTGTTTGCTGGGACACAGCTGGGGCAGGAATCCCAGAAAAGTGGTGTGTCCTCTCCCAGAGACACAAAGCTGCAGCTTGGATTCCTGGAAAACCTCACTGGCTCCAGGTGGGCAGGAAAAGGAGGGAGAAGGGGCAGGTGCCAACAGCAGAACACAAACACTTCCTGTGCTGCCTCCCAAGGAAACCCGTGACAACAGAAAGGGGCACAAGGAGCTGGGCCTTCCATGGAGAGCCTGCCCCGATGGCAGGTGCCAACTGCTCAGGGCAAACACCAAAATCAACAGGAGACCTTCAGCCTCTATCAAGCATCATGGAGAATCTTCTCCGAGAACTTCACATTCCACCAAGATCTCTGCTTTAGCAGGCATTTACAATTTCCTTTCAATTTTCCTTCCAAATCTCCAGCGCATTTTTACCAGTTCCAGCTGAGCTTTTACATATTTGTTCTATCATTCTTTTTTTCTCCGACTATCAAGGACAAATCTCAAATTACCCTACAAGGATGTCAAAGCTCCTGGCTTAAAATTAAATCCCATCCTATCCCAAAGTGAACTACAGTATTTCCTGAAACCTCAGTAGACGCAGTCTAAATTAAGTGTTCACTCAGGAAAAAGAGAGGTACCCAAGCCCCTGACTTTATAATGACTTTAACAAAAATAGGTACCAAATTTGAATACCACATTCTCTGGCTTTATTTTGCCAGTGAAGTATGTTTTGGCTTACAAAAGAATCTGAAGACTGTTCTGCTGTGGAGAGAGAGAAAAAGAGGGGAGAGATGTAAATACTAAAGATAGAAGAATAAAAATGCTTTGGAGGGGAATTGAGTTCTTGCCTACTGCTTAAGAAAAATGCACTATAAAGCAGCTATTGATTTTTCATTCAACAGCACTGAATGTTTTATTGAAAAGGAGCAATGCTCAGTAATTTGAATTTTCAATTAAGGTAGCACGTTCCTTGGACACATTTACTACTGCACTCCAGTGACATTTATTTGACTTTTAAAATCCCTCTACTATTGTATTCGTGTTTGTATAGATCAAACTCCCAATACAGAAAGTGCTCGGATTATAACACTGCTGATTATAGACATGTCTGCAAGGCTCTGTGGACAACCTAATGACTTTATTTATAGGTAGGACAATGTGCAGGCAGACACAGCTGAAATAAAATATGGCACCAGGAGAGAGATTAGGCAGTTCTGCATTTCAGCTGAGAAATATTTACATTTTATTTGTCTTTATGGGCAGTATATAGATGCAGTGAATTTAGTTATTTTGAAAAGCTTACATTTCAGAGGATTGGGGGTATCTTTACAGATTATAAAACACATCAGCTACTTAAAGGTATAAAAATTTCAGCTGTAAGACAGACTGCAGTATTTCGGGACTATAAATAGGTAAAGGTGGCTCATACTGGATTCCCTTCTGGAGAAAAACTGTCTCTGCCAGCTTTCACAGAGAGCTTGAACTCCATGTATTCAATTGACAAACTTTATAGTTCTAAAAATAAATTTAGTCTCTCCTAGTCACAGGAGTTTCTTGTTCAAAAACCTAATCATCCGTTCCTGCTAAGGAAAGGACTTGGGTAATCCTTGGGTATTTTACTAACTATGGGGGGCACAGCTTGGAGTCATCAGTAAATTATTTCATCCAAATTACAGCAGAGGGTGCCCAAATTCCCAGCAGTTCGTGGTGTCTTTTGCTTAAAATCTTGTTCCTTGCTCTTAAAATCTTGATATGAGCAAAAGGAACACACCTGATATGCAAAGCCAAGGAAATTACTCTTATTTTATCCAAAGTCTAGGTCCAAAGATAAGTCCAGCTGCAGCGATGCCAGAACTCATATCTCAAAACAAATTAGGCTAAAATATCAAATTTTTGAAAATCAAGGCTTTTCTATGTTTTGTGCCTACCTTTGCCTGTTTTTTATTTCTTCTCACCACTGGAACTGCTTGGGGTCATTCTGGAGGAGAAGTGGAGCTCCTTAATGCCTCCACAAGGCTGAGCCAGCCCAATAAATACATTGTGGTGCTTGAAGTGCCTTTTTTCCCTGTGTGACCCTTTAATCAGGATGGACTCCACAGATGCACTCAGTGAAGTGCTCCCAGCCCTGCCACCCTCTGACTGAGATTTCCCGTTGCAGCTAATGAGGTTCTGCTCCCACTTAATCTCTAAATATGGCACAGTTCACGCTTTTTACTTTGCCTAATGACATGCTATTAATAAAGGCACGACCTGAACAGCCACTTGCATTTATTGTCTTTTCTTCCCCCACCTATTTTTTAAAATTATTCTGAGGTAATTTAATTTTTTGAGATCATAAGCTGCTGTTTTGTTTGACAAGTTGGATATAATCATCCAACACCACCGTGAAGGCACTCACTAAGGTCAATGCATAAGCCAGCAATTTATCTGAAACATTTATCATGATATCGAAATGGCTTTGCTACTTTTTCAAATTATTATTATTATTGCCTTATTGACAGAGCAGGATGCTAACCTTTACTAAAGAAAGGTTGAGTCCTCTGTAATTATGTGTATTTTCAAACAATTTCAAGTTATTGAAAGTACAGAACTGTGCTTAACTAACTTTGTTGAACAGTAACTGTGCTGAACAGAACTACTCAATATCTTGTTTTTCCAATGAGAAATGGCCCTAAAATAGCTACAGCACCTCATGTCTTTATCAAAACAAATTATAATTGGCATAAGCACAGGAACCAAAAGTTTTTGTTGGAGTTAATGAAACCACAATGCAATTCTCTGATCAAAATCATTAACTGGCAAGCTTGGTGCAAATGAGATTTTTGTGGTTTTGTGTGTGTGTGTAAGACTCAGATATTAGACAGCAGAAAATTAACTCGGCATCATTATTTTAAATTGAAACCAAACAAGAAAACAAATGTCAATTACCTTTCATTTCAAGAACAAGAAACCTTGTTTGCATGAGTGAAATCAGAGCCCATTGATTTTTAATGGGATTTGAGTGTTTTCCCTCTTCAGGCTTGATTTGGTTTTATCATTTTTAAAGTATGGGTTATTATTTTTGCTTCTAACAGACATCAAGTTGCCCAAAAACTAGTTATAGTTATGATTTTCTGCTCACAAATCTCTGCTCCTTATTTTGAACCAGATGTTACAAAAGAGCAAAATACCTGAATGATGCTGGTTTGGATGCTCTGTTTGGCTTCTCCCCTCGAGGCTGCCCAAACCCAAGCAGTCCAGCCTGGAGAGCACTTTGCCCTCTCCTCCCTGTCCCTCTGAGGGGATGTCATCCACAAAGCTGCTGAAAGGGGACCCTGATCCAGCATCTTCACCTTAACGAGAGCTGGTCCCAGTGTGAATCCCAAGGGATGCCCCAAGGAAGGAATTGGTACCCAAAGGGTGCACTCCTGGCATAACCTTTGGTCCAGATCATTTCCTGCCCTCATCCATCAGAGAGTAAAACAAGTCCCAAGCACACTTTCTGATGTCCATAACCATGCTTCAGACAAAACAATTTTCACTTTCTACTCTCTCTATTTCTTTCCAAACAGGAAACGCAGCATTGAAAGCCACCCAAACAAAACAAGGAGAAAACTAAAAATCAGTAGACCAGAAAACTGTCAAGCTTTGGAAATCAAACTTAAGAATTACATGCATTCCATAGGCTTACAAATGATCTTCATTAGCACCTAATTACAGTTTAGTTCAATTAATCAGATGATCAGCTGCATTGATTCTTATCAGCAGATTAACCCTAATATAAAGTACTATGAAAATTTACAAGATTGCAGTTGACAATTCAAGTTATTTTCAAGTACTTTGTTCTCTGTGAAATAAACAAATAAATAAATAAATAGAACTAAATTTTACTTTCTTGCTTAGGAAAAAAGTGTTGTCACTGAAAGAAGGAGTGAGGACAGTACATAATAGCATGGCCTGGCCTGCATAAATTTGAGTGTGAATTTGAGGCTGCAGAGCCTCATGAAGTCTCAGAGATTTCAGAGGGCGTTCTACAAATGTACAATGAGAGCTCTTTCTAAACAGGACTCGAACCATGGCTGCATAAAGCTGGAATGGCCATAAATGACAAATGACTAAAGACAAAGACAAATGAGGACATGCGTGGAGCTCAGGATTCCTGTGTGCTGTGGTTGAATACTTCTCATCCTGATAAATCTTCTCTTCATCAATTTTAATGCTGGGAAGGTTTGAGAACAAGAGATGAACCTGGCCTGACGTTTGCCTTTCTGAACTACTACAACTTCTACAAAATTCCTTGGTGACTTTCCTTGCTTGGAACATACAAGATGAAGCCAGAGATATTGGCTGATAAGTAAGCTGAGTTTCAAAATTGACATTAAAGATCAAAATATCACCATTATGAGGAAAAAAATATCAGGAGACCATTCAGTGCAGCTAAGAGCCTCTTTGTGCATACATGGAGAGTTAACAAAGGGGTCCTGAATTTGCCTGACAGAAAGTTTTGAGTTTTGATAGCTAATGGTAGAGACTCCTCATGCATAATAAATATATGCATACCATTCCTTATACATACACATAAACACAGAATTAGGCAGAACCATCTTTGATGTTCATTCTTACATCCCAATGGCAGCAGTGAGTTTTTTTACTCCATCTGCAGACACCGAAAGAAAGTTAAAAATTCATTACCACTGTGGAACTTTAGAAAAGTGGATGCAAGCAGCCAACCCAAGTGAACACTGTTGTTATCCTGAACCGAATATTGATCCTGATCTCCCTTCTGTTTTAGAACATCCTCTCTGGAATGAAACGATTGATATCGAGCATGCAGAATGGAATAAATCAAAATATTTTAATCCTCCTTTAAATCCCACATTTGTTTACAACTTCACTTGGGAGATAATTGAATCCAACCCAGGTATTTCCCTCCCCAGCTCCCTCAGCCTCTCCTGGTAAGGGAGCCCAGCCCCTCATCCTCTCTGGGTGTTCTCCAGGACCTCCATGTCCCCTTGTCCTGGGGAGCCCAGAACAGGACCCTGCACTCCAGATGTGCCTCAGAGGGCTGAGCAGAGGCAGGAATCCCTCCCTGACCTGCTGAGAATGCTCTGCCTGCTGCAGCCAAAGTGATCAGGGGCTTAAAGCACCTCTCATACATCAGCTCCTCCAATACAATGTAAAATACAAAAATTCTGTTTAAACGTAAGAAAAAAAGCAACTTTAAGACCAGAGTGGCCAAGCAGTGGAGCAAAATGCTGAAAGAGGTTATGGAGGCTCCTTAAAGAAATCCAAAATGCAGCTGGACAAAGTCCAGGGATGTGCTCTGGTTGCTCCTCCTCTGAGCAGGCAGAGGGGACTGTGGAGCCTGCAGAGCTACAGGGACTCTGGCAGAGCTTTCACTGCCAGGGTCTGGGAATGTCCTGTGCAAAGCCCAGGAAACATTCCCTTAAATCCTCAGGGACTCTGGCAGAGCTTTCACTGCCAGGGTCTGGGAATGTCCTGTGCAAAGCCCAGGAAACATTCCCTTAAATCCTCTGCTGCTTTGGGGGCCAAACTCCATCTGCAAGTTTTATTTCCAATTGAGAGCTAATGAGGAAACCACTAGTGGGAAGCAGCACTTGCTGTTAGATCTATTAAATATGATTAAAAGAAAGAGGCTGGAGTGCAATTAAGGTAAATATTTCATTGAGTTTTATTAATCTGCAGAGGTTGTATCCAAAGCAGACACACAGAGGTCTGAGAGTCATTGTGTTAAATCCCATGAAAATGGGCTGTGGATGGAAGGTGGGATGGGCCTTTATTTGTAATACTGTAACAGACATTATTACTTTAACATTTCTCAGTCTTTTTGCTACTACCATTACACCAAAAAAAAAAAAAAAAAAAAAAAAAATCCTGGTTGGAAAAACAGGGTAATAAGCAGGATTCTGGCTCATAAAGAAGAGAATTAGGCAATACAGATTTTATAAAATTTATCCTATGCTTCTCTGTTTAAAAAAGATAGCATATACAAAAATGGACAGACACTGAAGTGTTAAATTCTTTTGGAGGCAATAGACAACTTCTTAATTTCTGAAAGTGGCAGAAAGTGAATGCTTAAAAAATGAAAGACTGTTTTCAGTAGCACAAGGTGTTTTAATTTTGATCATATGCCAATAACCTCCCGTTTTTCCATTTTGGTCTGCTTTTATTGCCTGCTTTCTTGGTTCTGCCTTATCTAACAGCTTGAGGAAATAACAATTTGTGTCACAGATTTACCTCTCAGTCTCTCTGACCATTTTCTCATTGAGATGCATTTTCTATTTCATCACCTTGTCTCCAATTCACTAAAAGAGAATGGAAATAAGCAAGAAGTGATATTCAAAAACCAAAATATGATATACTGTATACATTCGTGGTAGCAGAATAGCAATGGTAAACTGCAGTAGGAAGATAAGTACACTTCTTTTCTCATTGCCTCTTTTATGTAAAAAATGTAAGAGCTGAGATTCTTAATTGAGTGCCTCCACAAATCAGGTGTTTGAAGAATCACACCACCTCCCACTCCAGTCAGGAGTAAAATGTGAGAGAAAATTGGCATGAGATGTAAAAAACTTTGACCCTTACTGGAAAAAAAAAAAAAAAAAAAAAAGATTCACTGGTCTAATGTCTTCAACAACTGAGATTTTAGGAATTGATGATCACTGACTATTCCTGCTGTCTCTCTAGAAAACTGAGAAATTTGTTAATTCCCATGGAACAGCAAAAATTAGCCAAGAAACAGGAGATTAATAGGAAGTACAAACTGGGCTGTTAATTCTATTGTCAACTTGAAAAAGCAAACTTTGGAAGAAGTTCTGTAATGTTCCACTGGAGTAAAAAACTCCTTCATAAGACAGGATACACGTAAAGATGCAGATCAAACCAATCTGCACATCTCAGCCGTGGTTATTTGAACTTGAGGCTGGTTTCAAGAAGCTGCCTTGATCTTGGGGCCTCATAATCAAATGCATTGTCTGGTGCTGGAATGAAGCCAATCTGCTTTGAAAGGCCTTTGCTTCATCCCTCCAAAAGCACGGGGAAAAAAATTATACGGGGAAAAAAGTGTGATCTGATCTTCATCTCTAAGTTCAGAACAAGGATATTTTAAAGAAAGTCACTTGTACCTTGCTGCGTGCTGACAGAGAACTCAGAGGCACAGAGGAAAAACACAGAATGGATTTCAAATTAAATGTGGTAGGAATGACTTTTGTGCATCTGTAGGAAACAGAGGAGAATCTGAGTTCTTGAATTTTGATACTGCCACTGTGGTTATTCTGGTGGCTTTACCACCCAGTGGCTCTGCCTGGTGTCCACTGCCCAGTCCTAGCCACGAATCTCAAATGCTTCACCTTCTTTTAAAAATACATACAAGGGGCCTCCAAAAAGAAAAAAATAAATAAGAATTGTGAGGACTAGAACACAGTAGCTGGACATTATTTAAGGATGATCACAATGAACTCATTGATTAACATCACTGTGACCTGTTTTTCCACAATTCAACAGCACATTCTCTGTCAGTCTTCCACAACCATTTTTCAGCCACAAGCTGAAATTGGTACATATAAAATCCCTTCTAGCCCTCCTACACTATTTTCAGCCATACTTGATTTTCTGAACAATTTAATGATATTTCTGTACACACTAACGTGCACAAGTATTTAAAAAATACAGCAGCAAGTCACAGGAATCAGCTGCGTGCTCAGACTTCTCCTGTGGGACACTTTATTGTCCACAGAGATGAATGATCTAAACATGAAACAGCCGTGGAAATAAAAGCATTTGGAAGGTTTCACTTGCAATTTAAATACAGTAAAAAGAAAATAAACAAACAAAAAAAATCCCAAACAAATAAACAGAAAAAAGAAGCTCAGTGATGAGTACAGCCTTCAGTTCTGTTTGCATTTAACACTTCATTCCCTGAAATCAGCTTGCAGCTGAATGAGAAACTTTCATGCACTTCTTTGGGGATCCCTCACACTGACCATTCAGTGTCTGAATGAATTTTCTACTTATTTAGGTTGAAATTACACATTTTAAAAATAAGACAAACCTGATCTCTAAAAAAAAAAAAAACACCACACCAAAACCAGTGAAGTATAACTTAAAGCTTCTCTACTATCTTCCTCTGCCATCCCTGACACTCCTCTTGATAAAACAACTCAATTAAGAATGAGATTTAAAAATTGAATATTATCACATCATTGCTGCCAATACTTTAAGAAGTGATAGCAGTACCAGCAAGGATCTGCTCGAGCTGTGACGCGCTCAGGTCCGAGCCCCTGCTCTGCCTTTGCCCTTGATGACCCTCAGCAGAGGAAGGTTTGGCCAGCAGGGCCTTGCTGTATAAAATATTGTAATTTTACAGCAGGAACAAGATCTTTAGGATCAGAACCATGGAGTTCAATCTCTTGTATCTCAGAGCTGCTCTCCCCAGTTTATTAAAAATTCAAACTCCAGCTGTGGACTTGCCCTTCTAATGCACTGTCAGGGCACCACCCAGAGGACAGAAAGATGGAGCAGAGATTGCAAACGACATCTTCCCCCAATAAAACACTTTAATTACCAGCCTAATCACTCCCAACCACCTTTCCTACATCCCTCTTCCACTGATTTTTTGTACCATCTTTGTACAATCTAATGAAAGAGGAACACCTTTGATATGTCAACTTTTATTCTTTGATTTTTAGGAGAAGGATAAATCCTTTCCTGAGTAGTCCTCACTTATTTTTCTACAGTCTGTGCATGATCTGATCAGAAAATAAGGAAAAAAAAATCATTGATTCATTGAAAGAGAAGTTAAAATCCTGCATTTACAAAATGGATATGTAAGTCCCTTCCACTGTTCAACAATGGAAGAATGAATTTATTTTCAGATTCTATTTTTGATACAAACCCACATCTATCAGTCGGCCCAAACAGATCCCCATCACATCTTCCATGTGTGAAATTATTAAATCCTTTGATCACAAAGATTCAAACAGAAAAGGAAATGGATGAAATAAAAAATTGAAAGGCTTGTGGCATTTAAGAACCCCGTCTTTTGATACACCTATACATTATCAATATTCCAACCAAAGATATTATTTTAAATAACTCATCACCACACAAAACACAATTTCTACTCTACTGATGTAAGTTAACAACCTTTTTGTTGTCTCATATTTTAACCTCACAGAGAAACACCTTTATTTAACACAAAAAATGCTGTAAACACCCCCTAAAGTCTGATCCCAAAGCAAACCCTAATGGCTGTGTCCAGTGGATTTTGTGATGTTCTGTGCTCAGGCTGAGCTCAGACTGCAGCCTTTTCCTCAGCAGCACTATTTTGGTATCAATACAAATGAATATTCAACAAACCAGTGGAAGCAGAGTGACTTTGAGCCAAAATCGTTTAAAATCGTCCAACAGATTAAGAAATATTGTCAAGGAGGAGACAGCAGAAATTTCATAACCTTTGTTTCCGCAGGAAGCAAAGCTGAAAGCCAATTGCCTCAACTCCCCCAAATCTTTGACAACACCAAAAAATGAGGGTTTTTTTTTCCTGTGGATGAAGCCATTGTAATATTTAATCCTCCTCGGTGGCAGCACATGAGTTTGCCACTCACCAGAGCTCTGCTGAGTAACAGTGAAGATGCATTTCAACCAAAAAGTTTCACTTCCCAAAGGCATTTGAATGGGAAAAAAGCAACCAACAATGCCTTCAGCAGCTCGAAGTGGGTACAAAGGAAACTCAAATACACCTGAACAGTTAGAGCTTGCAGTCTGCATAAACAACATATGCTCCATAACCAACAATATTTTTTGTAAGAAGAAGCAAACAGTCTTCAGTTTACAGGTTTAATTAAAACCAGCCAGGGCATCTCACATTCTGATATAGAAAATCATGAAAATAAATTAAGGACACAAACAGTGTTAGTTTCTCATTTAAATTGCTCTATTTGTGGTTTATAATCACAGATGATTTTCTATATATTTTACTTTTTCTTTCCCTTACGCATTTTCTAAAATGGAGTTACAACAGCCCTTCCTTATCTTAAAACAAATAAACATCTTGTCAATAATTTCACATGATTTTCTTTACGTCTACATAAAGCATTATACAAAAAAAAAAATCCAAAAAACCTGTATAATCTAGGATGACACATTATTTCTGATTTCATGTTGAAGGGTACAATACAACTCAGTCTAAAGGGAAAAAACATTATTTGTCGGAGGTACCAATTTAGGTGACTCCTCATATTCATACCTAAGTGTCTACACAACACTTTGCAACCTAGACTGTTATTATTGAGATATATTAGACATTTTTATTCTACATCTCTTTAAAACAACCACTTTTCTTTTCTTGGAGAATGGTGTAGAAAACCATCTGGGTGTTTATATTGTCATTGTTCATTCCTCTACAAAAAGGAATCGTTACTTATACCTTTAAATTAATTTTAAGTGCACATCTCTGTATAAACAAGTAGAAAAAGCTCAATGTAGAATCACAGAAGCTATAGGAAATTACTGACCTTCTGTTAAAAATATTTCTAAGTGTAGCCTATTAATTTCTAACATGCTTTAGTCCCTCTCTGAGCCCTTGTTTTGGTCACCTACCTTGTGGAAGCCTCTTGATATCTGGGTTTTAAGCACTTAGTGCCTGTAAATTCCCTTCTGCAATAAATAAAAACAACCTCTTGGGCTAATTCAGCCTATCCAGGGTCAGAACCCTCTAGGCATTTAACCTTCTTTGAATTTAAAATACAGGAGTTGCAAACCAAAGCAACACATTGAGGGTGTACCTGTACAGCAGACAGAAAGTTGACTTTAAATATCTCACTTTGCCAAACTTAAATACCGGAATAAACTCACCATGTAAATATGATAATGAGTGAATTCTAACATATTCAGTCAAACATCTACGGAATTTTTTGTGTCTTGCTTAATTAGTTACAGTTACATGTGCTGCTGTCTCTCATTAACTTTGTAATTCCTGGGCATGCATAGGTGGGTGCCTCACTAAATATCCTTTGATTAACGCACAGCACTCATATAATATATGCTAATTCCTATTTGCTAGGAAGTTAATTATAAAACTTTGATAATCTGTTTTGATAAATTTAGTTTAGTGGAAAATATGTGCTCCCAGAACAGAATGGTATTAAGTTTGTTTTGATTTTTTAAGGCAGTTACCTGCTACCTGTTGGCACAAATCCTTTGCCTGCAGAACAGGCAAAGCCAAGTTCAGAGCAGGATTTGTCGTGGTTTGAGCACCACAGAGCTCCTCACTCCATCCCAAAGGGATGGGGAGGACAGTCAGAAGCAAAACTTGTGGCTCAGATTAGAACAGTTTAATAATTGAAAACAGGTAGAATATTACAATGATAGTAAATATTAATAAGGATAATAAAAAGAAGAAGGAAAATAAACAATTCCTCAGCACACCCTGACAAATGTCCCCGAGCTCCAAGTGGCCCCACTCCTGAGAAGTCTCCGGTTTATGCACTGGGCACTGGATTTAAGGTGTGGAATGTCCCTTTGGCTAGGTTGGGTTACCTGTCCCAGCTCTGCTCCCTCACATCCTGGTTTGGTTCCTCCTCACTGGCAGAACATGAGACATAGAAAAGTTCTCAGTTTAGGATAAACACAACTCAGCAACAACCAGAGCATCAGAGTGTTATCAATGCCATCCTCACTGTGCCAGCTGCTGGGACGAGATTGCCTCGAGCCCAAACCAGGACACCATTCCTCTTCCCATTCCCACCCAACTCTTCCCATTCTGGTTTTGTTAAACCCTTCTGGCACAGGGAAAAAGATCCCAAGAGACATGGGAACAATGGCAACATTCTCCTGTTGGGTCTGAGGTCTTTGGGAATTCTTCTCGTGGAATTTATGTTTCCACTCTCTCCTTTCTTGGTTGGTATCTCTGACTTCCCTGACTCCAAATCAAATTGTACATAAGTACACCTAAAGTTTGTCTGCTGCAATCTGCCTTTTACTTTCTTCTCTCTGGGAGTCCCACAAAGAGTAGCACTCTTCCAAATTCATCATGAGAGTACCCTTATTCCTTAAGAAATTAATTTGAATTCAACTCACAGCAACACACTGTGAATTGTAAAACTCATCTTAGATATAAAATTAATTTTACATGGGCATACAGAAAAATGATTGTCAGTAGATAGCAATGTGAAGCCATACCTGTATTTAAGCAAAGTTAATCTCTTGTACAAACAAAATGCTTCTTGCTTATTCAGTTTCCTTTAGCTAAATTCTTAAACTTCTAAGGACTTCAAAGAACTACAGAGAAGCGAGATAAAGAGCTTATCTGCATAATTCTTATGCTAATTCACAGAAGGTGTCTTGACTAAAAGGGTGTCTACGTGCACACTAAGGACTCGCTAATTCCCTTCCTCGAAACCCTAAGTTATTATACACGTATTTAATTGGAATATATCTGACTCTGCTTCCAGAGAGTTCCTGGTTCTGCACCCTGCTGGGAGCTGGTGGCTGTGCCTGAAGGAAGCAGGAGCTGCAGGGACAGGACAAGGAGGGATGGCTTCACACTGACACCGAGCAGGGGGACATGAGATGTCAGGAGGAAATTCATCACCCTGGGAGGGTGATGAGAAGAATTTTCCCAGGAGGCTGTGGCAGTCCCTGGAGGTGCCCAAGGCCAGGCTGGACAGGGCTTGGAGCACCCTGGAATAGTGGAAGGTGTCCCTGCCTTGGCAGAGGTGGAATGGATGGGCCCTAAGGTCCCTTCCAACCCAAACCATTCTGGGATTCCCTGACATCCCACACTGCCAATCATTCCCTCTGACTTTTGAAAGATTTCTCCCTTTCTTTCTTCATAAATATACACAATCGGATTTTCCAGGATTCACTTTGAGGCAGCCTACCCAAACCAGGAATTGCTGTAACACAGTGATGGTCTATAGGTTTATCAGGAGCTCTGACAGAGGAACTGCTGAATCAAACTCAGCTGCACATTCTGGCTAAGTCAAGCAGAACGTGTAGGTTGGTAACAACGTATGCACCAATGGTAAATGAGTGTGTTCCCACAGGTCTGGCATAATAATAGGAGTGAATAATTCATGTCATGTGGGAACTGACAATTATAATGCCTCTGGAAAATCAAAATACACAGAATAAGCTCTGTTTTGTTCTCTTAGTTTCTTTCCTTCCGCTTTTTATCAGCTACTCCCTTTCTGCACTTTGCAAACTCTGGTCTCTTTGTGTCAATTTACACAATTACATGGATTTGAGCATGTAGCAATGCTCTTTCTTCTGGTCTGTTTCAATGCAGTCGAGATGATCTTTAAGATCCCTTCCAACCCAAACTCTTCTGTGATTCTGTGGTTCTCTCCTACTTCTTTCCCCCTGATGGACAGAGGGGTAACTGGAAAAGCAGAGGCCAGACTGAAGGAGCTGAAGGCAGTAGTTCTTTGTGCTAGGACAAATTCCACTTTTATTTCCAATTTCATCCAAAAATGGGAGCCACTGAAGGAACGTGTTAGGATGTGGAATTGAAATAATTCCAAATCCAATCTGCAGCACCGCTCAGTACTGACACTGGCAAGAGCAACTTCTTAAAATATTTTAAAATTCTGTCCAGAGGATCTTTCAGAACAGAGTACAAAGTCACATTAAGGAATCATTCCAGCCAGACACTGAGCTGTATTGGGGCATAGAGACTGTCACTCAAAGCTAAATTACACATTCTATTTGGGAGCCTTTTTTAGATTCCTGACGCACGTAATCGAGTGCTACTGATGAATTTTGTCTAACAGTTTATCCTTTAGCATTGACACTGCAGTTCCCAATCACACACAAAGTGTGGTGGAGTTCTGATACTGCTCTTTTGAAAGTCAAAGGAAGTTTTAGCAGTGCTCTCCACAGCATTCCAGCCTTAATTTGCTATTTGCACACAGAAACTGAGCCTCGAGTTGCAGCAGCAGCCAAAATTCTGACACAGCACTCAATGGAAACAGCAATTTAACCATGTTCTAGTGATGACCTCCAAAAGTTAATTACAAATCTAGTATGAAAATGATGAGCACTCACTGTACTTTACCTGTTCATTGTGAGAATAAAGAATGATAAAGCATATTTAGAACTGGCAAACATTCTTTTCCCTTAACCATCCTGGTATAACATGTAGTTCTAAAGCCTTTTGCAGAAAGAACGTCTGAACAGACTCTGCTGTAGAAACAATTTAAATAGGAAAAAGTAACAGAGCTGAGGAGCAGCAATGAGTGATGTCACCCTTACCCTCAAACAATTCTTTTCCTGACCATTAAGCTACAAAAATAAACTAAATTTACCCCTCAGTTCTTAACAGGCAATAAGAAAATCTACACTGTTGTTGCCAGCTGTCAGGCATCACTAACATCACTTTTATGTAACATATTTTTAAATTGTGCCCCTTGAATCTCCAGGATAACATCTCAGACAAATGAACTCTGCTGGTGAGCTGGAGCCGTGTCTTTGAAGGAGCTCTGTAGGATAAAGACTTCCAGTGTCCCAGCTTTGGAGACAAACCCCATTTAGCCCTGCTGGACTGGCAGTGCTCTAATTTCATTGACTCCAGAGCTATTAATGAGCTGCTGTCACAGAGGGGACAAATAAACACCTGCTAAACACAGAGAGACTCTTCCCTGCTGCTGTATTTCCTTACAGGGGATTCTGGTATCGACCAGACTGATGGAGCCGTTCCCTCCTCGGGAAGAACTGAAACAGGAGATATGGCCCCATAAAGAGCCTGTGATTAGGGCTGATAAATCCTTCCTGATGGCCTGGAAGTTGGTCTGTTGGTATCATCCAATTTCCAATGAGCGATGTCTGCGCTGCAAAAAATTCTTGGTGAGCCCTGGGGCCTGTGTTTGGGACTCTCAGCCAAAGACAATGGATCAGGGAACTGCCATGGGAATAAAACGAGTCTCTTACCTCCAGGGTAAAGCCAGGAAAATAATATTTTTCTTATTTGCAGACAGATCAGAAAGGAAAAAAATCCAAAACATAAATATATATATATATATGTATATTTAAGCCAAAGAAAGCCAGAATTTTTCAGCTGACAAAAATAAACAACCCAAAATGTCTTAATTAAATAATGAAATATCCACTGTTCCTTTGATAATTAACCTTTTTTAAATCCTAAATTGCTCCATATTCTAGCTAAAGAGTCAGGATTTTGACTGCAACTATTTACTGAATTTAACTTACAGAGCTAAAATTATTAATCTCTATACTTAATCTATTTAGGGACCAATTTCCTGAAATGTCATAAAAAATTGCTGCCTTGGATTTTACCTTAGAGATGTTTAATCTTCACAGGTTTTTTGGTTTTTTTTTCCTGCATGAGCTGGATGCCTTGGAAAGGCCTGTGGAGCTGCCAGCCTTGCTCTGTGTTATTTGGATAAAACCCACTTCACTCCCGAGTCTTTCAGCTAAACATGCAAAGAAAGGAAGTTTTAGAGGAGAAAGTCAGTACAAGAAACTGATTTATCTGGGTGGCAGCTTTCTCACAATGTTTTGACAGAAGTGTTCTCAGAAATGTCTATTTTTAGCCACACATTCTGCAATCAATTTCTTTGTAAACTAAATAAAAATCAAGAAACTGCACAGACACCTCGGAAAAACGAGGATGAAAAGCTACAGGATGATTTCTCTGCCTGAGGGAAGCAGGAGCACTCTAAAGTTCAGAATGTGTTATAATGTTAATAATTAGACTATTAAATACCAACAGTCTCAAAGCAGAAAAATACAGGGGATTTATTTGTTGGGCTTGTTATTAATAACTGCTTTATCAGCACAAATATTCAGGAAGTTTATCCCATAACCTTCTGCTCTGTGGAGGAAGATCTTAACCCAACTATTCCTCCACACCAGGAAGCACCAAAAGGATAAAAAGACCTCTAAAAACAATTCCTAGAAATATCAGAAAACCTGAAAATGTTCTTATTCCACCTCATTTTAAGGAGTGTATATGGTCTATAATGTATCCATGAGGTTCTGGAAGGATGGAATTTGTACAGCAGCCCTGGGGCTCAGCCATGACCCAAACACATCTCCAGGCACCTGTAATTTTCATTCTGGGGTTTTCTAACACACACAGTTGAGACAATAATTTTAAGATGAAAACCCCACTTTTTCCATCTTTGCTAATTTTATGCTGCAGTTTAGAGTACACAAGTAAGATAATTCTGTGGCTTCACTGTTGCTACATTACTTTAAACATTAAACTGAAATTTGTATAAAACAGTATAAAGACAAATAAATTTTAACCCTCCTTTTTATTTTCCTGAGCTAGTTTATTTTCTATAAATATTTTCCCTCCTTTTAAAGCTGGATTTTCATATTGGCAGGATGAGGTTTATAGCTTTGAGCAATTAGGAAACACAGATAAAAAGGGTTAATTTTTCTTTCTAAATTACACTCTGAAGTGTGTGTTTTTTAGAAGACCTAACTGTGATTTCTAGATTATCTTATTGTAGCAGTAAGCTGCATTTTCTGCTAGCAGGACATCAGCAAAGTCAGTCTAAAACTGGGTTATAATCAATAATATGGGAGATGCCACCAATACTGGTGCACATACAGAAATACATAAAAAATAATTTGCTTATGTTGCTGATAAAAGCAGTTTGATTCATGCCTATCCAAAATCTATTTACTCCTCAATTTGGAATTCTGCCTGATGAATTTTTTTAAAATAGTCTAAAATTTAAAAAACCCTGCTGCCCCCCAGCAGCTGGGGCAGCTCCTGAACAGGTACAGCCCCTGATCACACAAAAAGGGCAGAAAGAGCAACTTTTGGGTGTGGAGGAAGCAATTTCCACTTTGTTCACCCCAGAAAAATCCATATGTTAGAGGAAAAACAGCTTCTCTTTTGTGTCTGCCATCATCTCTGTAACAGCAGTGATGCCTGAGCAGCACTCTCCTCTCGGTTCTAGGACACTGAGAACATATTAATAATGAGGGGGGAAAAAAATAATCAAGGCTATTCTTAGAATAAACTATAATTAGTCATGGTTGTGAATTTTGTGTGCTGTTCTTTACTGTCTGGAAACAAGATAGTAAAATATCCAACTCCCATAAAATTTCTTCATAGAAAATGCTCTATTGACCTCATTTCCACTTGCAGATGACTAGGTTTAGACATTTTTTTGAAATTGTGTTTAAAAAATCTGCCTATTTGCTTCTCTTAGGGAAGATTCCATCTCTCCAAGTGAAGAGATTAAAAGTAATTTAGGGCTTGATTTGTACTGGCTGAAAGGTATCCTTACAGGGTAATATTTCAAAGTCACCATCTGTGTTCCCATATTTCTCTCATCCAGAATTTTCCTGTCCAGAATTGTCTCCAAGATAAGGCTGCTGTTCCTGCCCCCCATTGAGGTCAAATTCTGCTCAAGCTCAAAGCACCACTCAAAATATTTTCACCCACGTGCTGTGCTGGCTTTGACTGGACCCCAAATCCTCAGCAAATGCTCACAGTGACACCCACCTTCCTTTCTGTCTTTTACAAGAAGCTTACTTTTCATTTTCTGGGAGGCCACTCTAAAATAGGACCAAAACCCAGAAAACCAGCTCCTTTACACAAGAGGAAATCGCTGACTTGTACTTCTGCCTCTTGGTAATAAAACCTCAAGAGGTGTGATTCACGTTTCTTTCCAAGGGAAGGTGACGAGATCTTTGTTTCTACTGGCACCATCAAAGCAAGAACAGGCTTTTATCAATTTAATAAGGTTGAGCAGACGCTGCAGTCTTATCATAAGTGGCATTAATAGAAACTGGAATGTGTGCAAATACAATACCAGTGCTTGAGATTACTTTGTCCTCTCCACCACTCAGTCAGAAGCAGATCTGGGATTGCCAGCTGAGCTCCAGCCTTCAGCACCATTGTCCTAATGCAAACCCATCAGCAAACGTTTGCCTTGCTTTCCATCTGAGCTACATCTGCTGCAATTGTGTATTTAAAAGGATGCCCTGATCAGCATCACTGACTTTCAATGTTCAGGATAACTTTAATCTCACACCACTCTAGATGTCATTGTTGTCACAGATCAAAAGGCTTGATGAACTCTGTGCTGGATGAAGTGCAGGAACATCCTACAAAGACAGACCCCTCTTTTCCTGCTTTCAGTGTGAACATCCAGTGCTGTTCCACTGATCTGGGCTCTTAGCTCTGCTTTGAAAGCAGCTGTTGATGTTTCTGAGCACAACTTGTCCAAGATTTGCATGAAGGCTGCTGATCTGAGCTGTGAACCAGCACTGGTGGTTTGCCTGTGGGGAACATGCTGGAAAATATCCTATTCTTAACATTTGCTGAAGGACAGAATCACAGAATGAACGTGGAATGGTCTGGTTTGAAAGGGAACTGAAAGATCTTCTCATTCCAATCCTCTGCCATGACCTTCCAAGCTCCATCCAGCCTGGCCTTGGGCACTGCCAGGGATCCAGGGGCAGCCCCAGCTGCTCTGGGCACCTGTGCCAGGGCCTGCCCACCCTCACAGGGAACAATTCCTTCCTAATATCCATTGAAACCTGCTGTATTTCAATTTTAACCATCTCCCCTTCTCCTGTCACTGCACACCCTTGTAAAAGAGGGGCACAATTCCTGCTCCCTTCTCCCCACTCTTTTTTGACACAGCCCAGGCCATGGGTGGTTTTTGGGCTGTGAGTGCACAGGACACATCCAGGCTCTCTCCTAAGTCCTTCTCAGCAGGGCTGCTCTTGAAATATTTGAAATACTAAAATTTCAGGGAAATCACTTCACCTCTTGAATCAGATAAAGCCTGAAAAATTAATATTTCCTAGCCATTCCTCAGCCCCCACCAAGTTAGTTGCAAAGGCAATGTAAACAGAACACACAGCACGTTGCAAAAACACCTCTGCCCAATTTCAAATTGCAAAATTTGCTCCCATCCTGGCACGGTGGCAGAGCTCCCCCAGTCCAGCAGCTGAGTGTGCAGCCAGTGCCATTCTCACCCCCTGAGCAGCAGCAGGAGGTGCTGCAGGAGGAACAGAACTCATTACTTTCAGCCTCAAAGCAGCCCTGAAATAAAGGTTTTCTGTGCTGAGCTGTTTGTAAAGGGCTCAGTGCATATTTGACACAATGCTTTTGAAGTCACTGAAACTAACAGAGTGAAAAATCCCTTTGCAGGGCTCGCCTGTGCAGTGTTGGAAAGTTCAGAAGAAAATTGAATATGCAGATATTTTTACTAGTAAAAGGAGAGAATGTTCTCATAAGACAATCAAACTATTTCCTAATTTATGTATAAGGGTTTCTGTATTTTTATAACTAATAGAAGGAAGCCTTACAGATTGAGAGGGAAACCGCAGGAATTTTTAAAAGGTGTGTAGTAGTGATAAGCTGAATTCAGCCATAGAAAATAGATGTCTCCTTCTCCTGTAATCCATAACGTTAAATGTAATTGTGGGAACCTTTAGTATTGATTCAATAAAATAAAACATATTTATTTTATTAAAGAACCCTCTATTGAGATTACTGTCCTTAGACACATATATTGAGAACTCAGAATTCTGACTTTCACTGCTCTGTAAGGCTATGATCTCTTTTTTTTTATATTTCTCTGAATTTATGTAGGCATAATTTTCTATGTTTTTTTTTTTTTTTTCTCCTCTTTTTCTTTTTCTCTTCTGTTGAACATACCTGACATGCCAACATGCTAAAGATTGGTATTTTATGGAAAACAAATGCTTAACAAACAAGAAGCATGAAGAGAGGAACTTTAGGTGTTATCTGGCACGTGCTCATCTGGAAAGGATCTGTCCTCTGGACCAGCTCACAGCTGCAGGCTGCACACAAAGTAGGAAATTCAGCTTTTTGGACAGATCCACAGGAACCCAAAATGCAAAGTCAAAACCTCAGGTTTGTTTAGCGACCACCAGCCCCATCCAAAATAGAATGCACTCATTAGCTGAGCCCTCCTGGGTGCTGCAGAGATGGAATCTCAGTGCTGCAGGTTGGATTTCAGATCTGGCCTGATTGAGCTAATGAACCACGGGGAAAATGTCAATTTACTCCCAGGGGTGGCTCTGCAAACTGGGGCCAGTTTGAGCTGAGTCAGGGACTGGTCAAACAAATGGTAAAATCAGCAGGACTCACTTCTCAGAGCTGGCTGCAGGAACAAGCTGGGGACAGAATTCCTCATCCAAGCCCAAGCTGCATCCAGAGGAGCTGCCCTGGGTGCCCACAGAATTCTGGTCTCAGCTATGGGTGCACAGAAACTCATCCCATTCACACAGAACCTCAGACATAACTCCTAAAATGTCTCACTGTCATGCTCAGTGCTAATTTAAATCTGAATTTGGGATAATTAAATTAAAATAATAGCAGAAGGTAATTAACCAACCAAAGGAGATTCCTACTTTTGCATCATAATCTTATTAACTCTGCCTAAAAATGTTATGACCAATTATCAGAGAGAATTAATACAAATATGTCTAACACAGCAAATGAACTCCCCTCTTTTAACAGGTCTCCTCTCCTCTGGGTTAATGATGGCATTAACTCACCACAATTTACAATAACTTCTGATTTTAAATCAAAACTTGACCATATAATCATTTGAAAACCCTGTGCATAGATCCCCTACAATTACACCAGCATTTCTCTAGAGATAGAGACAATAATTTCATCTTGGGCAGAGGAGGTGACTGGTTGTGTTGGTTTGGGAATATTAAATAAACATTCAGCAAAAGAAATTTCTTACTCCTGCCTTACATATGACTATCTACCAAACAAAGAGAATTTCAGGGAATAGTTTTATATGTTTATCTTCCTGAAAAGTTATTTTTCCTTTTTCAACACAGTTCTTTTGTGAAATTTTGGATGGTCAGTAAAAGACTAAATGTTTTAGTGAGGAAAACTTCGAGCTGCCCCTGGATTTGAGCTGACCTGGGGCTCAGAGAAATTCAAATATTCACTCTGGGACCCAGAGTGAGCAGGCTGCAGCTCCCAGCAAGAGCAACATCAAACCTCTTTATCTAATCATCCACTATTATTCACTGCTGCATTCTATTCCCTCCAAAACTCAGACATCCTAAAAGAAAAACCTCAAGGCTCCCATGTGGTGCCTGCCCTCCCTCAACTTATTTTGGGTCTGCGTTTGTTGCTTGGGGTTTTTTTTGGTTCTTATTTTCTGTAAATTGAAAACCACAGGAAATAAAGGAACTTCACATGCAAAAAAAATTAATTCAGATATCATGAAAAGTCCAACTAAATAAAAAAAGTCTAGAAAACTCAGAGCTGCTGATGCATCCATCCTCAAGGTCCCCTGTTGTGGCAGAGTCTCCAAACAGCGTGTGATTTTATAGACCATATGATCTGCAATATTTACCATGCATAATGGAAATAGATAAGGCAAAGCAAACAGCTTGAATTTTGTATTTCCTTGCTTTTTATTTAGTCTAGGTTGTTAGCACCATGTGAATGTATATTTGGGAGTCTCTGTGTTTGTGTGCGTGTGCATATGTGTGAATATATAGGTATAAACAAACAGAGAGTCATTTCACTGGATTTCTCACACATCAGAGAGAATTCTTTCTGAGCCACCAGCTTTGAATTCCTAAAATTTATCTGAAAAAAAGAAAAGGCATTGTTTATTTTGCTCACAATTGGAAAAAAACCCCACATTGTGCTTATTTTTTCAGCTCCTGTTTCTTCTTGCTGTCCCTATTCTGCGATGCTTCTTTGTGGAGCTTTTGAGTTTTAATAACAACAAATTAAAAACCTACAACCAGAACATTTGACCATTGTTTTATAACTTGAGAATGCACTGTTACAAAGTGTTAAATGAGGCTAAATGGGAAATGCTTTGGCTAGCTGCACTCTTTTATATTTGGCAGTACATACAGGAGTGGGGAACGGAGGCTGGCAGGAATTTTAAAGTAGAAGAAACATTCGTATTGCATTGAAAATGTAAAAGCACACATTTGAAAGCAACTCCTCCTCTACAAATGAAAAAAGGTGCACAAGCCCTAGGTCATATTGCCAACATCTGGCTTGCTTGGCTGCACCTATATCTGAAACCCTGAGAATAAACCAGATAATAAATATGTGAGTAATTCAATATATCAAGACTTACCTGCTCTCCTTGTGTTGAGACTAAGAGGGTCATTTAATTTTCTTTCATTATTGAAACTTTATCTTTGGAAGTTTGTGCCCTCAAGCTTTCCCCTAGTAATCACTGCTCACCAGTATTTATTCTGTACACATCACCCAGTCTGCTTGAAACCTGCTCCCATCAATTTTTACAGTTCTACATTTATCTACAGTTTTCTGCCAAAAGAGTTGCATGAAGTTGCCATCAATAAGCTTGGGCTTTTTCTAGCTAGATCTTTTATTTCTTTATTTCAATTTGTTGGGGTTTTTATTTGTGATTTGGAGTTCTTTTTCCTTTCTCTAATGTTTGGGAAGGGTTAGTCATGAGTTTATTATAACATATGTAAATTTACTTATTTTTAGAAAACGTCCTTTAAACACTCTGGGTTCATTGTCAGAGTCTGCAGTGCTAATAGCTGTGTTAATAAAATTATTATCTACAGTGAAGAAACTGCTTTCCATACATAGAAATTTAACGAGGTGGAAATTTTCAGGAACTGAGCTGATTCTCAGCAGTGTTTTGGTAGACTCTCACAACATCTGCCCATTGTGCAGGCTGCAAATACTCAATGCAAGGAGAGATGTCATTAAATTAACTCTGCTTTTGTGTTCCACACACACGTGCTCCTCCCCTGCCCTGGGTTGGTGCTAAATTGTATCCCCCATTCATCTGTTTAGCTCAGAAATAAAGAATTATCTTGGTTAGCTAAATGCTAAGGAACTTCTCTGTTTACTGATCTGATTTTCAGGCAAGTTAGGTTCAGGAACCCCACAGGGTCAGGCTTTTTTATTGGGGTTTCTTCCCTGGAGGAGTAAAACACTGAATCCATGCATCCATCACATCCCAGCTATGAACAGGACCCCTTCACCAGAGGCTGGGAGGTCCTCCTGCCCTTATTAGCCAGACAGGAGGAATTCATTCAACATTTTTTGGCATTATCCCTCTCTATGAGGCACTTGGAAGAACCCTCACACTGCCCTTACTCTGCTCAGACCCTCGTGCCCTTTCCTGCCCCACAAATGCTTCAGCAGGGGGTTCATGAGCATTTGGGGATGCAAATTGAGATACCTGGAGCTGTTTCCTTTCACTGTTTTTTCCTCTCAGCCCAAACAAGAGTTCTTCCCCAGGAAGAACAGGGGGACTGACCGGGTTTGTTATGCAAACATTAAGAATAAAAATGTTCATGTCGTGTGTGTTCAGCCATACACAGCATCCACACATGAGAATAAAAAGGCTGTAGAACAGGCACTAAGTAGCCTTTTGAGACCTGCTTTTATTACCAAATCAGTGGGAATTAGGAATGACAAAACCGAGTTTTTCAGGAAAGCACAGACATCAAGAAAACACACAGAATTTTGTGTTTCCCCTTGCTGGGCGAGTAATTAATATCCTGCATATAAGTGCATTTTAATTTCATTTTTGTGTATCACAGAGAGAAACAAAGCTGTCCCCTGCCTTGTTTCTGTGTGCCACCTTCATCAAGCTTCCATATATTAAGCCTGTCCTTGCTTCATTCCTGACTGCTCCTTCTCATCTCTTCTCCAGACTCCATCTCCTGACATTCACTATTAAGGAACTCTTCATTCAAAGCAAAAGTAAGTGACTTTATCATCTGATTGTAGATCCTAAGGAGCAAAGCCTCCAAAAGATTAAATATTTAATCCTTTGATCTGCCACGCTGGCAACAGCCCTATCTATTTTATAAAGGAGGTTGACAAAAGAATTATGGGGCCTGGGATTTGTGTAATGAGGCAGCATTAAACCTTGCTCTCCTCTGTGCCAAAAAAGCAGAATCACGTTTTTCTGACACACAACATTAATGCAAACTCACTATTGATGGTACCTGGGACTCAACTGAACATAGATGTTGTTGCAAACAATACCAAGTGATGGTTTGAACAAGGCAGGTGAAGCCAAATCACTGAATTTATTCAGAATCAACCAAAAACAAGTTGCTAAGGAGCGAGCAAGTGCATCAGACAGAAAGAGGTGTCCAGGCTGTAGAGAGCAGATCGATGTCTCCTCGGGTGGGGAAAGGAAATCTGCTTACAGGAGAGCCTGGTATCGAGTGTGAGGGCAGAGGGGAATCAGGGAACTGCAATCCAATCCACAGAACCCGTGGGGGGAGTTACCAGAATAATCTATTAAGCACTTGGAAGACACCTTGGCAAGGTTTTAACGAGGAAAAAAAGCAACATCTATTCACAACTATGGGTTTATCTGTAGATAAGTGGGGTTTTATATTCTTAGATAAACTCTCAATGTCACCAAACTGAGGCCACTTAAAGTTTAAGGAGGAGAGGAAGATCTCTGGAAAAGTTTCAGCAATAATCACCATGAAAATGTGGAAAGAACTCCAGGCTTTTTGAGTATGTAAGCATAAAAACAATCTCCCAGTATCTAAAAAGCCACCAGTAACAGTTCTGGGACTGATTGTACCCTATATAAACCTTATTAAACTACACAAACCATCTTTATTTGCACCAGGGTTATGGCCTGGGGAAACCTTGGTGATTCTGAGGGTTGGTAAACCTTGGAATAAGTTACACAGAAAAAAAAAAAAAAAACAAAACCAAAAGAAAACTACAACATTTAATTTATTATCTTGCAAAACAACATATTGACATCTTTGAGAAATTATTTAGATATAATAGATCCTCCTACTCTCTGTCTCTGACAGACTAGTTCCATTTTTCAGGACAATTCCAACTTAAAATTGCAGTGGATTCTCCAGTAACTCTCAAAACAATGTCCTTGGGCAAGGATGTGACAAGCATTTAACACAGGCTCAAGCCAGTGCTCCACAGAGTTAAAAATCTCAGAGAATTCTTAAGGGAAACCCCTGCCTCTCAAGCAGATTAAGGAATCTCTGGAAGGGATTATCACTCCTCATTTTAACATTAAAAATGCTACATTACATACTGGCACAGTTGCAGCAGACAAGTAATCCTTTGCCTTCCTGAGGTATTTGCAGGAAATGTTCATTCTTTGTTACAAAGAATCAATACCAAAATGTGACTGAAATCTAAATTAGCACCTCTAATTTAGAAATTAAGCCAACCCATCGAAATTCACTTAGGAACAGAATCTCCTGCCTTTAAAAACTGGTACAGAGTTGTTTAAAAACACTGGTCTATTTACAACTGATGGTCCAGGTGGAAACATCAACTTAATTTCATTGAAATTTTCTGCCAAAGACGGAAAGGCTGATGTTTAAATGTGTTTCTCTCTTTAAAGAACAAACCAAAACAAACAAAGAAACAAACAACAGCTTTTAGTCAGAGAGGGAATCGATTGCAAAGCAGTCCCAAGAACTGATGCCTGCTTGGTTTCCTGTACAAAGCAGTTAAAAAGCTGTCACCAATTTATGCTTCCAATCTGCTCTATATTACAGGAATGACCAACAAAATAAGCAGGAGATTTGTTTGAATTTGCACCATTTCCCTGTGTCTGCAGCACCCAGACCAGGCACAATCTCCTGTCATTCCTCTGAATTCCTTGAATTCCTTTCCTGTCCTTTCATATCTACCAGAGTCAAAAAGACTGAGCAGCAATTTCCTGCTCACACTGGGGAATCTTCCAAGGTGCCTCAAAAATTCTTCCTCAGGGTGTAACAGAAGGGAAATCCCATCATAAAGCAGAGAGCAGAAAAGGAGAAATATTTAATATTAGAGGTGCTCTGCATGAGCTGTTGATGCTCTGACTCAAAGAATTTCTCTCTTCCTACTGACATTTAAATCTAAAAGCAAGGTCACCACTGGATTCACCACACCCTTAACAAACACACAAAATTTATATTTACCCATTTTACTTGTGGCATATCCCATTATACAATCCTACAAGTCTTGCAGTGCACTGCAGTGGGTCCAAAAATATTCACCTTGACTGGCTAAAACTTAATATTTCAAATTTTGGAGGCTGATTTCTGTTCTCATAAACATATTTCTATGTAATAATATCATCATTGTAACTGTCTATATCCTCCCCAGTACTTCAAAATACTCTACTGTTGTTAGAAATTTAGTCAGTTCAGGATATATCTGTACTCTGATGAAAAGGTGTTGAAATGCCCCAGTAATACATGCTGGAGTTAATTTATTTCAATTAACTTTGATGTGGTTTTGAGGTCCATTAACAATTACTGCACATCCTTGTATGTGCACACTCCAGTCCCATTTCAAACTGTTTCTCTGAAGGGATGAGCAATGTGCTTATCCCCTCCAGTGCTACAGAACAAGCAGAGAGAAGCCGATACAGATTTCTTCTTGGGCTGGAAATACAAACATTGGTCCTCTGGTATCCACGGAATTGTATCAGAGACGGGTGCAGAGCATCACCTTCACATTCAGATTCAGATAATCCTATTAAACTGGATGTATTTGGGCTGCAAAATAGAAATTCTATCACAAGACCAAGATGAAATTTTTAGATGTGGCCAGGACGAAGCTGGGGATGCTGTTGCAGGAAGGGGGAGCCCATCAGAAGCAGGCACAGGACTCAGCAGAGAGAATTCCCTGGCAGTGAACGCACCCAGATCCCTGCCCTGCCTGATCCAAGGGGGCTCTGCCCCCTGCCTGCCCTCCACACTTTCCTTCTCTCACAGAGCTGGCCTCTCTCCCCAGCTGAAAGCTGAAGTGGCCCTTTGGGGACACCTGGGTGACATCCCGAGGCCTGAGGCTGCTGCTCTGGTGTGGCACAGCCTTGGCTGCCTCCCCCAGGGACACAGGGACTCATCCCACTGATCCCACACGGGCTGCTGGTCACAGCCCCCCCAAACAGGCACTGCCACAACAAAACAGCTCCAGTTGTTTCCCTCACACCGTTTTCCCTCAGCCCTGAGCAGCCCAAAGCAATCTCTGAGTGGGTGTTCCCCCCACAGCCCACTGAGATTTGCAGCGACAAATTCGGGTGGCGAATAGCACAGAGCAGCCTGGAGCCATCCTTAATCCAGACATCTTCATGGCAGCAGGAATTCCTTAAGGACTTCAAATTCTCCTCTTCATGCACTAAAGATTAAGGACAGATTTTGTAGGAATATTCTGGCAGCCTTGTCCACGAGCAGAGCCATGTTCAACATCATCCCAAAGAGGCTCAGTTTGTGCCCTTCAGCCCAGCCCAGCTGTTCCTGAAATCCAAGGGCATTCCCAGACCTTGTACAGGGTGCAGGTGCATCCATAAGGAGCAGAGTGACAGCACATGGGGTGGCAAAGGCAGATTAGAGAAAACTACAGGACACGATGGGAAATAAATTCAAATCCATAGGAAAAAATGGATACAAGAGCTTCACACAGGCTTTTGTTTCACAAGTAATCACCTAATTTGCTTTCTGAGATCTGTTCTACATATGCAGTTATGGTGCTTTCCTCAATGAAAGGTTTCCAATAAGTCATGAAAAGTTCAGTATTTTACGACTTTTATTAGGCTTTAATTTAACCTAATGCTTCTCTGCACCTTCCTAATGGCTCCAGGGAAATGAGGGGATCTGCTATAACCTATAACATGCCTAATTCTTCTCTTTCCAATCCATCATATTTAATTTTGCAGCAAAAGTAATCAGAGGCGTGTTTTTTTCTAAGGGCTGCATTGTTCTCTGATGCCTGCAAACAGGGATAACCTTGGGGAAATCTCGGAGCACACTCTGGATGTGCTTTGCAAGAGTGGCTCTGTTAAGTGGCTCCTTTGTCAGTCCCAGCACAAAATACTCTGGCCTGGCATTCTTAGTCTGGTTTGCAGATCTTCTTATTTGTGAATACAGATGACTGGGTCATGAAATTTAATTTAATTTAAATTATGTGTCTTTCTAAACTAAAGGTAATCCATAAAGAAACAAACATTGAATCTGCAGCTGAGGATTTATCAAGCAAATGCTGTTCAAACTGTATACGAACTGACAAAAATCTGAGCTGCACTCTTTAATTTATTTCATTTTGTGAAATCCATTTTACGTTACGCAGGTTACATAAGTGGTTACTAATGAAAAAAAGTCATTTCACAACCAAAACTAAGGCAGGGTCATTTTTAAAAGCTTTGTGTGCGCAACAGTGCAAAATGGAAATAGGTCAGCAAAGTGTTACCATCAGATTTTGGTGGGATTTTAACAAATTGCTTTAAACAATCACAGAAAACAACTGAATGCTGCAGAATACACAAATTCAGGAAAGCACCTGCTTGGAACCTCAGCGTGCCATTGTGATCACATCAGTGTGAAAATATATCCCTGTTTCAAGGGGAAACTGAATTCAATTGAAAACACTCATATTCTTGACTGAAAGCTCTGTAAGTTTTTCCAGGTGGTATATGGAAAAGAGAAATATTTCCCAAAAAGAAAGCGGAATACTTTGGTGTGATTTGCGTGTTTCATTACAAAGCTGTGTTGTAAACCTAAAAGAGAACACCAGAATTTTGTTACAAAGTTATTCTCTGGGTTTCAAAACTAATTTTTTTTTGCTTTGGATATACACGAGTATTAACTGAAGCCAGCTGAAAAGTGGAAACAATCATAGAGGTTTGGGGAAAAAATGACCTGACAGAGTCTAGGGCTTTTCTGGAAAAATCAAAGACTAAATACAATTGAGAATATTTCTGGGTTGAAATCTGCACTGCTTTGTGATTATAAATACACTACTTGCATAAGTATTTTTATTTGTTTTTATAAATATTATGGTGTTGCCTTTCTAACTAGGCCATAGAGTAACCACTTTACTTTCAACAGAGGTTGTTCTATGTTCTCAAACCTTAAAAAAAGTGAATTTTTCATTTAGATTATTCTTGAGACTTAGCACCTTTTTGGGGTTGTTTTGTTTAACATTTGTTTTATTGCTAAGAATTATGCAGCTAATTAAATAACCTTTGTCTTAGCCTTTCATTTTCTTCCTCATAGAAAAATCAAAACAAATTCACCTCGCCCATATCCTCAATAGCAGCAAATTAAAATTGGAGTATTTCACTTGACAAATTTAATCCATCCATCTGTTCTAAACTTTTCTGTCAAAAACCCCAAAAATATACCTGCTGTTTTCCTAATGGCTGAGCACAGAGCAAAACCCGTGATGTGGAAATGAGCAGAAGATGACATTTGCCTGCTGCTCTGATGTGTATTAAGGTTTGACACTTGTCTGTCCTCCTTGTCAGCTCGGAAGTTATCTGGATTTGTTCAAAGATATTGCCACCCTCCCAAGCAGACAACATGTTTCTCTCTTTATCACATCTGACACACAGTGCTAGGCAATAATAGGAAGAAAAATACTGCTGCTATTTCCAAATCTACTTAAATATCACTTCTTGCATTTCTGCCCAAAAGGGATGACGAGGTGAATTAATTTCCTGGGGTTTGGAACCACCAAGTGTCCCCTGATACTTGACTCAAGCATCATATATAATATTTTATATGGAATTTGAGAGTGGTACAAGTTTACCACGTGTGTCACCAAATGGAGGTCAGAGTGCAGAAGAGTTTCCAACATCAGGCTCTGTTTCTCACACAAATGTTTATGATGGTGAATTTCTGGTGGATTTGTAAGAAGGGGATCCCAACCTCTGCTCTTCGGATTTCAAACCCATCCAAGGTGCCTTCAGGAGGAATCACCCCAAACCCCTCCAGCCTCCTCAGACTCTGCAGAGGGAACAGATTTCCCACACTGCCAGGAAAAAATAAAGGAGTCTAAATCCCACAAGCATGGGATGTGCCAGCCTTCCCTCCCCCTGGAGTTCTGCTACTCACAGGGCTTTGCCCCATTGCCTCCCTGAAACATGGGGCTGAAAAATGAAATATGTTGGCTGAGACACGGAAATCACCTGCTGAGGGAATTGCACTTCTCTTTGCCATTTACACTTTCACAGCTTCTCCTGCATGCCCTCCTCCCACTTCTGCTTGGCTTCCTCATTTCAGCCCATGGATGCTGGGAGCTGGGCACTCTAGCACGCAATTTTTAGTTTGTAGAGCTCATAAGAGAATAAACTCCAATAATTCTCTGTGAAAAATGAGTATTTTTCCAAGGTCACATTTAGTTTGGTACCTTCTTGCCTTTTAAACAACAACAAAAAAAATCCTGATTAAAAGAAAAGGTCAAGTTCCAATCTTCACACAAGTTTTGGCAACTGAGTGAAATAATCATAAATCCACAAGAAAACAAAGAAAGAAAGCACTGAAAGCATCTGCTCCTGGGGGAGGTAGAAGAAGGAAATTCTATTTTGAACAATGTGTGTAAGACCTGCACCATTCAATAAGATAACATGTAATTCCTGGATCCCTGGAGCTCCTTAGAAAGGCTTTATTGAGAAAACCTTCTCTATTGCTTAAAATGCCACGATATTTTATATTTATATATCTAGTCATACAGAAATGGTGATCTTTTCCATTGTCCTTAAGCTCAAAAAGCACAAGAACTTTTAACGTTTATAAAAATCATAAGTAACCCAGCCTGCCAAAATTAAGTAGAACTCTTTGCCTGGCAAAATAAAACTCTTTTAAGTTGGCAAAGTAAAGCACAATGTAAAGAATGATAATTACAGCAGTAGCAATCAATGACACAACAGCACCGATATTATATACAGCTCCAGCCTGCTTTGATAGGGAAGGTTCCTGATTTGATATTATTAAAATAACATTTACTATCCCCGCCTGGCTGTATTTCACACTTCACACACATTTACTGGGGAATCTGAGCACCTTATAAAGTCATTTATAATTTAACTTCTCTGTGAGACACAAAACCTTTCTTAACCCCATTCCCACTCAGAGGACTGAAGGACGTGGAGAATAATTCACTTTCCAATTTCACATGCAAAATTGTTTCCCAGAGAAGGGGCAGAAGAGGCAAGCAGGAGCCTCAGGTTGGTTCCACCCTCACTGACCACCCTTTCTCACAGACCTGCCGCTGAGATTATGAAAATTTGAAATATTCTTCAAAATGTACTGTTGGCTTTTGAGAATTATGCAAGACTGGCATGAAAGAATATGAATTACAACTGTTCCTTTGTCCTATTTCTTATTCCTTTGGATATTTTTATTTGAATTAATTTCACAATATGGCAATATTTTGAGGACCATATTAAAGTGTTTGAACAGCTGTCACCTGTCCATTGATGTTAGTGAGGTGCAATTATGCCTCAGTATTTCAGCAAACAGACATTGCAATAACAGATTTAATAATAGGGCCTCATTTTCTCTTCATGCCTAAACTGTGTCTTCTCAGTTCCCCAGTTTTAGCTGAGCTCCAGATTCATGTCTAAGTAATCTTAGGACAGAAAAAACATTAGATTTAGACTCCAGATATAATTTAGACAGGGATGGGGGAAATAAATGTACATATACATGTGAAAAGGTATTAATAGCAAATATTTGCCAAGGAGATTGTGACAAATCTTTGTGGAACAGAAACATAGGCTCAGGGCTTTTCAAACTCAGAATCACACAAACAATTTTTCTCAGTGCCATGGAACAGGGACAAAGCTTTAGGATGTAATCCTTTCCCTTTGGCTCTGTGATCACTTATTCAGCAGGATGGGTGATCTGTCCTCTCCTTTCCTGGGTAATATTCACACCACAGTCACACTCTGCTCTGCAGGATGATCTGTGAGCATTGCTTGTCAAATGAGCATTTATTATTCACCAGCAGTGCTGGCAGAATGAGAACCCCACCTCTCCTCATTCTCAATTTGTCTTTACCTGCAAGGCTTTGACAGAAACGGGCCTTGTCCTATGAAATAAAGCTGCACTTAATCTCCAGACTTAGAGCATCTGACAAATCCCCCCCCCCAAAATTCTGTTCAAAATAGACTTAGAATCACTTCACCTACAGAATTTTTAGCTTTTCACGGGACTGAAAGTCAGGCAGTTGTCCTGCTTCATTGTCTGCCTGTGGATGTTCAGCACAAGAGACGTGTTTGGATCACCTGCTGTAGAGCAAGGGTAAAAAATATTACCCATTTACTCCTTGTAAACCAAACACATCTCCTTTGACTAAAACATATCAAACAGCTAAAGATAAAACACTCCCGAATAAAACCAAATACTTGAGGAGATATGGCTGAGAATATACGAGAAGCCAACATAACTCTCCTCCTACAGTCTTATTAAAGTTGTCTGTTCCAGACAAGTGAAATGAGGGGATATAATTCCAGGAGTATAAATAGTCCTTCTGCTCTTACATCAATATTTTATGCTATTCATGGAGAATCAGTAAGGTATTATTAATTGCTTCTAGCAACACAGGTAAATTAAAGGCTGAGCTATTAACAACATTAAAACTAAAATATTAATTCCGAGAAGCCACAAAATGTACTAATGCCAGAGCTGAAAGTGGAGATGTTAAAAAAAGAAAGGAGGTGTTGGCTTGTTTAGAAGCAAGGGCTGCTCTGTGGTTTCAGGCACAGCCTTGAACAAAAGACCTGTGTAAACTGCAGCAGCCCAGAAATAGCTTTGGGACACAGCGAGCCCCAGGCAAGTTCTACACTCAGAAGTGCAGGCAGAGCTGTGTAATGCAGGGTGATTTGTGCCCAGAGTGCTCTTTGGGCACACAGGCACAGAGCAGGCACCGTGCTCCTGCTGCCAGGGCTGCTGTGCCCCGAGGGAGCCTGGCTGTGCCCCGGGACGGTCTGCAGGGCACACCTGGCTCCAAAGGTGGGCACTAAACACTCCAAACAAGGGCACTAAAGGCATGGACTGGTTCATATCCTTCAGTATCACCAGCAAAACCAGAGAACCCCAGACTGCTTTGGGTTGGAGGGACCTCAAAGCTCATTCAGTGCCACCCCTGCCATGGCAGGGACACCTCCCACTGTCCCAGGGTGCTCCAAGCCTTGTCCAGCCTGGCCTTGGGCACTGCCAGGGATGCCACAGCAGCAGTTTCCTTGGGAACCCTGCTGCAGTGACCTCCCCTTCCAGGTCAGAGCCCTGGTGCTGCTTTTTCCCCAGCCTTGCCCAGATTTGTGGGTGAGCTGGAGGCTGCACCCTCACATTTGGGTATCCTGTGCCTGGTGTCCGTGTCCAGCTCTTGGTACCCATGGATTGCTCAGCTCTGGCTTCAGCACGATGTGCTTGGAAGCTGTGAACCAGTTAATGCCACACAACATTTTAGAGCCTGCTTGGAAATGGACTCACAAACCCTGCAGGAAATGAAGCAGAACCAAACTGATTCTGTGCTTTTCCAGGGACTCACACTCTGGCAGATACAGCACACAGCTCAGACCTGTTTGCAGCAGATTTAAGTAATGACCAAAAACTGACACCATTGGCAGATAAGAATTATTGAGTAGCTCTGTGACTCTCCTCTAGTGTCTGCCACAGCTGCAGCACAGTTTTAAAAACCATCTTAGGTAGAATTAATTGCCTTTAAGTTTGTTAATTATTTTATGCTTGAAACCAAATGTTCATGGTATGGATAAAACTTCTTTGTTTTAACAGAACAGAGGCCAATCTGCACATTTTATTTTAATATATAATTTTATATCTAATTAATATTTGGGATAAAACCATTTTCATCTTCAAGAAGCACCAGCCTCACTTCCTATCCAGGTCAGATTTTGCCACCTCTCTTTAAGATAAATATGTTTACTCTGAAAATGAGCTTTTTCTATAGAAACCCTGAACCACAAGAGATATTTAATATAATTATGGACCACCTGGCCAACTTCATGGAATAAACAAACAAAAAGTAGACATGTGTTGGGAAAGAAGGGTTGAAGTGTGACCTGAGCCACACATTCTCCCCACATTCCCCTTCCATCCAAGCCACGCGGTTTGGACACCTGGAGTCACTACAGGCTGCACTGATGATTGGACCAGAATTACCCAGGGAAGTGTCCAGGCACAAAAACAATGCATGAACTGAACAGCCACAGGCATTCCATGTACACCAGGGCAGTGCGTCATTTGAAAAAAACCCAAAAAACTAAGAATAAATAACACAGGAAAGCTCATCCCGTGTGCACATATCTAATTTCAAATTAATATTTCATTCCATAATAAATATTTCAAAGTATTAGCAACTGATGGGTTTCTGATTTTTGTTAGTATACAAACAACTTCTGACTCATACATGGTAAATACTTTTTTTGGTAGATTAGATGAAGGTTTATTTTGTAAAGGAGGGAGTGTGTGTTATTATTCATGGATACATGCATGCAGGGGGACAAACCAGAAGAAAACAAGCACTGAGCCAGATGCCAGACACATGGATTTCATCACCTGAGCTTCAGCAGCGTTCCATGGACATTATTCAAAAGAAGAAGACGTGCTTTATGGTTGCCACAAAAACATTTCAGAAGAAAAGACAAATAAACTTGTGCTTCATGGAGAGATTTGTGGAGCCTCCTCTGGGTTTCTGCATATCTGAGAGCAGCTGATCAAAGTTAATGATAGATTAATCATGTGCTCTCTAAGATACATTTCCAGGTGAAAAATGACTGGCCCTTCACTCCCAGCTACTCAAAATGAGCTATTGAGTTGATATTCCAACAAACAACCTCTAGAACAGCAACCAAGGTGAGATATATCAAAGCAGGTGAAAAAGACAAGGGGGGAAAAAAAAAAAGTGATCCCTGTCCAAAGTAAATAAAAACTAAAGGCCTACTGTGACAAGGGGAAAAATAAATCGGATTGACATCTTATAGTGGAGTACAATTTTCTTGTAATATGTCTGTTTAAGCTAAGGCTATGACAAAACTGAAATGTTTATATGAAATCATGCAACTGTCACCAAGCTGCTCATTTTGATGGAAAGAACACGCAGTGCCTTTCATTCTAATATTTTCTAAACAGACTATTTCAGTTTTTCAACTTGCCCCTTTTTTCCACTGCCAAAGTTCCCATCAGACTGCAACAGAATTTTTTTAAAAGCTGTCAATTTTAATTGCAGCACCCTTTCACCCTTTTTTTTTTTGTAATCCCTTGATTTTTTTTTCCTAATGAAGCAATTAGTCCCTGCTGAAGTCAGTTATAGCTGCTTGCAGAGAGTTTTCCAGCATTTTCTGAATCAGGTACAGAGAGAGAGGCATTTTCAGATGTTGAAATAAACATCTCCTGCTGGTGCCAGAGGAATCTTTGCACACAACAAGCAAAGACCCTGCACCACCAGGAGCTTTTATGAAGTTCCTTTTCAACCTCCTTAATCACAGAGAGGCAATTAGACACACTTGCCTGTCCACTGTCACATGTCAGTGTACCTCAAAAATCTGTTTGTGTTACCAAAGCTGTCTAAATTAATGAAATTAATTAAAATTACTTTCTAATCCCCCTTCCCCCCCACCCCCCAAATATGTTCTGCCACACTAAAACAAAAGATGCTGCAGGGAAGCATCTTCTCAAAGATAAATGTAAAGCCACCAGCATCATGCTGGATAAGGGAAACAATTATTTGGAAACTTTAACAAATTAATTGTTTGAGGTTAATTTATTCCATTTGCAACAACCCAGAAGTCAATTACGATGCATAATCTTTACTGAGGTCTGTAGATTTAACAGGAGAGCAAGCAGGACAGAGAAAAATATTAATGACAAATCTTACACAAGAAACACTGATCAACTGGTTCCATTTGCTACATCTCAACAGAGAAGAAATAGGAAATATTTTAGTATTGACTGCAGAGACAGAAAGGTTCAAATCTATTAGTACATAATAAAACCTATTATTTTATGCTAATTCTGCTTAGGAAATTCCTGCTGAGACTCTCACAAGCTCAAGGGCAGATTGGATGGAGCTCTGAGCTCCTGGGCTCATGGAGGATGTCCCTGCTCGTGGCAGGGGCTCGAATAAGGTGATTTTTAAAGTCTCTTCCAAACCAAAGGATCCTAGGATTCCATGATTCTGGGAAGTTTTTCATCAGAACTGTTTTTCCAGTCCAGTCCAACAGAAATGCCCCCAGGGCACACCCAGACAGGGTACATGGAAGCTAAACTGCTGCTTCTCAAACTGTTCCCTTTTTGGATTGCTGAAACAATGGCAAAATAAATTTCACGCTGGGTCATGTTCGGTGTAAAAGGCAAAGCTGAAGTCCATCCAAACACGGCCTTCAAAGCCACCCTCTCACTGTCCAGCACTGTAGTTTTGCAGTAATTTCTATCATTTTTCCAAGGCACAGCACAACCTGCCAGCCCACGGCAGTTCCTGTCAATGACTCCTCACTTCAGAACACCAAATTCAGGCCACACACACCACAGGGATGAGATCAATACAAAATCCCAATACTTTAGATATATGCACATGGATATCCCTGTAAATTACTCCTAATTCTAGCAGCAGACCATTCCATTCGGGAGCTTTTCTCAGATCAGAAGGGTCCCAGCAAGTTCTGGTACTGCTGGAATTTAGATGAGTAGTGCTTGTCTGGAGCACACAGCTAATGCAAGTCACATCAGAAAAGAGAAATACACATGGATTTTTTTTTTTTTTTCTTTACTGTTGATATTTTTGCATGTATGGCTGCTTTTCTAGGGCTTTAATTTAAAAACCATCTGACAACTCTGTTGCTCGCGCTCTGCGTCATTCTTACCCACAGGATAAGTGACAACAATAAACACCTGTAACAGCTTCTTTTTCAGCTCAACATTTCCAGGCACCAAGAGGGATTATGGAAAATAACTTTTTGCTGAAGTAAAGGTTCACACAGTCTTGGGCAATGTTTTCAAGTGGTTGCTTTAGGACTGAAACATCTGTTGGCAGCAAACACCTACAACTAATGCTGGCTCTCGAAAACAGATCCATGCTTTAGCTCTTCATATCTACCAAGATTTATTTTTTTTTTCTTTAACCACTCTGTCCATTTTTAGTCATCTAAAATGCGTTGCTGTCAGGTGAGGTAAGGTCAGAAAGTTGTTCTAGCTCTTTCTGAGAATCAATTGAGAACCATCACCCCTGCCAGTCCTGGGAGACACCTCTGCTCCAGGTCTGACAAACTGCTCCTCAGTTTCCAGCTTGCCTCCTCCAGGCTAGATTTCTCTCTTCCTAACATTTTCTGTATTAAAAACCCCCCAGGTAACTTGCTTCCTGTCTAATGACTACTTGAGAGGATTCATAGTTACAGAAAATCAATGTTTTAAATGGTATTGAACAATGCTCTCAGAATCTCAAGGTGACTGGTTCAATCTTCCCTGATTAAACATGACACAGGATCATCAAAGTAAGCTGCAAAGTTGTTCTTTGCCTGCTTTTTTAATGCCCTTTCAGACACAGCCTCGTATCAGTTCAACCAGGACCTCAGTCTGAGCTGCAGTAAGACAAGGGGAGCATCACAATTCGATTTTAAAAGAGTGGAAAGAATCAAACGTGTTCAGAGTCTGAAGCTATAAGATATGAAATACTTCCAGACCACTCAACCATTTTGGAAGAAACCTGTTTGAAAGCAAAAAGAGTGCAATACGATGTAATATCCATCCCCTCACTACCAAGCTGTGTGGTATTTTCCTGCAATCCCCACACCCCAGCTAACCAAAGGTTGAAGAGAGGGGCCAGGACTAATTCTGTTCAGTGAATTTTTTGCCTTCAGGCTGCAGGACAGAGCAGGAAGCAGCAAAGCTGCTCTGGTATTTGCTCCTCTCTTGTACAGAATCCTTGCACACAGTTTTTTGTGGGATGATTTCAGAAGCTGCCAGGAGAAAATGTCAACCCCTGCAGGCAGAGCAAGGATTTATGGTGGGGTTTGCAGATCCTGCTCACCAAAGGACAGGGGGCAGTGGCATCTGTCCCACTGCCCTCTGTGCCATGGCTCGGAGGGCAGCACTAAACCTCACCGAATCACCCCACAGAAATTACATTTCTGCATTTTCTCAAGGAAAAGTTCTGATCTCCACATATCAAGTGGACAGCAGTGTCTTCAAATATCTTTCCCAGCACTGGAATTTTTGATTATCATTCTGTGGCCTGACTTTTCACTGGCCACTTGGCAAATGACTGCAGATTTCTCCCCCAGGATATAAACACCAACAATTGAAGAATCGAGACATTTTATTTAATCTAATTCTCTGCATCTACAGCATCAATGTCTTATTTTCTAGACACATTTCCTAAGGTAATATGGCTGCTTTTAAGTCATTACAGTGTCAGTGACTGTACTGATTATTTAAATGAAAAAAAAAAAAAATCTTTTTCAAATAAAAGTGACAGGCTGACAAGTTCACTGCTGATAAAGAGTATTTTGAAAAATCAACATGAAAGCAGCTACAGTTATAGGGCATAGCTTTTGTATACAAACTTCTGAGTTTTGCAGTTACAGAAACGTGTCTCAAATGGCTCAGCAAGGAGGGATTTCTCTGGCCAGTGTGGAGAGCTTGAAGAAAGCTTCAGTGATGTCCCACAGCTTTATTGAAAGCAATGTCTATAACCTTCAAAAGCTCTGGGTAGGAGAGACATGAAATAGTCTGAGAGGATGTTCTACATTATAATAACATCCCAAAATGTAAAAGAACCTAAATATATTTCATTTAGCATTGCAAACTCCTATAACTCATTCATGGGCATCCTGGATCTTCTCCTATTGATCTGAGCTCGAGCTTCAGATATAAAAAGCTTGGGAAACAAATGGGGAAAAATTTATCCCTGGTACAATCCTATTACCTGCAGATGAATTTAGGCTATTCTGTTAATCTCATTCATACCTCTGCCTTTTTCCCCCTAAATAAATTCTAAAATAATCAGTTTTGTTATTTCTTACTCCGTCATGCAATAGAAACATTTTAGATCTTATTTTTTTTATGGGCATGGATGCAAAGGATGTTAAAATAGTGTGAAACTCTCTAAGTATTAATTCTATGTATACATAGAGGCAAAGGTACCAGTTTCATATTTTAAACTCTCCTACGACAGCCCTTTGTGACAAGGCTTTTAAAGGCTAGTGGTAAATCAGAATATATTTTCTACTTTCATATCAAACATAGCTTCTCTTTCCTCTTCATCTGGAGCACAGATGAACCTCAATCAATCTCAGGTTTTCCCTAAGATGACAGACACCTCTGTCCATTTCTCCAGGTGACTTTTTAGGATCCTTTCCACATTTGCACCTCTTTTGCTGTGGGCTCCTTGATTAAATCTGATAAATCTTTTCAGAGGTGGTGTCCCATGGACTTTTGTCAACAGTATTTTGTATCTGAAATATTTTTAATCTCACCCTAATGGTTTATCAAACGTGTTTATTGTTTAACACTTCAGGCAAAACTCCCTGAGAAGTTTTCTAAAGCAAACTACGGGAATGTAACAGGAGTAACACAAATTATCCCATTACCCACCTATTTCACATCCACACAAGTCTTCACTAGTGGCAGATATTTTCCAGAAAAAATGTATATACACACATCTATTCACTCAATCCTTTCCTCTATATCTAATCATCATTTATAAACCATCTAACACAAAAATATATGGTCTACATAGCAAAAAAAGTTCCAGGCACTACAAAAATTCAAATAAATAGCAGCCCACACAAGCTAACCTGAGTAAACAGAAATTGTCATGAACACTCAGTGAATGATAAAAACTTAGATAACCTTCTCTGCTTAAAAATCTCTTTCAACTGTCATTTATTATAAAAACATATTGATTGGCACAAAATATACCATATTAAGTTCCTTGCTGTGGCATAGTGAGCACCACATGGACAATGTGTAATGTTTGGCAGAATGCAGAAGTTTTCTCATCCTTTACGTCTACCCAACAGAGAAGCTTTTCCATCTTATTTGGCATCACTAATTAAAGTTGTAGTGTCCCAGACTACCCAAGGAAGTTTAAATGATTAATATACTCTGATTACTTTTTCCATTTTTTTTATAACATCTTCCATTAGGAATTCTCCTCATAAAAAAACTGGTTTAGATTTAAATTATACTCTTTGCCCTAAAAGTTTTTTTCACCTCAGTGAGGCAATTGAAATGCTGAGGACTCTGAGGGGATCCTTTCTCCTTTGCAAGGCTGAGCTATCTTCAGCATTTATTAATAACTCTCTTAAAAAGTAAAACTATTTATCTAGAAGACATCAACAATTTACTATTTCCAGACAAAGCTTTAAAGAAGCACTTTCTAAAATACCTGCTGAACAAAGAGGACTGAAATTTAATGCTTTAAAACATTTTATCTGCTTTTTCTATCCTGCAGTGTTACTGTCTCCCACCAGAATCTAAACACTGAGCAAAGAAAACAAGATTTTTCTCCCTTCTATTTTCTTTCACTCCAGAACACCTACAATCAATTAATCCCAAATAAAAGACCAAAGAACTGGTTGCAGTATGCAGGTACCAGTTACTGGATTGAGGAAAACCCAGACCTATTGCTTCAAAGGAAACAAAAAATATCGAAACCAAAGGTGAACTGCACTTATTTGTCCTTGGCTACAGAATGAAACCAGAAAAGGTCATAAACATGTGATGGTATTTGCCTACAGTACACTGGATTTTGAGCACTGGCCTTAAAGAAGGCTTAAGTCACATGGCTAAAAATATCAGAGCAAGTTTCTTGCAGCACAGCCTTGGTGCTCCAGACTGACGAGATAAAATGGTCTTTGTGAGCAGCTTGAATTGGATTTATCATTATAACAATGTGGGTCAGCATTATAATTATCTCATCTGGTTTACAAATAGGAATGCAGCATGGATGCAGACTTTGAGACTGGGCTTTGCAATGGAGATCCTTTGGGCAAAGGACAGGAAGAAAATGCTGAAAAATGTTTATCATATTTCAGTATAACAAGCACATTGTTATTTTTATAAAATAGTTGTTACTGGAACACGTGGTAGATCTTGGATTATGGGTTGATTTTGCTGTGGGTAGACCACGTCACTTCACTGGGAATGTGGCAACTGAATAAAGTATTTTCCCATCCAATATTTACATTACTGCTACAAAAAGAAAAAATAATAAACAGAACAAGCCTGTCAAAAGCGAGGTGTGAATGCTGACTGGTTCTCAACACACACCACAGAAAACAAGGTTTACTCTGCACCAAGAAAAACCCAACATTTGAAACAATCTTCCTGCCTGGTGTGAAGGAGCAGGGTGGGAGTGGTGGGCAGCACTGAGGAGCAGCAGCACAGGGCTGGGGAGCAGAGCAGGGGAGCTGCAGTTTCCTCCCCACAAACATCCCTGGAATTGTCTGCAAGAGCTGCCACCCTCAGCACACCCTCAAGGGCTGGAGTGAAATTCTCTGAGACACAAAGCCTCTGTGCCTCCCAGTGAAGGATCACCCCGACAAATTATTGATTAATACCTACAGACACACTATAAATGAGGTGTAATTTATCAGGACACAGTGACAGAGTCTTTGCTTTCTTAAAGCTCATCTTCTATTCACTCTTCTAACTTGCTTTTGGCTAAAGCAATTTCTTGAGTTCATCTTTAGCCAAGTGTCATCTGTTCTCTCCCATAATCGTTACCCTTCTTGCTAATTAGTAAGGTTTAGCTTCCTCCTGTTACACACTTAATTAACTTCTCCACCTTTGGAAAAGCAATTTCCCCTGAACGAATTACTATCACGACTGTTTCATACAATGAACTAGTTCTAAGTATAGTCTCCAAATGAAGCAAGGCTGCTCAGGCAGGCACCAAGAGGTGCAGGGGACTTTGGGAAAGTGAGTGACTCCACAGGGATGGCAAAGACAACCACGATGAGGAAAAACTCAACGGGAAAACACTCACTCATCGTGCCACCATCAGGAGGGACAGGCTGAGGAAAGGAAGAGATGAATTATGGCTATTGTGTGTGGCAAATGTTGTTCTCCAGCATTCATACAGGGCCTTCCTGCTCTTGTAATGGTTTTGGCTGCACAATGCAGGCAGCTCAAAGCTCCATTTGTCACCTGCTCCCTTTGAACAGGTCCGTACCAATAACAACCCTTCTGCTGAGAGGCTGGGCCTGAGAGGCAAGGCACAGAAAATGAGGTGGCAACACAGCAACAGATAGAGATAAATCAAGTGGTCACAGCTTAAATGAATGGCAAATCCCTGGGACAGAGAAAGTGTCAGCCCCTGGATTGCTTCCCCCTCCAAGACAAGCTGTCTATCAGGACATTCCTTCTTATGGAATTTAGTACAAATATCGAGTTAAGTCCTCCTATCACATCTCTTATAAATGTAAACCAGAGGAAAATCAAGTGTGTTCTACTGATACAAATTTAAGCAATGGTTTATGGACTCACAATGTCTGGCCCAGATTCTCTGTGATGTGTTCAAACTCCTACTTAAATGAGGAAAAAAAAAAAATAGACATACATTTATATGAGTTTTCTTTGTAGGACTAGGCCCAGTGTCCCTATCTCGTTGTTGGCACCAAAAACAGGAAGCCATTAGAATCAGAAAATGTCCAGACCCTAAATGCCATCCCTGAAATCAGAGGATGTCCAGATCCTAAATGCCATCCCTGAAATCAGAGGATGTCCAGATCCTAAATGCCATCCCTGAAATCAGAGGGTGTCCAGATCCTAAATGCCATCCCTGAAATCAGAATATGTCCAGACCCTAAATGCCATCCCTGAAATCAGAGGATGTCCAGACCCTAAATGCCATCCCTGAAATCAGAGAATGTCCAGATCATAAATGCCATAACTTCAATTTCAGCTGGTCAGAAAGACACCAAATGTCCCTCCCTGTCAGTTGTGCTGTAAGGAAAGCACTCATGAGAAATGACAGAGGTTTTTAAATGCTGGGTCTGTTTGGAGGAATTCACACAGACAGATCTTTGTCTTCCTTCATCCCAGCCAGGACTGTGGATTTGGTTTGTGTCACACTCATCCACCTCCCACCTGGGGCCAATTTAATGCTCACAGTTTAGAGTAAATGGAGAAATATGATTGAAATGTGAATATCCTAATAACAAGTATCTTCTCAACAGGCATTAGGAGCAAATAATGCATGCAAGACCTCCTCAGATGCACATATTAGATCATTATGTTTATTTTTCATTATTAGCACCTGTCATTCAGATGAGTTAGAAAATGATTTCTTCACAGAATTGAAATGCTTATTGTGAGGAGAGTATCAAAATGTTAAGTGCCTGAAAGATATTTTTTTTATTGGTAATTATCTGTTTCTTACTTCCTTTTTTTTTCCAATTTGGCATTTCTGGCCTTTTATGTTGTTCCAATATCCATTGTTCCCTGGCCATTTGTGAAAAACAAGGTGTGGAGTGAGTGATGCACACAGACACGAGGTAAAAATGCAGCAGGTACTTACACAAGCCACATACAGAGAGTAATTACAACAGAAGTTATGAAAACAGTGATTATTTCACTCTTCTCATGGTCCTGCTGCCTCTTTTGAAACGTTCTACAAAAAAAGAGACTCATCTGAGTGCCTCCTCCCTGCTTTCTGTCTGGGAAAACTGTTGTTATCTGTGACTTTGTCTTCCCTCCTAATCTTCTCAAGAATCAAATAAGCTTTTCTTGGCTTTATATAACAAAAGGAAGAGCAATGCAGCATTTTTCAGATGATAGTGTATTAAGATTTTCAATAATTGAGGGACTGAAAATCTTCCAACATCAAAAGCAGAAGCTGTTATTTATCATGATTGATTCATACAGGAGCTAAGACATCTAAATCCTAAGGAGATGAACAGTGCCTGGGGAGATCACATAAAACCCCTGAAGTTCATGTATACAAAAATATTCTTATTTGGTTTCCAAATATTCCCAAACTTCAAACAGGTTTAAGCTGTGAATGTACTGCAGGATGTATCAAACATATTCTTTATAATCTCCCTGGTCCCTGTCAGAGGCAGAATTCTGGGGCCATTCTCCTGCTCTTACTGGAGTTAGACATCAAGATTTAGAGTCTTTACCTTGTAAATTGTTGGAATTAACAATTACAGTTCTTTTCAGTGGATGTACTCTGCTTCAGCAACAAAAGGTGAGTTGTATAGCTGCTAAACAGTATCAATTTAAATTTAGACTAACCATGCACAGAAACTTTATTAAACTGTGGGAAGAGCTATCCTCTGTGCCATTTCCACCAGAAACTCTGGGAACTGGGGGCTGGAATTGTTGATCCCTCTCCCATCTCCTGCCTGCAGATTAAGGCTGTGTTTGGGAGGAAATCACATTTCATGGGGTAACTGCACATCCAGAAAAGGAAGTATGCATTTAAATTGCTCAATGCCTCTGCAACATTTGTCCCTTTTCCCTTAAAAGCTGTTGGCCGATAAATGCTCTGTGACTTCTGTGACACAAAAAACCCAAGACAGACAAGCCAAGACACACATTCAGCTTTTCAGCCTCCATGGAACTGTAAGTGCCACAAACCAAGATACCCATCAGAAAATGAGTCTGGAGGTTTCAGAAAAGGAACCACTGCCATGAACATCACGACAATAATTCCTGCATTCCTCCTCCTGTGACACAGAACTCTGTGGGCATCTAGCAGGGAAGAGGGAGATTAGAACAGGAATATTTTGTGTGGCAGTTGAATGCAAAGGTCAGGTTAGCTGCAAACAATTATACTCCAGCAAATTTAATTAAGGCAATCAAAGCATACAGCTTTCAATAAATAGTCATTTTATACAAAACCTTTTGTCTCTACAGACGTTTCCTTCTGTTTGTGCTTTGGTTCATCCTTAACATTACTGATTCTCTAAGGCAGGTAGAAATCACCTTGGTAAAAACCTAACCCTGGCAGAGCTTTTCTTCCTGCAATGCCAGTCATTATCCAGATAATTAAACACCCCCATATTTAATGAAAATAGAGGTAGAAGCTCTGTTAAAGCAAACGTAAAGCAAAATTAATAAACATAACTGCCTTATTATTCTATTCTAGTTGTCTTTCATCCGGACACCAGGAGAAAGGGAAGAAAAAGGTGCCGCTTATGAAGACCACGTTTCTTTAAAAAAATTATGACAATTCAAATAACCTTTTTTTTCCCTTTTAATTAAAAAGATACATTAGGACACAAAGCTAGAAATCTGAAGGTTTAATTAATCACATTGAGTTTAGCTAATTTTAGCTTTTACAACTCACTTTAGGTCCCAGAGTGTCCCGCAGCAAGCAAGAAAGCTTTAATAGATCCATATGGATCCTGAGATCGCCACTGAAGTTGTTCCAGGATATTATCAGAGACACAGATGGGATTTTCAGAAGATGTTACAAAAGCCTTTCCTTCTGCAAACATCCCCGAGGGCATTCCCCAGCTACCAAGATTATTCGCTAAAATATCAGCTAGAGCTGGTCAAGTAGCAAATGCATGGATTTGGGGATGCCTCCCTCCCCTTCCCAAATAAAACCACAAATTGTGCTACAGCTCATGAGGCCATGTCGCTTGTTACTGGCAAATATCCACATCCACAGAGGAGATTTTCATATTTTCCAAAGGTTTTACTGGGATCTCCCTCTGAGAATTGGCCCTGCACTATTTCTCCCGTTTCTTACCCCGGGACTTGATCCATTTCTCTCTCCAATCATTAAACAAAAGCAGCTCAGGGCCATCGATTTGGTGGCAGCTGTGTGGCACAGAAATAGATCCAATGGCAAGGAAATGTCTTCCCAGTGACAGAGAACCATTTAGCTGGTCAATATTTGGTAATTCTCTGTATATATCATAGCAAGCCAAAGAGTTCAATTGTCAAGAGGCTGGAAAATTCTCCATTTAACATGCAAGGAAAGAGTTATTTGTGAACAGCTCCTTCCTTACCACCTACTAGAAGAGAAAGAGAACTGAAAATTTAGATTCTCTTTTTGTGTACTAAATTGCACAACTGAAAGAATTTTTACAAATCATCTTCCAGAAAACGGTGAGAAAATTGTACCCAATCAGGCACCACAGTTAAGAACTGAGAAGAAAGAAAAAAACATATATAAAAAAGAATCCCCAAACAGATACCTTACATGATTTAACTGAAAAATAGAGTAGCTCCTTCAAATTTATTACATTTGTCTTTGAGGACTGTTATTTGTAGGTCCTCTCTTCTTTGCTGCATGACTGAACATTCAAGAGTGAGACCTTTAGACTCGAACATGACTTAACCTGATAAATTTCTAACTCAATTTACAGCAACGTCATGCATATGCTAAACCCCATCCAACATTAATATTTAATGAAGAAATAAACCTGCCACAAGAATAAATTTACAGCACATTTAGCGAGCAGCATTTTAGAGGTGTCTGTCGAGTAGGTTTTGCTGTCGAGACAAGGTTTTAAACTGCCAATAGTTTAAAAGTAGTAATTTTTCATTGCATTTCATTCGTGAGCTCTGCTCCTTTTAAGAGACTCCAGGCTGTCAAGGTTAATTGAACCCTCAGGGCCCTCAGAATGACTGAACTCGTTGGGGCTCTGCTGGCTCCAGGCTCAGCTCCCTGATTCCTTTGCTCTAAATCTTGTCTCCAATGATCTTCTTCATAAATATAATTTCAACTTTAATCTCAACAATTACGATCTGCTGATCTAATTCTCTGATTTAGCCCTGCGTCTATCTGGCCAGACTAAAATCTCTGTCTTTTCTGGCATCTCACGATCAGCTTAAAACACCAAACTCCAAAAAATGAGGAGCAGAGGAATAGACAGCTGGAATTTTCCTCCTGTCTAGACAGCTCGACCTCCACCTGTGAGTGACACACTCACTAAAAATCCACATCCAAACTTTCTGCCAGCAAACATCTTCCAGAGTGTTCCTCACAACAGCCCCAGAGGCATCTCAGACCTCCTGGCCCACCCATGACCAATATCTGGTGACTTTTCTCTCCCAAGTCCTTGTTTTGGGGGCAGATCAGCAAAATCATTGCATTTTCAGGTCAGCATTGAAACCTCCCTCAGCAGCCCAGGGGGGGTTTTTGCCCTGTTTGGAATCCTGTGGTCACAAAACTCCTTTGTTTTACTAAAGCCAAGTGCTTTTATTCAGAGGTCGGAAGAAGCATCAAGGCACAAAAGACATAAAGGAACAAACAAGCTTTGCTTGTACTTAGTCTCATCTAATTTTATGCTTCACTACAAACAAAATTAGCTACATTTCCCTGCTAAATTAGTCTAGCACCTCTAAACCAGCTTTAGTCTCCAAGCAAGTGCAGGTGCTTCAGTGTGTTTAGAGGACAGATTCTCCCTTAGGAAAACTGACTATAACAGAACTTCAGCTTTCCTTCTGAAAGAGAGCTTTCCAAAATTCAACTTAGCAAGTTTTCTGTTGGAATTCTAGCACAATGAACAAATGTCTATTCAACTTCCTTTTGTCATTCAGGAAGGAACAAATTCTCCAGTATTTTCTATTTTGCAGAATATTTTCCAACAGTTGATGAGTTATGTCGTTTTTTCAGGGCTCAGGTGTTCAGCCTCCTAAGGCAGGATGATTGCTGATGTCCTTAAAAAGGGCACATTTGCTTTCAAATTAAAATTTTATATAAATAAATTCGACTTTAGAAAGAGTCATGGAAAGAACATTCCAGCTTGAGAACTGAACTGGAAAGGGGAAAAGAAAACCCTCAGCAGAATGATAAAGTCATTAGAGGCCTTTATATGGACATAAGTGAGCTCAAGTGGGAGTCTAAAGTAGCAATCTCTACAACTTAAATTAACCACTCACAATCATTCCCATGAAATCAAAATATTAAGAGCAGCTTCTAAATTCAGAAATAGTCAAGTGCCTTATCAAAATGTATGAAAAATCAGTGAAACTAACCCAAAGGAGAAACTTCCAAGATCGCTCTCCTTGCCTTTACATATTTACCCTTTTCAGCAATCTACAGAAGATATTAATTTACGTGATATTTGAAACTCAGGTAACGTTGTGATTGATGGACTGGTGGAGTGATAAAATCACAGATTTGCCAGCTTGATAACCAAGTTATGGAAAAAACACAAGTTAAAAATCTGTAAAACTCATGTTAGGCAACGAGTGATGCCAGGCTGAACGTTCACCTCTGTGGGATCTGGTGGCTCAAGAGCACAAATGCAGATTAAACCCTTCCAGGAAAGCCAGCACACGGCCCAGCAGCACCTTTGTGCCATTTTCTGTTTCAAATGGGAGATGCACGGCCACCAATTTGCTTTAATGCTTTTAATCATGACCTTCCCTAAGCTGCAGCATCCTTGCAGAAGCAATTGAGTCTTTGGATTGCAGAAGAATAATTCTCAGAACATGGACAGCCTTGGGTCCACTTTCCCCTCAGGCAGTCCTTGCCTCCCCAGGGATCAGCTGTGTTTTGGAGATGTCACCATCCAAAGTGCTCAAATTTCAGTTTTCTCAAATATTCATATTCTTTTCATCTTTATTTTTTGCACTGAGAACCATTCCAGCTAGTGCTGACAGAAATGTATTTCTCTCTGCTTCAACTTTTCCTGATGAAAGCACTCCTTTCCTTTTCCCCGAGGAAGTAGTCACTGGAACTGAGCAGGATATTTATTTTAATGCAGGAAAGTATCAGCATATCTGTTTAGAAAGCAGCTTTTTCCACTCTGCTTTGTGTCAGGATGGGAATGCTAAACTGCATCTCAATTACTAAACCCCAGTGTGGAAGATTCATGCAGCCTCCTGCACCCAGAAAGGCTATAATAATTAACTCCTCAATAAAGCTGTAATTAATTATTGACAATTTAATGTCCCTACTTTTAACCTTAAATAACAGGCAGGAATTGCTGGCTGTCATCTCTTCTTTAGCACTGCCAGGTGCAGCACAGGTGTTTTCAATCAGGTCACCCCAACTCCATCAGCCACTTACACCATCCATTCACAGCAGCATCTTTCCCTGCAGAATCGTTAGGGATCCTTCATTTGAATAATTTATGTCAGAGTTTTATAATAGAAACTCATCATTTAGTAAAATGAGCCACTAAACAGACCCTACAAGTGCCTCATCTCCAGCATTTCCCACAGAAATGCTGTGGCTCTCTGCTGCTGATAAAAACCCACAACTGGGATATCCAACATTAAATTGTAGCCACTACATTGGATGTTCATCTACACCCTTTTCTGAGCTTTTCCTCTACAGCCACTTTGTGTTTTGAGTCTGTCTATTAATTTATAAGGTGTCTGCTGTTGTGGATAGCTGTTAAATAGTTAATAGGGATCTACTGCACTTTGTCCAGCAGCAGAACTGCAGCCTGCCTAATAAAAGCCTCCTGCAGTAAGTAATGATTCTCTCTCCTTTCACACCTCTCACACTGAATTCACAGTTGTATAGTTAAATATTTCACAGTGTACAGAAGAAAAAGGCTGTATAGCCTCTCCATGTAAATTACTTTTATACCACAAGGCTTTAGAAAGTCTCCAAGCTGAACAGTCCTACCCGAGTATATATTTCAAGTATATATGTTCAAATATTTTAAAATAAAAATAAAAAATAACTTCTCATCACTGAGGTACTGTATTGGCTAAGCTAAAATGATCTTTCCTGAGCACAGGTACTGTTACTGCAGGGGTGCAGCCTAATGCCCAAGGAAAGCCTTGAATTAATCCAGTTTTAATTGGCACCCAGAAATTCCCTCCAAGACAAATCTTTTCACTGAGAAAAGTTGTGGCAGGAGTTGCTGGTCACAGGCAGTGGAGAGAAACTCAACATGAAAAGGTCTTTCCTACGGGTGCAATGGCCTTAGTGGGGATCACTGAGACCAGAATTAATTACAAGAACAGTAATTCTGCAGGACAGAACCAGGGAGATCCAAAAGGCACAAAGCAGCTTCAGCCTCCTCTTGGCTGTGTCGTGTCCATTTCTGACCCCACAGAGCACTTGGAGTTCCACTGCCCCACACCAGAGCCACCAAAATCTGCTTTCAAACACGGTCTGAGAGAAGAAACAGATTCAGAATTGAGATTCAATGAGTTTAAGGAGTCTCCATCAGTCAAAATCTACTTTTTTTTTGCATAAACTACCTCTTTTATTGCTTTTCTGGCATAAAAGTTGAACTACCTCCGAAAGACTGCAGTTAGCACTTCCAGAAGAACAGGTAAAATTTTGTGAAAGTACAGACAGTGAGCTTTTAAGAATTGTCCATGACCCTTACGTTACACAAAACTCAAAAATGACCAAACATTTCACGTGACTGAAAGATCTTTGCACCGCTCAAAATTCATGAAGGAAATCTTAACAGAAATTTCGCTCGACAACTCAAAATTTCATGTTTCAAATTGTGACTATTTAACGGCCAAAATATTTTATTATTTCAGAAGTGCTCATTCAGGGGATATTGCGTGTACATCTAATTTTAAGTTCCAGTTCCTGTGTGGATCACTAGATGGCACATGCCCAGCTTGGTGAACTGGGTTTTTGCAGAAAAGATCTTTGTAAAGCCTCTTCTGCAGCGAAGGAGTACCAGGAAAGTTAAGACACTGCTTTGCAATCTGCTAATTATCTGTCTATTCAAGTCCTTATTTAGCATAAATGCTTTCAAAACAGATATGAAAACAAGGATGTCCAAAACAAGGAAGAGCTCTTATTATTTAAATGCAGCTGGGGGAAAAAAATTTATGGGATGTCTCGAAGAGCTGCAATTTTTCTTATATTTTCTGAGGCAGCTTTCTTGTCCTGATTGTGTGTGCGTGTGTTTGAAGTACATTAAGTGGTTGAAATACAGAATGATTCACAAACTAACATTCTGTTTTATCTTTATTTTGGGAAATACGTTTGATCTGTCGAAAGCCTTGGTTAGATGTAAGAGGTTATAGAACCTTTTTTATTTTTATTATAGATATATTCTGTTTTTCAAATGGAAGGCAAAATAGGCAAGTGAAGGCTTTCATTTAGTCAGGGCTGGGGCTGGAGCAGATAAAAGCATTTGGGGCTGAGAATAACCCTGTTATTACACATCATCTGTGAGTAGCCCTGATGTTCTTGCTTACCAAACAAGCCTTTTAAAATATAAGATACATTTTGTGATGAATGCCTAGCAACAGACAAACTCCTTTGAAATAAGTGCCTAATTTCTCCTTTCCAGCTGTTTCCCTCTAAATGTTTCTGGGTGATTTCAGCGATGTTTTCCTGTCTGGTGACACTCAGCCCCCAGCCCAGTGAAGTTTTTCAGCATCAGCCCATCCCCATCAGCCTCAGCCAACCCCAACGAGCCCTGAGGTTTCCCACCAGCCCTCAACTTTGCTATTCAGCACAGAATTCTGACATTAACCTTCATCCAATGTGCACCAGGGCATGAAAGCTGCCCGTGTGGCGAGCTGACAGCTGCACGTGCCAAGCCCCTCTCCTTCCCTGCAATCCAACACCAGCAGATCTGCAGGATGGGATTTCCACTTGCTCCATGCCCAGCTGGAGCCAGCTGCAGTGCCAGCACAGCAACCATGCAGTGGCCACACTGAAAAAAATCTGATTTCAGGGCTGGCTGTGTGTCCAGCACACTGCAGGCTTCGGTCACAGGCAGAGCACGAGCTGAAATATTCTAAATATTCTTCCACGGGCACAGCACAGCCCTGCTGGAAAAATGTGATGGTAAAAAAATACTTGGAGAAGCTGTTATAGATTCCTCAGAGGGCATATTGCTGAGATTCCTTTATTGAAGTCACAAGTTTCCTTTTGCTTGCACATATTCCCTAACACTTCCTGAAGTTTGTCACCTTCGGGCTTTCAGTGAACTCTTATTAAAATGAATTTGGCATCTCGTGCCTTGGATTTAATTCCTTTTATTTGTTCATGGGCATCTAGAAGTAAAGAGTGTGACATGGAAAAATAACTAAAAATAACAAAAAATAACCAAAAAAAGGGGAAAAAAAAAGAAGATAACAGTTCTTTTGCAATCTACCCACTCACCATCCCCCAAAATCTAATGTGCAACATCAGAGCAGCATTTTAGTGCTTTGAGAACTCCCCATACCCTCTGAAATTGAAGAGGCTGCACTCAAAATAAAGTCAGTTTCTGAGAAACTGAACCAGAATACAGCCTCCATCAGTATAAAATTAAAATAAACCAGTTTTAACCAGTTATTGCAATGTAAAACAGATTATAGAGGGTATAGAAGTGCTCTCCAATCCATCACACCTTGCATGGGCCAAACCATATCCAGGCTGAATTATTCACAGCCATGAGGGAGCACTGTCCTTCAGCTTTGACCACTGGGGAACCACTACAGCTGCACAGGTTGTCCGTGAGTTTTAGACTATGAAATTAGATTATTTCCTTGTATTTTAGGGATAAAACAGAGAGGACATCAAGTAGAGCCTGAGGAAGAGTTTTTGCCTGTCTCGTATGAGCTACCAGGGAGAGGTCAGGCTCCATTCCCTCACCCTGGAACCTTTGGGATCCCTTGCCCTGCTGCAGGGGGTGGGAGATGCTGCTTTGGGTGCCAGACATTGCCCAACACTCACAATCCTCAGCTGGAAGGGTTGGTTGGCTCCTTCCAGCCCCCTTGGAACCACTTGAAATCCAGCCCAGTGCTGCTGGAAGGACTCTGGGTATGAACCACATGTGGCTGTGCATCTTCTGACTCCAGGAAATAAAATCTCTCGGGTGGGAGCAGGGGAGAGGAGCTCACGAACAAAGTCATGAGGGAAGGCAAACTGTGCAGTCACACAGAAGGGTTTGTGTGTGGCAGGCAGAGGAGAGATTGCAAAGCTGGTTAAATGAACTTAGCAAAGCCTCTCTGCTGAGGGAACCCCCTGGGCCAAGCAGCCACTGCAGTCCCTTTGTGATAAAAATCAGCTGTAAAATCAGAGTAAACCCCTGAGTGTGGTTGTGCTTGTCCAGGATGGGACAGTACATTTATGTAGCCAATAAGTAAAACTTTTGGATGGGCTGGGGTTGATGTTCACTGGAGCCTCCAACAGATCCCTGGGCAGGCAAACAGCGACAGCTCCTCCTGTCTCTGGCCAGCACCAGAATTTTGGCCTGGATTCACCAGGAAATGTGGGACAGCAAATTCTCCTCATCTTCCTCTTCTCCTCATCTTCAGCTTGCCATCTACTGCCAGCTAAATATTGACTGCGTTGGAGGGCTCCAGGGAGCAGAGATCTAATCTTGTTCCTCTCTCTCTTTCCAAACTATTTGTAAATCCACCAAACTCCCCTCATTATCACACAGCTGCCAGCCTGATAACGCCCCTGGCACAGGTCAAGGTTTTGATAGCAGTAGTACATTAAACATCAAACATAAAAATATATTAATTTTAAATGCAATTTGAGGCTGTTTTGAACTAATTCTTTGAACAAGCTTGCTTTGCAGAGGAAATTAATGAAAAGTTAAAGGCCAAAACAAAAAGCTACAGGAGAGACTTGCTATTTTCATTAATAAGTAAAATAAATACTCTGAAAAAGCCTTTCTTAATTTTTATTGCTCTCAATGCTTTTAAAAAGGCTCCTTACCTGACACACTAAAGCTCCAATAGCACTAAATGCTCAGAAAACATGTACTCCTTTTGTGCAACCCTTCAGGATGACATATTTACATCCATGCTAGGGGATGAAAACAAAGAAAACTCAATTCCAGCAACATCCAATGCAAAGTTAAATGCCAAGAAAAATTATTCCAAGAGAAATAACGCATTAAAGAAATACAGAATTGGCATTTCAGTTGTGCAGATGACTCAGTCTGCATTAGTTTGTTTTAAAATTCATATAATGAGTAGAACATCTGCCTCCTCTGAACCCCTGCCTCTATTATTTCCATGAGGCAGAACTATCAGGGAAGGAACCAGGAGCAGAAGGACACTGAAGGAGCTGCTTTCCAAAATGAGACTCACTCACAGAAGTCAAAATGCTGTTCCACATTCCTTCTTATGTCATCCCCATCCTGGGGAGTTCAATTTTAGTGGCACAATTTTATATGGCACAATATAAAACCTACTGATATTATTTTCTGGACTTTGCTGAGGAAATCGAGGTAATGAGGAGAAAATCATAAAAAAGGTGTAGAGGAAATAGATGCCAGGAGATGTATTCATGACCATTGTGAAGGGAGGTGCACATCATTTTGTTCCTGTGACTGAAATCCAATCTGCCCAGATTTTGTTGTGTAAACCAGGTGAACAGAAAATAAATTTGTTCTAAAATAAATCAACTATTCCATACCGGAGGAAAATCAAATTCAGAGCCGGAAATCAAGATTCAAAAAGCCTTTACAGAAATAATGAAAAATGGGCAGACATAATCAAAATAACTTGGACTCATTTTGTTGGTACAGCTGTAAAGACATCTTTTAAAGCTGGTCTTCTTCTGCAGATCACAAAAAGGAAGGTGCCAGCCTTTGCATGCCACCAGTGGCTTGTTTTTCCTTAAGTGTTTGTTTTGCCTTGAGCCTAATGAATTCTGTTTGTAAAGGTTAATTAGCTTTCTCCTTTAATTCTACTCGAGAGCAGAACTATTGCATCTCAAACAAATCAGGAAATATGCATCCAATTATTATTCCAAATGCAAGCCAGTGGAATATTCCAAATATCCTCCTTCTTTCCTTTTAACCCTTTCCTGCAGGACTGCTCCAACACCATCCAGGCACAATCTGTGCAAGACAGAAATCCTGATTTCCAGAATCACCAGCTGGGCTCTGGCCTGCCTGAAAAGGCCCCAAAAAGCTTCAGATGCTGCATTTTGTACAAAGAAATGTAAATCCCCGTGGCCAGTATATTCCACATAAATCATAAAAAATAAAATAAGAGGTACAGAGATGTTCCTTATTTAAACACAGGGACTCAGCAGAAGCTTTTCCTGCCACCCAACACAGGCTGGTCAGGGTGGTGGAACAGATGATTTAGAGGAAAGCTAAAACACAATATGCCCAAGATTAGAGTTCAAGTTAATACCATTAATTGAAAGCACTAACCACTCAAAAATATTGAATTTTAGCAGTAATTTCTATTCTGGAGGATTATATTTTCTGTCTTAATAGAATAGCGTGCAAAGTCCAACTTTTTGTTGGTGTTATTTCATAGAGTAAATTTTCTTTCTTCATGACTGGGTGCATTTTTTGTATTTTTATCAGGGATATGCAGACGTAGGAAGAATAGAAGAAATCAATTGATGCAGGGGACTAATGGCATGGTTGGGTTTCTTTTTTGCCACTCCTGTTCCTTAATATTGCTAAAAGTTGCACTCATTTTTCCAGCTCCACACACACTAAAATCAACAGGTACCATCAAACAAGCCAGGCTAAATAATCTAGACTGCTCTCAGATACCAAAAGTGTTTTTACCTCACAACACATAAATTACCAGTAAGCATAATCAGTTATTTGGCATAAAATGCAAATAATCTGTTCCATTACTGTAGAAGTATCTTAATCAAGACTCTAAAATTAATGCAATGATTCAGAAAACACATTACTACTCAAACAAAAATATTAGGCATCTGTGTTTCCTAAATATGTTTTGCTAATTTATCAGCAGCAGCTCCTTCCCCAGAGGCTCGTGGTGCACGAATTTCCACTTTTTGGTCTCTGGTTTGAAGCACCCTCTCGATTTTCACAGGGCTGCAATTTTTCTCCTCCACTCTTAACTTGTCACAATAAGACCCAAAGTGATGCAGACAGTGCTCACACAGCTCAGGAAAGGTTCTTACATTTGAAATTGTGAAAAATGTGTGTTCTTACACACATAGCCCATGTCCTGGATTTTCCAGTGTCTTGTAATACCCCGATTTGAAGAAATATAAATACAAGCTTTATTGTGATATGCATAATTCATATATCATTTATTTGGATGCTGCTTGATATTCCTACAGGTTCAAGCTTTTCCTGCTCTGAGTTGGAATAGATGAGATCAGAACATGAACACTACTAAACTTTCATTAAGGAAAACAAATAAATAAATTCTGAGGTGATCTAGGGCTCAATCCAAGAGTTCTGCTCTATGGGCTCTCAGTGTCAAAATTCATAAAAAAAAAAATCAGGTAAGAATTAGTAATTGGTAATTACTAACTTTTGCTCATGGGCTCTCAGTGTCAAAATTCATAAAAAAATCAGGTAAGAAATAGTAATTTTAGTCTATTGTTTTTTGACCTCATGACATGAATCAAGGGGTATCAATATTGCAGTTACACTAAACAATAAAAGGATCCTTCTGCAAGGCTCTGAATCTCAAATACTAAATTAATATTAAGCTGATTTTAATCTTTGAGGAATCCCTCACAAATATTCTCTTTTGTTTTCTTTCTTGCTTCTATTTACAGCAGGGTGCCACCAAAAACTGTTATATATAAATTTATATCTTTATTCTTCATCACAGAATGTATACAAACTTGTAGGCTTCAAAATTAATTCATCTGCAGATTTCAACTTTTTTCCCCATTTTTCTGGCCTCCTAACAGCTTGGAAAAATGCTGATTGGGATTTGCATTTTATTTTAGCATGAAGATATATTTGTTTTTATAATTAACTATTGACAAGACACTCTGCTACAGTATCCCACAATAAAATGTGTAAAAGGATTCCCTGTACTTACAACCAATAGTAATTTAATCATGGATTGGAGTTTTAATTGCTTTCTTTGAGTAATTTTCATCATATTGACAATTTGAGCTTAGGCTTCTTATACTGTTCTGTAAAATAATTTTGTCCCTTATTGACACAAATACCCTATAGCCAATTTAGTCAGCCATTTGGTATATTTAAGCTTTATTCAAATTTAATGATCTAAAAATACACAAAATCTTGAACCAGTAACTAGACAAAAAGAACACAGCAGGGAAAATATCTCAGTATGGTGAGATTTATGCAATTTTTGTGATTTTTAAAGCCCATCCAACCATGGGAGCAAGGTTTTCCATGATGGATAAACAGGGAAATTAATACTCTACTTGATTAAAACTCATCCTAAGGCTGGCAGCTTTGCAGGACAGGACATGGATTGGAGTTCCCTGGCTCACCAGGAAAACAGAAGAAGGTTTTTTTGTGAGACAGGCACAGCAAATTTTCAGTCCTCCCTTCTCACCATGGATAGAGACAGGATCCTAGGAACTAAACAAATCTTTGAGCTAGCCCAGAATACTTTTCCTCTTATCACTCTTCTCAGAGGAAGTTTTATTTTAATTAATAATATTCATTAGTTACAGAAACAATCTGAGAAAAAATAGGAAAATAAATTTGAGGGACATCCTGCAGCTATGACAGAAATCATCTCCTTTGGGAAGAGACTCTCAGCCCCAGCTGACTGTAGAAAGAGGCAAATTCCCTGATTCAATCATTGCACTTCCAAATACTTTCATGTTTCACTCTCTGGATGACACGGGGGAGATTTTAACTGCTGGAGCTGTCCAAGGCCATGAGTTAGAGCTGCTGGAAATCCAGATTTTACAGGGAAAGCACCCACAGCAAACTGGATGGGAACTGAATGGGCAGCACAGAAAATGTCCTGAGCTGGGGGGATCCCCTGGGATCCTCAGCCCAAGGCTCCCAAGCAGTGCCTGACAGACTTGGCCAAAAACTTCAATTCTGGCAGGGGAGACATTCAGAAGAAAACTTTGTCAGAAAGGGCATCCTGACCTTCCTCTGGATTAGAAAGCAGGAATAATTCTGAAGTTAAGCATTTATTTGCCCCTAATAACAAGGCAGCTAATCTTTTCAGATTAGCAGAACATGTTTATAAACCTTCTCCAAAGCAGGGAGCTTTGAGCTCCAGGCTTTGTTTGGGATATAACTCTGTGTACCATGAATTAATAATTCAACCCCCTAAAAAAAGCATCCACAGCATTCATCACTGCTCAACAAACAAAACATTGCTCGCCAAGCCAGAGCATCCTGAAATGCAAATCAGCAGGGGAGGAAAGGCCAGGGTGTCCCTGTGCTCCCTTCTGGGGCTGGGCTGTCCAAGAGACGAGGGACAGCCGGGATTTTAAATCTTATTTTCATGTTAAAGCAGCACAGCAAAGCTGGAAGGACTTGTAAGAGATCATCCACCCCAACGAGGCAGCTCTGCTAAGTTACTGCACTTTGGGACATTCCTCTGACTTATTCACACAGAGAGATTCTGTGGGAATCAGCATTTTATTCCATGGACTCCCAAACATCAGATTTGTGTACAATTGCTCTTAGAGGAAAAAAAAAAAAAACAAAAGCAAAACACATTCCTTTACACCTCATTTTTACAAACTGCCTGAGAAAACTTAGGGTTAATATATGGTTAACCAAATCTGCCTCTGCTTTATTTTTTATTTTTTTTCAGGGGATATTGATCAAGAGAAGCTGTCCTTTGCTTTCCATGGAGGTGACAGGACACAAAATGAAATGTCAGGAATTTGCAGTTGATATCAGCCAGCACCTGAATATAATGAGATTGACACTTCAAGAGAAATGTGTTGTGGTAGTTTAATTAATAAAGAACTTCTGTGTGTGTGTGAGGAAGAAATGGGAGGGCAAGCAGGCAGGAGTAGGTAATGCTTCCACAACTAATGTTAGTTCAAAAATCATTAAATTTTATAAAAGCTATTTTCTCAGAAAAAAATAAATAGTCTGATGGTAGTCATTCTTCTAGCCTTGATTATTCATAAAACAGCTTAGCCTCTGTTAAGTGTTTTATAAAAGTATAAACATTTCCACAAAACACATCACTATATTTTTATATATTTGTAAATAAAATTTAACCAAATTTTAGTCCTCTATAATTCATAAACATGGGGGAAAAAAATCTCTGCTTTAGAGAACTAATTTACAATTCTTTAATTACATTTACGGAGCACATGGGATATTTTTAAATACTCAGAATTTATTTTTTTTTAAAGACATCTCTGACTAGTGGCTGGGATTATTAAACGAACAACTCTGAGCATTTCAATTCATGGAGAATAAAATACAGTTCTCGACGGCTTCATTTATGCTCTTAAAACACAAAGTAATGGAAATTTCAGAATCTAAATAGATTTTTGGGTTTTTACAGGTTCAGTTTTTAATATATTACCATTTAAGGGAAAATAACATTTCTCTCTGGAATAAAACTGTATTTTGACTTCTGAGGCAGTGTGGTGATCTGTTAGGAGTTAAGGGATTGTTTTTATTAAATTATGTTTTACCCATCAAAGGAGAGTTGTTTAACTCTGGTAGATAACAGCACCCATGTGAAAAAAGCTGCTGGCACCAAATTCCAGCCACAATCCAACAACCCAACAAATGCCAGAAATTATATTTGGAGGTAACTCCAGACCCTGCTGGTAACATTTCATCATTAGATCATAGTGACTAAAATGACATGAGAATAAAAGTCTTTAGGACAGAAGTTAGAAAAGTACACCAAAAAATTATAATTTTATTTATCCTCTTTTTCCTCAGCTCTTTCAATTTTCCTGACTTTATTAACAAGTTTTTACCACTGGCAGGACAGCATTAATGTACAAATATTAATCCCTTCTACAAGTACATTTCTTACTCATTCACAGAAATTTGCACTGTGTACAAATTTAAAACAACCTGTTTAAGTTGAAAGCATAAACAAACAAACAAACAAAACAACAACAAAAACCCCAATAATGTACATGTTCCAAATATTTTTTTCCCTTCCCCAAAATGCACCAAAATTCAACTTTTCCTTCTCTTCTAACAAGCCCTGCCACATCCCCTGTCCGCCCTGACACTTCTGGCCATGAAGGAATATTCTCATTTTTGCAGCCAGGTGACAAAGGCTCTGCAGCTTTATCTTACCCAGACAAACAAACACCTGCCAGAGTCAGCTCCTAGCTGATAACAAACTCACAGTGATAAGGCTGCAATCAATTCTCATCAAATCTGGCTCTGAGGTGGTTTTCAGAACCCCTGACACACCATCACAGAGTGCAGTCATGCTGACTTTGAAAAGTTGGTTTAAACTGCTGTCCATTAAATTCTGACGTTATTAAATATTCAGGGGTTTTTATCTTCCATTCAAATTTAAGTTAACTGTTTTCTCAGACAGGCACAGGATTCTGTACACCTGAGAAATATCCTCTACAATAATTTTCTGAATTTTATAGAGAAAAAGAATCAACCCACGATTTTTTTTTCACTAAACACCAGCCAGGCATCTTCAAGGGAAAAAAAATGCAAGTTTTAAAGATGATTTAACTGTAGTCAAATAATTTGGAATTATTTAGGAGAGAGTCAGAGGAGAAGAGGCAGCCAGGATGAAATACTTGTTTCATTACAACACTCCCCCAATATTTAGGAAAAAACACCCCTGCCATCAACAAAGGTCCAGCAACAGAAATAAAATCTGCATGTGATTTATACCTAAATTGAAAAGCACAATATGTTTTGCAATTCCCATATGTACATAATCTCTTATTCATTAAAGGAAAACAAAACATATACTGTGCAATTTAGAACTAATTTATATCTCAGTGACAGAGAGTTGATTAAGGGACACCACTGATCCTCAAGCACTGGGATCAGCTCCTGGCTCAGATATAATGCAATTTACAGGCATCATTTTATCTCAGACAAGGAGGGGCCTTTGTTAGAAGATGATGCAATTATGAAGTGTAGGGGAAATTCTGTATTTCTTGCAGCCACTCTGGACATGAAGAGAAACATGAAATTTCTGCCCTGCTTGGCTATTCAGAGACATAAAGAGAAACGTGAATTTTCTGCCCTGCTTGGCTACAAGGAGGTGAGTTCTGAAGAAGTGGTTTCATTGGTAACACAGCATTTTTTCTGACTAGAAACCCCCTCAGGTACCTCAGCACAAAATCTGAACTACTTTACTCAGATGAAAACTTTAGAAAGCTTTAAAAATGAACCCCATCTCTTATAAACAGAACACTATTAGTATTTAATGTTAAGCCTATGGTAGCATACTTAGAAAGAACTCACTTTCTGAGTTTAAAACCGAGTTTAAATCCACAATAATTAAGAAATAATATGTGTAATCATACCTGTGATTCCTTCAGGGTATAAAGCAGATTTCTCTTTTCACCAAGCAGTTACTGATGGTGTAAAACAAACACCCAGCTCAGGCTTCCTCTACTGCCCTAAAACACCCAGCCTGAAGTTGTTTAAAGTACTCTCACCTGCAATACCTAAACTGCCAAAAGGGTTTTTATTCCTAAAACGAAACACATGTTCCTTCAGCTGACCTGAGGGGAATCACCAGCAGAATGGGAGCACCCACCGCTGATGATTTAAAATTTTGTTATAAAGGTTAAAAGGACAGTGTGGGAGACAAAAGGTACATACTGTTTAGGACAAAATAAGAAAAAATGAGGAGCCCCAGAGTAGGCAGTTAATTCCTTTAAACCCATTAATCACAGGCACCCTGTTCCTGTGGAGGACAATGTTAGTGCTGCACCCATTTCTGGAGCAATCCTTGGGACTGGGCTGCCTTTCAAATTTCACACTTCAGGATTATGATTCCTGTGATTTTATAATTCTATGATTATTTCTCAAGGTGTTCCCATAGTTTCCACCTTTTATGACCTTATCAGTACTGCCTTCCATCTGAGTAAATTCTCATTTCCACTGACAATGCTGTTTTAGCCTGAAATAATCCCAATTATCCCATTGCACAAGGCCCCCAGCTCCAGAGAAATTAGGCATATGAAGACAAGGATTCTCTAAGACATTAAAAGTTGCAACTACATTTTCCTCTGGAGAGGCTTGGAAACAGAAATATTGCAAACTAAGTGTTGGCATTTCAGGATGTTCATGGCTGTTTTCGATTTTAACAAGATTTAGCAAATTCTCCCTCCTCAGTTAGGAAACTCATCTGTAAAACTCTGTATCAATCTTTCAGATGGCTGAATAATTCCCTAATTCCTGTGTAATTCAGGTAACAAACAAAAGGGTTGCAACAGCATGAAACTTTAAAGCTTCTAATCATGGCATATACAAATAGCAGGGTTATATTAGATGTGTTTCTGTCACTAGATTTCCTAGGGATAAATTGACAATAAATTATATTTTTATTATTATTTTGGGGTGCTGTTGTAGTTTGTCTTTCCCAAAACCTAATTAGGCTTATGTATAATACACCACTCAAAATTGTTCTATCTAGCCTGGAGTTAGTCTGATTTCTTCTATTCCAGGGTATTTTCCTTCTAATTCTTCTCCTGGGAATCTCTGAGCAAGAAAGACATCATTTGCTTCACTATACTTCTAACTCCAAATGTTGGGTGTTAGTATATTCTGTATATAATTGCTATGTGTTCTGAAAAAAAAGTGGAAAATAATAACAATAAAATCTCATTACCACCGGAAAAAATATGAGGGATTTTTTCAACTAATGCATCAGTTCTGACAATTTTGTTATTTATGAACAAGTTCAAATCATTTATATCAAAACTGAGCAAAATCAAGATATGAACTAAACAGAGTAGGCTTTGTTATTTAAAACAAAAACCCAAACATAAAGTATTTGTGTCAGGTACACCTCAATGAATTATAACTCTTTCAAAATCTGTTTGGAAGATTCCAGAGAACACAGCTGACAACCAAGAGTGTTTTGCTTTGGATTAACAATTCATTGGCTTGGGTTTTGTTTTTTTGAGCAGAAATCCTCCATCTCCGTGTTGCTTACTTAGGTAGGAGGATTTATTTGTGCATCTTACTTTTTATTCCATGCATTTGATAAGGGTGCAGCTTTACTGCTTGGCATTTCTGTGACATAGAAGGTAGACACAGAAATCCAAAGAGGTTATTTGCTGGAAGGGAAAGCTGGGAGCCAAAAAAAATAATAAAAAAAAAAAGTTGTTTTAGAGTTTTCACTGTGTTTTAGAACAGCTCCCTGTGCCAGGTGTGCTCAGTCTGTCACAGACATCATCCCTGCCTTCATGCTGCCATCCTTTCCTTTCCTTTCCTTTCCTTTCCTTTCCTTTCCTTTCCTTTCCTTTCCTTTCCTTTCCTTTCCTTTCCT
>JAWWMU010000210.1:2855614-2876976 GCA_035048155.1 Cinnycerthia olivascens
CCCCTTTCCTTTCCCTTTCCCTTTCCCTTTCCCTTGCCCTTTCCCTTTCCCCTTCCCTTTCCTTTTTTTCCCCCCCTTTCCTTTCCCCTTCCCTTTCCCCTTTTTTCCCCCCTTTCTTTTCCCCCTTTTTTTTCCTCCTTTCCTTTCCCCTTCTTTTTTTCAATCAGGGGAACTCATTTCCCCCCCTTTGTGTCCCAGTTCTCTGGATGATGCACCCAAGGATCCATCAGCTGGATGAGGGAGAAGGAGATTTATTTATGAGTAGTGAAATGGGTTTTTTGATCAGAAACTTGCAGTGAATAATGGAGATGCAGTGATTAAAACAGTTTGCTAAGACCTTCCCCTAAGAAAAAACAGACAAAATACTTCTGAAAAGGTTAAAATATTTCATCGTGTCACAAAGTGCTTTGATTTTGGAAATTCAAAACATGTTATAATTTTCATTATTTCCAAACACAATATTTTGTTGCCCAATTTCTAACTTTGTAGAGCGCAAATGAGATTTCACCTGGTTTGGTATTTATGTAAACTTTATTTTTTTTTAAAACAGCAACTGGCAGCATTTGCTGGTTTTGTTTGGTTGTTTTAGTTGTTGTTTTTTTTTTTAATGCACTGAATTGATTTCAATAGCTGTCCAAGCCCTTCAATTTTTCATGGAACAATGAAAATACTGTGCCAGGAAAAGGCAGGCCAAACACTTTCCAATGCACTTTAAACTCTGATCACAGAGCTCTGCTGGACCCCAGTTAAAGCAAATAAAGAGGCTGAGATTTCACATTTCATGGATTCCTGTTTGTTTTCCTTGGATGCAAGGCAGCTGCTGCCCCAAAAGGTGTGACTGCTGCATTTTATATTTTTCTTTCTCCTGTTATTAAGAGCACGCTGGATCCTTGAAACAAAAGGTATTCTGGGATGACCACGGGTCAAAGAGTTTCCCAAATTGGGAATAATTTTTGATAATTGTGATCAGATATTATTAATCCTTCTGCTGTTCATTGCAATGATGCAATAATGAAGCACTAATGTGTAATTAACGAGGAGGTAATGCTCTATCCACGTCACAGAAATTCCACTATAATTGGCCAATCCGTGTTTTACCAGTGCTTTAAACTGTTAATTTGTTTTTAAGAGTAAATGTAACATGAGTTAACAAATGTTGCTTTAAGTAAGGCTGAGCCCAGCGATTTTCCAATGACCTTCTTGGCTTTTTTGGGAAGCTTTGCCAGCTCATTCACTTACAAAGTGAGAAGGCAGAGTGGTTTCAAAACAATTATAAAAGCTGCCAATAAATTTCATTCAACTCTTCTTACTTAAACACAAGGTCAGCAAGGACAAAAACAGAGTCATTTTGAAGTCCATTACACCAGTTTTCAATTTAAGGGGCTCTAAATCATCAAAACAAGCTTTGGATTAATGTGGGCAACTCAAGATCTCCTTAAAAGGTTTGAATTTTGAAGGAATTGTTCTTCCTACTGAAATACAGATCTTCTAAAGAAGTCTGAAATTGGGCACCCAGGTTCAGTGGTATTTCAATATCATTATTATTATTATTATTATTATTATTATTATTATTATCATTGCTATTACTGTGGAGTTGTCCAGCTCATCTCAGCTGGTCATTCTGCTTTTCTCTGCCCCTGGTGCTGTCTGTGGACAGGAGCTGCAGTCACAGCTCCTCTGCTGATCCCACTCCCTCTCCTCGAGCCGTGGGGACAGAAGGATTCGCAGCACTCAGGCTGACCTCAAACCTTGTACAGCAATTCTGACATTTTAGTGGAATTACCTTGGTTTGGGCAAAATTTTCAAGAATTTGTGAATCCGGAATTGTCAATATACACGTTGAGACAATTCTGTTCCCATGAAAGCTGAAGGTTCTGTGTCTGTTCCACATAAAAAACAAAAATACTTCTCAAAAGTGGGTGAAGAGAGAAAAAAATCTGAGGAAAATATTTCCCTCTATTTCATTCTTTTGATTTACACACGTAACAAAAATGTTTCTCTAATCTTAGGATAAATTCTCCAGGGCTCCTCCATGGGAAATGTCAGTGAGCCAAACTGGTCTGTCCCCATACCAGCTTCACTGGGTGTTTGATTGTCACTGGTAAAATAATCTGGAGCAATATTCACACAGGTGTTTTGAGCTTTAAAACACCAAGGAGACAATTAAACTCTTCGGAAGCTTTGGTCACCTTTTGAGGCAAAAAAGAAGAATGAGTTAATGTTTATTTTAATGTCTCAATTTTTTTATGACTGAATGTAGGTATTTTAGCTTAGTTCTATCTCCACTTAAATAACGAATTTTAAAAAGAATAATTTAAAGTGCTTGAGCACTTTACAGGGAGTTCTTTCTAACTTTAACTAGATTTATAAGATTTTTTTTGAGTTACGTTGTGATCTAAATTGTCTCTCAAAAGCAAATGACAGTCTTTTAAGTTTGATTTTCTAACAAATCTTATGAGCATTCTACATGATGATCTTCTGCTTAAGAAACCTACATTTGTCTCTCTCATAAAGCAGATGTAAGATTTTACTACCACACTAAAATTCTTCCTTATAACACTACACTAAAACTGCCCAAAAAACACTTTGAAATTTGGTGTTCAAAACACACAGGAGGATCTTTCACTGGATGTAATGGGGGCTGTAAATTCAAGGTCTGAACATTACAAAAAATTTGATGCACACATTCCTGTTAACCAATTTGGTTTGTAGAGTTAGCCCAGAAAGAAAAACCCACAAAAGTTTTACATTCACATCTTCAGTGTAAAACAGGCAAATTTCTGTTTCCTATATTCCTGAGAAGTATTTGCATATTATATAGGTAGAAAAATATCTCTTATGAAATCACTAAACAAGGCAAAACTTCCTCTAGTGATGATTTATTGTTCAGATATTTTTCTTCAGGAAGGAAAAAGCAATGCATGCAAACTATGAAATATGCAGCCCCTTTAGAACAACTCCACTTAAAAGAGGTGCAAGAGAAAAATAATTTTGTTTGAGCACATGCAAACATTGATTTCAGTCTCCAGGCAATGCACTGCTCCGTGTATTTGTCACAATTCAATTTACATCCACAAGTAGCAGAGGATCAGCACAGCATCTCTCAGCTGGCAGGACTCAGCAAAAAATAAAATCCAGGGGAATCTCAGCCTGGCTGGCAGCAGCAGTGCAGGACATGGCTTGGCAGCAGGATTTGGCTCCCACTCGGTGGCTGAAGGATGATTCTGATGGAAAAGGGGCATTAAAATTGTCCCTCACCCCACTGCCAATCTGAGCTGTAGAAAGGTTTGTTCTGGCTTGCCCCATGAAATTAAAACTCCAATCTTTGTGGAGTAGATATTTTTGAGGGGTTGTATTTGTGTCTTACCTACACCACCAAAACCCCCAAGAAATAAAAGCCCAGGATGCAGAGAAGGATTTCACACTGCTCTCATCAAATCCCCTTGTGCAAGGTCATGCACATCCTCAATCTGCAGCATCCCCTCTAAGCACATTTTTCAGAAAGCTGCTGTTTCCACAAGCCAAAACTCCTTCACTTCCATGAACCACATAATACTGTTATTTTAAAGGCCCTCCAGCTTTTAATTTCCTTGTGTTTAATGGTCACACAATTCCAGGGCTGTTCCCACCTCCTGAGGTGCAGGAGCCATTGCAGAGCTGTGGGACACCAACAATTACTGAGATATTTTGGTTTTCCCACTAAGCAAAACCCACTGAAACCAGCAACACAGACATCCTATAAATTCTGAAGGGACTTTGCTTCATAAAAAATAATACATCATGCTGATCACACAAAGCAGGGGAGCAGCCAGTTCTTCCCAGCACTGGACACAATTCCACAATTCCACCTCATCCCATTCCCTTCAGCCCCTTGGTCCCAGCCAGTTCAATCTGCTGCAGGGTTTTTTTGGAAGATGGGGACACAGAAATGGATTTCCTGCTCCTTTCCTTGCACAAAAGCTGGGATCAGGGGGAGCTGAGGAGGAAAGAGGTGGAGCAGAGCCCATCCACCCTGTGTGTCCCAGCTCCCAGGAGCTTCCTCATCGTTTCAAGGACATTTGTACAAGAGCAAAGGAACCGTGAAAAATGAAAACAAAATATGCAGGTAATTTGCAAAAAGTGGTCAAATGATTTGGTTATGGTTTTCGACCTGTTTTTAGAAGCATCACTGAACACTTCCAGACTAGAACCACAGTTTAATTTTTTCAAAATATAAAGTTAGCCAGATTCCCTGAAAGAACTTCCCCCATCAGAATTGCAACAGGAATAATAGAAAATGATCAGCATTCTCGACATCAGATAATTTAAAATCCCAAGAACTTAACATAATTTCCTACTCCTATTAGGTAAAGCTGTATTAAATCCCTGTTCAATAGCCTGTATTATTCTCAGCCTGTGCCCACCTAGAAAACAATTCCATCATTTTACAGGAAACAGATCTTAAACCCACTATTTTGCTCTGGTAGCTGTGGTCTTTTTTTATACTTATTTTACATTCAGGCAGCTACAAAAAGAAACACAGAATGGAAATCAGGCCTGTTGAATACATCTTAAACACTAAATCTGACTTTTAGAAAATCAGGGTTATGCTTTTCTTCCTATGTAAAAATCCAACTGCATAAAAAAGTTCCCAAGGTTTCAGCAACACCAAAATTACAGCTAATTTATGAAAACTGTGTTAGTGCCTGCAAACCTTTGCTGTAAATTATGCATGCATGGAAATGCTGATGAAAAGAGGATTTCATTTACAAATGATTAGTACAAATTCAGCAGTCGCTATAGTTATGCCACTCTAATTTATTTTCTTGTAGAACATGCTGTTTGCCAGGTTTGGGCCATTTATTTCTCACTTTCCAACATCAACTTTTCAGACTTTAATGTCATATTATCTTTTTTATCCAAAGAAATGTTCATTTTCTTTCCAGGTCTTAGGAAAATGAAGTCCTTGGGTTCAAAGGTAACTCTTTTGATTAAAACATTTGCAGGTAGCAGTAAAAGTGATGCCCTTTTGCACACAAAGAATTGCTGAAATTACTGGGATTTCTACTGATGTGTTGAAGAAAATTCATATAATCACCTTCACCAGAGCTTGTAAAAATTTTTCCACTCAGCACAAAATTTTTAATTTTTTTAAAGAAATTCCTTCACTGTGTTCATTAGGATTTTGGTAGCAATTAGACCTCCCTAGGAGAAGAAAAAAAAAAACCAAAAACAAAGAAACAAAAAAACCAATAAAAAAGCAAAAATCCTTAGTGACTCATCATTCCAAAACTATTCCTTTAAATGAGTCCTTTAAATGAGAAGAATCCATAGTGACAGGCTAAATAATTTTTTTTTCCCAAAGATCCATGTTGGCTGGAAAATCAATAATGCCTTATATGAAACATATCCAAATGGAAATGAAAACATGGGTTCTAGGGAGTCATAAAAACATATTGTAGAAATCCCTTCAAGATTTATTATTAAATAGAGGAAATGGATCTTTGCAGTGGTGGTGATACTCTGTGGATTGTTTGAGGTAGAAAAATATTTTATTCTACAAGAGAATTTGTTACTTTCTGCTAAATCCTTTGAAATATTCCAGGCTGGGAAGTTGCAGTGCTGAGATCCTGTGTTTAGATACAAAAGGAGATTTTTGTCCTCGTGTCTGTGGTTTTTAGAAGTTGGGTAGGAGGTTCACAGCTGAAATTTGGTCAAGTCAATGAAATATTTGCAAGCCTGGAAAGCCTGGAGGATTACACAGCTTGTTCCATAATTCTGGCCTGAAGAACAGGCCACACAACCCTACAAAATCAGCCTATGAGCAGACTATGAAAAAATCCTAAAGTTGTGGGAAACAGACTTGAGGCCTTGATCAGACAATGATTGTGCCTGCATGATCCACCCAAAGCAAATCCATCCATAATGTGCAGTGCACATTTGCCTTTGACAGCTTTATTTGTTCATTAAACATTTATGTTAGATGGCTTTTAGCATCCCAGGCCATGATGTTCGTCTAAACTTGGCTAGAAAATTAACAGCTTAAGTAGTCTCATATTTTATCATATTAACCTCTCTTTGCATTTTTACTGAGCAATTGGGATAAAAACTGGCCTGAATCACACATTTCAGGATGGAATTTTAAGAATGCTTTTGCTGACGTTAATTGTTTGGGATTTTTTGTTTTTCGTATGATGTGGTACAGCTCCTTTCTCTGATAACTTGGTAACAGCAAATTGATTGCAATCACTCAGCCTAAAATGGGATTTCTTTTATAAGCAAATCAAGAACACGACTATTGGGAAAGGTTTAGCTATCAAATTAACATTGTAACCTGCTCGGAGACTATTTCCTACCAAACTGCATGTGGAAAGATTTCCAGGAAACTCATGCTATATATAGGACTTTAAATAGCATTTAAAAACAATTATTCATACACTTGTAATTTCTTGTTCTATTAGCTAAATGCATCTCCTGCAAATCCAGCTAAGTGAATGAGTAGGGATAAAGGGAGAGAGTGAAATATTTCCTATAATTTGATGATCAGAATAATCAGAAGCTATCCTAAAATAGGCCGTGCTCTTAAGAAAGTGCAACAATTAAGATTTTTTTTCATTTAAAATTATTTATCATATGAAATAGTATCAAGGAATTATTCAAGCAGACATTTTGAGGGTTTCCATGCAACGTGTGTGCCTGAAAACAAGAAAAACCCCAAAGGGACTGTGCAAACAGGATGAGGAATTGTGGAACCTGTGGGATATTCCAAGGGCATCCCCCTTTTCATCAATGACATTGTGAAGACTTGGCAAACCTTTCAAATTAAATGGGATTTGCTGATTATTTCAAACGTCTTTAAGCTTAATTTATTGATATATTTTCATCCAAACAATGCACATCTGAAGAAAGAATTGGTGCCAGACGTGGCAGCTTCAAAAGGCACAATGCGCACAAGACACTTTCTGAGGCAGGAAAAGCCAATTTTAAAGTGTCTCTTTTTATTTTTTATATTGTTTACAAACCTCTCTGCTCATGAATTTGCTGTCTGCAAGGCACCAGTCACCAGTATCTCACAGTAATTCCTGTTTTCTGAGCAATGGTTCTTTTCCCAAGCAGCCAACAAGGGAAGATGAGAGCAGGGGGATGCACAAGAAGCAATCCCCAGCAAAGCCTGAACACCCTCCTGGCTGGCCAGGCACAGAACTCCATCCTGCTCACAATCTCCAAACTGATGGCTCAGAAACCTCTCAGAGAAATAGTAAAAAAACAAAAGCAGGTTTGCAACAAATTATGAGGAGGTTAATAGAGAAAATGTGAGAGCTCGAATGCCGTAATAATTGCTGCTCTAGGAGAGCACAGCATCAGTCAGCTGCCAGCCTTTCTTAGTGATCTTTTCTCTGGAAATCTACATTTTCATTTCAGTCTTTTATGCCCATACAATCTTTTCCTGTTGCTTGCTAAGAAAACAGAAGTAATCAGGTCTTATCCACACAAAGCAATGATTTGTCATCCAGGACAATTCATCTGCTTTGGTTCCCTGCAAATCAAATCTGCTGAAGTTGTGAAGCTTCCATAATGACACAGACGAGTCGAAAATTTGGTTTTGATGTCAATAATTTCACACAAAATTGACAGTAACTTGATAAGGTGCTGCCTTTATTAGATCTGTCCCATCGTTAACAGAAACTGGCTCTGAGACAAGTCCACATTTCACAATATCCCCATTTCTGTGCTCTCACCTGTCCAGCTGCTCGTCAGTCACACACGCTTCATTTTATTCTTTTGTCAACGAGCTTAAGCATTTTGATGCACAATTTTCTTACCAGGAAGACAATAACATTATCTAAGGGCAAAAGCCATTCCTGATGTGCACGTGCTGTAAAAGCAGCTGCCATGGGACGGCTGTAGCTGGCATGGGGACAGCTGTATCTGCCATGGGGACACTGCAGCTGCCATGGGGACACTGCAGCTGCCATGGGGATGGCTGTATCTGATATGGGGACACTGCAGCTGCCATGGGGACACTGCAGGTGCCATGGGGACAGCTGTATCTGCCATGGGGACACTGTATCTGCCATGGGGACACTGCAGCTGCCATGGGGACACTGCAGCTGCCATGGAGATGGCTGTATCTGCCATGGGGACACTGTATCTGCCATGGGGACACTGTATCTGCCATGGGGACACTGCAGCTGCCATGGGGACAGCTGGGGGCAGCAGCTGATGTGATGTGCCAGGTACTGGATGTGCTGATGGTCAGCCTGAGCATCATCCCAGTCCTGAGTTCTCAGTTTAAATATCCTTCATGGGAAGCAGAAATGAAGGCACTGGGGAATAACAGCAATGAAAATGATGGATGTACAGCACACATCTCCTGTGTCCGTGCACCTTCAGGTTTTCCACAGTTACTTTGTCATCTGTCAAATCTTTTTGCTGGAAAGAAACTTTCATCTAAGCCAGCAGACACAAGGGTTTCACCCCTCAACCTGTCACCAAATTTTGGATGAACCCGGTGTCTCTAGAATATTCCTGTGCACAAAACACAGAACAGAGTCCCCTTCACTGGTGAAGGATCTGATAAACGCTCTTTGGAAGGGAAGAATCCAGAAGAATTCTTCCAGAAAATGAGACATTAAAAGCCTTCAGGAATTCCAGCCTAGATCAGTGAGCGTGGCTTGGCTGAGCTGTGCAAGACTGAACAAGCTGCAGCAGCAACAGCTACAAGATTGACAGAAAAGATGTTTTCCTCCTTTTATTCTCCCCCAGCCACCACACACCTTCTGTGGGAAGTGGCCTCTGTGACAGAATGCAGATGGATGATTGGCAGTGCACAGTGCAAATACCAGGCTGGCATTTCCAAAAACTGAGGGCATTCTGAGGAAGCTTGTAAATCCTCACAAAGATACTGATAAGTTTGTTCTTTGCCTTATTGGTATAAAAAAGGCATTCAGAATGACAGAACAGTGTGATGAATGAAACGTAAACACTTTAGTCAGGTATTGTGGCCCAACATTTCCTGAATTTCTCATACTTCAGCTCTGGCATTTTAATATTGTGCTTCTCCAGTGGAGCTTAACTTCTTCAGCACCAAGGCAGACAGAACAGCACTTATGATGGTATCTGAGTGATTCTCATAAAACTTGCTATTCAATAAACACAATTCATTTGAATTTCTGCTGCTGATGTGTGGCTGCCAGAGAAAGAACCTTCTCCAGTTCTGCATGAGCTCCTGAGAGGCTGCTGCCTTCACTCCTGTCAGAGAAAACTTCTCTGCAGCACAAGTTTGGTGATTTAACTGGGGCAACAGTGCAGCTGCTTCTCCTCAGTTCTTCATCTGTGTGCACATCCCATCCACAGCTGCTAATTGCACACGGAATTTGGGGAATAAAAGAACCTTTCAGAAAAAGCCAGTCTTGTTTCTGTCATTTTTCTAAGTAGGGTTGTGATCAAATCTCCATTGACTATTGCAAGAACCAGGGGAAGCCTCTTTAGCTCTTATAATGCAGCACGACTTTATTAAAGACTTAAAAAAAGACTTGGATGAGAGTGCAATATCTGATAAAAATTTCAATATCTATATCCATCTGTCAATAAATGCCCAGGAAAAAAATATGCAGCCCTGCTTCTGTTAATGTGATTATCACAAAACCCTCCATAATTTTTCCATCTGGTTTTTCCAGTGACAGCTTTTCCACCAGGAAGGCCTTTGAAATGAATACCTCTTGAAAGGAAAAAAAATCTAAATGAGAATAGAGGTGGTGTCAGTTTTCTTTGGTGACCACCTAGGGCTGGCAGTGGGGCATGTTAGAATTCAGGGATACTCAAAAATTGCAAACACCTTTTATTGAGAGCTTTGTAAAGGGGTCCAGCAGATGTTAATCAATTCTATCAAACACAATATATATTTATATCAAAACTGTGTAATATGAGATTATCAGAGAGGAAAAAGAATTTAGACTACTTGAAGATTTTTTTCTCCCTAAGACATTTTTTTTTTTTTCTTTTTAACACCGGAGTCTAATGGAGTAGAGATAAGAAATTGACTACTAAAAGAAGTTTCACAGCCTCTCTGCTCCATGAGAAAACCTAATGAACTTGAATTTTAATCTTACTTTTTCATTAAAAAAATGTTTTTAATGTTTAATTTTTGCTTTTTCATACTAAATGACTGAAAGAGCCTAAAAAATTAGCCTAGCCTAAATTGGGAGCAATCACCATGTTTTATTAACTGTGAGGATCATCTTCTGGAGAGCAATCACAAAACTATTGAATATTTTACTTTTCTCATCTGTGATCTTTTCTTCTGTCTCATTAGAAAACAACCCAGTGAATAAATCTTTCAGTGCCCAATTCTGTGTATTCAGCTCCCATTGTAAGAGATCTCAGCATCTCAAAAGGACTGACTCCTCATCTGCCTCATCTCTCCTGCACTCTCCAGCACCAAGCTCCTCCCAATCTACCTCAGAAATTTCCACGTTTTTTTCAGTTTGATGTGCATCTGTGTTCTTTTCCTGTGCTCTTTATATCACCCATGAGTGATTGATACACGTATTGGAACTAAAGGTAGCTGATTATCTGATGCACAGGTTGATAGATATTTTCTGGAACTCCAAATTAAACATGGGGATTAAACAACCAGGAAACAGATTTTCCCCAGTAAAAGGGAAGTAGTTGAAATTTTCCACTGAAAATGCTGTGGATTGTTCCTTTAATTGAAATGCTGCAGTTGCTCTTGGCAGCAAAAATTCAGAGCCTTAAAAATTCTGTTCTATATTTTATTAGGGGAGAATTTGGGTATTATTGTACTAATGCTTATCACTCAGACAGCAGCACAAATCTTTTTGTTATTTTATCTTTCCTGTCTCCTTAGTTTTCAGAGGAGTTTAAAACTGATTAGCCCCTGGGCTCTTCTGTAATTTGTGGTGGTGAAGGAAAGCATCGCTCCAGGAGCTGTGTAATCCCATTGTCTGTGCCACACGAGCTGGGATTACACAGAATCCCATTTTCTCTGATCACAGAGCGTGCCAGGAGAGGCACACAAGGTTTCCAAGAGGAAATTGTGGCTGCAGGAGATGTTCTCTGCTAACACATCTGTGTTTGATGCTCCCAGTGCCCCCTGGTTTGGGGCAGGCTCTGCAGTCACAGGTCGCTTCAGAAACAAATGCTTGTGGTCAAGCTACAAACACCTGCACTTCGATAATTCTCCACAGCTCTGGCACCCTTTGCTGCCAGGGACTCTCTGTCCTGTGCCATGGCCCTCACAAATGGCAAAGGATTGATCATTTCTGATCATAAACCCCAAATTTCCACCCAGTAAAAATCCCACCTGGCCTGGGAGCACTCTGCTGGTTCCCACATTTCTGTGTGACACTGGAAACAGGAGCTGAGCTCAGAAACTCCCTCAGATCTACAAATGTTCCTCAGATTAGGCACTAATATGGTTTTACTGGAAATTTTGGTCAGAAAAAATCCAGCCTCTTGGGTGAGGTGATTTGTTGTGTGGATGGTCTGCTCCTTTCTCTTTTGAAGTAGCCTGTGAAGCAATTCTGATGGTATTATATAATAAAACATGAATGTACGTTCATATTAAACAGAAAAATATATCATCTTTCTATCTTAGTAGAAAAGTAGAAAATGTATTTCAGGCTAAAAAAGAGGAAATAAAGAAACAAAGTTCTGGAGATCCTATTAGAATTAGTTCATGACCTTGCCTAATTTTGTCTTTGGTTTTCCATGGGAACATGGTGGGAATTGCTGTTCTGACATCTAATGATGGCTGGTTTCGGTATGTATACAGGAAATACCACAAATATAATGAACATTTAAAATGTGTTTCTGCCATTTTAGTGGGTGTGTTGTCTTTTAAGAGAGCTTTTTAAAAAGCAAGTCCATTCCATGTATTTTAGTTAAGTTTAAAGTAGATGCAGAGCTGCAATTTGCAGATTGCCAAAGTCCGTTATTCTGATTCCCAGTTAACACATGGCCCTGTACCTCAGAGGGAGGAAGAGCCAAAGAAGGGGCTGGAAGAATGAAACCAAAAAATCTGAAACTGATTCACTGTGTGCAAATGAACCATCCAAAAACTTGAAACCTGGCTATTGGGAAAGTTACAGATTCTGGTAACAGTACAAAAATCTGAGAGAGGTGAGATATCTCTGCTGCTTTTGAAAATAAATCTTGGTCTGACGTGTTCAATGTGCAGTGCAGAGCTGAGAGCCTGGGTACTCACTCGTGTTCTCCTGGTTTTGGGAGGAGAAGCAGCTGAGCAGAACCATAATTACCAACACATCTCCTTGTAAAGCGTGTCCCAGCCTTGTGCTGCAGCTCAACTTCCCTCAATCACTTCCTCAAGCCATTACTGCCCCTGCCATTCATTTCTAATGGTTTGTGGCTTCTTTCCCCATAGATATCCTCAGTCCTGCATTTATTTTCAGCCTTAAAAATATCACTTCCATTTATACTGAAGGGCTGAGATTATATTTAACTGTTGTAAATAATGTGTTTACAAGAGAGTAAAGCTTGCTTGCTAAAATTTTTCCCAAATTTCACTGTATTCCATGGATTTTAAGATGAACAGAGAATACAACCACCCACATCTGCTTGACAGGTCTACCAAGACAAAACTATCCTGTCCCTGTCTCCCTCCCTTTTCCAGGTGCCTTGAGATAACCAGGCCTTGTTTATCTCTTGACACTTTGCCTGGATTATCTGAAGATGACTCTGCTTACTCTAATTAGGCTTTTTCTCCTTCTCACCATAAAGGGGGCAGTGGGAGGCACAGGGAGGTAACTCAGAAGGGAAAACCCTTCAGCCTTCACAGGAATATCTGGGGGACTCCAGGCAGGGATTTTCACTGGGATTTACATGTGGAGAGATTTGTCAGCTGGAGGGACTCTGGATCTGCCACCCCATCCATGGGACAGCACACTAAGGACTGGGCTTGCTATTTATCATCCATTTACAGGGAGTGAAAATTATTGCAGTTAGAATAGAGAGATGTGAGATAAGAAGTGAAGTAAAAGTAGAAAAACTTAACATCTGTCAAAAGTGTGGGAATATTAATAGATCCTAATGTAAATACGCACTCTGAAGCCAACTTTCATTGCTCTAAATTGTCACGTTTTCCCCAGAGAAGCTACACAACTGCAGGCAGGAAGCAGCAGATCTTTGTGAAGCAGGATGACACAGCTACAGCTACTTCCCAATTAAGAATGGAAGGGAATCTCTCCATCAGGCTCCAGATATTAAGATGCAGTTCACACCGTGCACGTCTCTGAGAAGTTTGCAGTCTGTGAAAGCGAAGGTGAAGGTCAAGGAGTAAAGCCACAGAAACCTTGGCTACCTGCAGAGTCTGCAATCAAGATGTGTGGAGTTGATACATTCTCCTATGATTCCTGAGATGATGTCTTTTCTTCCCCAAACGTGGTCACTGCATTGCTGATCACCAGGGCTTTGTAGTGCAGCGTTGTGAGGTGATTTATAAAACTCATGTTTTCAAGGCAGCTCGTCAGGGAATTGAAGCTGCTAAGATGTTGATAATCACTAGACCTGAAGCAGATCTGACAGCCAAAATACCAGTCTTTCTCAAAAAACTTTTTTTCTCAGAGGTATTTGCTATAAACAACTTTGGTTCATCTGTAGTCAAAAGCAGCGCTGGTGTTTGTTGTCTGGATCTCACATTCCCCTGCTAAGCCCATCACTCCCTTCTGGCTTTCAGACAGGGCTAGAAAATATTTTTGCCTGCCCAATAAATTATCAACAATATTTCCCATTTAAAAACTAGTCAGTCACAAGGTGATTTGCATGAACATTCAGCAGAAAAACCCCTTTTTTCTGCTAGAAGTTTTCTCTTTTTACAGTGCCTTGTTTTGGCACATAGACATCCTCACCCCTATTAAATATCTAAAGTTTCAAATAATCGTCAGAGCACAATTTTTTGTTTGAATAGAGCTTTGATCCTGAAGAACTGAATAACTCAGATGAGCCACATGAGACTGTTAATTCCAGCCACACAATAATAAGGAAATCTTTGCAGTGGGGGCAGATCACACAAAGCTTTGAGAGAGCAGCTTCCCCCACTGGTGGTCACAAGCACACAGATTTTGGATCACTGACAGAAGAAGTGCAAACAAAAGTATCTCCAAAAAAAGGACCAAGCAATAGCCAAAACTAAAGGAATGCATGCATGAATAAATAAAAGAAACTGCCTTCATGCCTGGGGTCAGGCTGAGAGTGGCAGGAGGAGTGCAGCAGCTCCAGGTGTGCTCAGGAGGTGAGCACAGGCTTGAAGTCAACAACCAACCACATTCAATCAAACCCTGAGGCATTTGTTTTCTCCCAGACCACCTTGTTTGTCAGAAGGACTCAGCCTTTCACTCGCTGGAGCAGCTAGGGGCTGTTCCCTTCCAAAGTCCAGGACCTGGGCATCTGGTTTCTACTCAGAACATTTTTTGCTAAATAATTCCACTGATTTCAGCAAGCCCCGGGCAAAGCAGGAATAAACAAACCAGAAAATCTCCATGTAGAGAGTCTGGTTCTAGAGAACAAGTGAGCACTTCAGTCACAGCAAAGCCACTCCTGCCCTGGACCCCTGAACAAAGGGAAATCAGCTCCCATTAAGTCACTTTGTTTGTTGGCTTCTGCCATTGGTTTGAAATTCTGCAAGTCACACTGCTTTTGATACTGGTCCAGCTCCTTTCACAACCTTCATTTGCAACTTGTCTCTTCACAGAAGGGCTAGCAGGGAGGGCAGCAGGTTCTTTTTATTCAAAATGCTACCTTGCTTCTGCCAGGCTTGTTACCACTAATGATCTTAAATACTTTTTCCAGCACTTAATCAGGTATAGCATTTAATTGGGTAATTACCTGCTGAAGTAAAAATAATGTTTCTAAGCAATCCATCTGTCTCTGTAACACAGAAAAAACAGGTTTGAGCAGGTAGGTGCAAATGTGGGGCTTGTATTTTGAGGATCTGTTCGTTTGAATGGAAGTTGAGGGGAGAGATTTGGTCCAAAATAAACCTCCCCTCCCTGCTACCTGTTCTGTTACAGACCAGAGAGGAATTTGGGGAGCTACCTCCCGAGTAAGAGATTAAAGTTCCTGCATTTCTTGATGTTTCCATTCTTTCACCCCAACAGGCAGTGTCCAAAGCAGAATAAGAACATTTGGTGACTGTTCAGCCCATTCTCATCTTCAGCTGAGCATGGCAACTTGGTCTCACTTAACATGGCAAAGGTGGCCTAAACAAGGCAGCAAAATCATCTGGATTTTTGCTGACAGAGGGACTTTAAAACATAAAAAAAAAATTCAAAAACTTTAAACCAGCTTTGTGCACATGATAATACCTGAACTCCCATAACAATTACATACTTTATACTACACAATAAAGACATGATTAGTGTGAGGTAACAATTTCCCTTCTGTGCTACTAAACTGGTAGGAAACAGAACAAACCAGTTAGGGGGATTTAAAATTGACAGAGAAACTCTGTAACATTCTATAGGAACCTCTGGTATTTAACAGATTCTTAAGCTACTTGAAAGGAATGAAGAAAAAAATAAGGTGACAGCATTTGCTTAAAACAGAAAACAGCTGAGGGTTTTTCAGTATGGGTGAGAACACGTTTGAGGGGTCATAGGATGACAGATTATATATTGATAATTCACTACACCTTAAAGCACAAGATCCATAGAGAAGAGAGCATGTGGCAGCAGCTTGAACATAAAGAGCAAAGATGTAAATCAAACCTATCCTTCAAGATTCAGAATTAAAATGATGGAACACCTTCCAAAAGGACAGGTTGGATGTTAATAGGAAGAAAGATTAAAAACCTCTTAGACAAATGGAAGAGAACTCCCTCAAGTGCTATTAAGCAGAATGGTGTGGATATAATATTCTGGTGAAGAATACTGCAGACAAAAATATGAAAAGCCATACCTAGAGAAATATCTATGGGTTTGCTCTGCTCTAACTCCTTTTCTGCAAGCATTTGCTACTGCCTGTTGTGTCTGTTGATTTCTCCAGGGTCAGCTGGGCTCCTGGACTGAGCTGCTGCTGCTCTCGGAGCCCTCTGCCCCTCGCATGCAGTTCAGAGTTTCCCCTTGGAACCCACAGACATCGAACAGAGCCGTTTTCCACCTTCCCTTGCAGCCACTCGACTCAAAAAGGGAGCCCAAAGCTACTGATCCTCTGCTGTGCATGGAATGAAAACCAGACAAGAGAGAAGAAAGGAGAAATCTAATGATAGTCGAGGGATACCCTGTAAGCTTTCCAAATGTAGTGAAGAAGCAACAAGCATCACAAAAATAAAGACCTGAAACCATAAAACAAACAAACAAACAAACGCCCTCATCCAACCAGCAAAAAACAACCCAGGCCACCCCCAAAACACTTACCTATTGGGTATAAAGAAATCTATATCTAAAAGAAGGATTGGAAAAGCAGCCTAAGCCTGGGCTATATTCCCACCATTCCTCGATTAAGAGCAGCACTCAGGGATAACAAGGAGGCTTGTGTTGTACACGGCCTTGTAAATAAAGCATGAGGGAGATAAACTAACTTTTATAACTTTGCTGGGAAAGCTGGGGAATTAATGGAAACCACCTCAGCCTTGAGATAGTTTGTCCCAAATAACAGAGTAAATCAATTTACATAAAAGCCCCACTGCTATTGTTAGCCTGCTTCCAGAGCTCCTGCTTCCTTGTTTAAAGTTAGCCTGCACCTCCAAACCACAGTGCAATTTCTATAGAATCTTTCCTCACTTTCCAGCCCCATTAAGCCCCTCCAGGATGTGTTTTACCATCCTGCTCATCCACACCTCCCACAGCAGCCTCATATTTCACCCCACACCTCAGAGGCCTGTGTTAATTGACCAATAAAACACACCTGTAGCATATTAATGTTTTAATAAAACACTCTCCATATTCCATAAATTTTGTGTTATCAGTTCTCCATCAATTATTTATTAAGAGGCAGCAAAATAAATTATCTGCTGAGCAAGGTGCAATAACATGAGGACAAAACAGTGCAAAATACATTTTATCACCTCCTCGCTGCAGTTGCAGTCTTTGTGGCACGCTGCATATTTATAAGTGCTTGAAGTAAGATTGAACTCTTCAGCTCTAAATCTTTATATTCCATTCACCAAGAGATTGCTTTGTTGAAATTAACAAAAACAAGGGTTTCTTATAGTATTTACTTGCATCGGATTCTTTTAATCCTAAAGTTAGTGATTCCCTTCTGCATAGAACCCACAGGTTCATCCTTTGGGAGTTCTCTTTAGCTGACTCTGTATTAGTCAACAGAAATATTTCTAATGAGACACTGTAAGTCCTTTCAGGACCACATTTTTATTTTTAAATTTCAGTAATTGTTTTTTAGACTTCAGAGAATATTTAGAGTATCTTCAAATACAATTAGGACATATCTAAAATGAGGGTGTTCCACCCCCACCAAATTAAGAACCAGCGTGGACTTCAATGATCTTGTGAGTTTTCAACTGGCACCCTACTTAAGTTGAAAATACTTTGGATTTCTAATAAATATTATGGTTAAATCCAGGTACAGCAATGGCAAATAGAAAACAGATAAAGGCTTGGAATAATCACTGAAACATAACTTTTAAACAATTCCTGATTCTTTTCTCCAAGGGGAAGTTAAAATTCATACTGTTACAGTTTGCAGACTTAGATGATTAAAGCACAGCAGATCCCCCTTTTTCCCCCTCAGTGTTCTTATTTATTGCTGCCTTTACAAGATAAATGTTTCATGAAGTTGAAAAGAATTAAAATCAAAACCTCCAGGAGTGACTAAATTGAAAGAGGAAGGAGAATCAGCAAATGCATAAGTTTAAAGATTTTTCTGTTGCCTCTTGTTCAAGGAATGGTTGTTATGTTGATGGCAAATGAAAGGCACAGGAAAGAGCTTAAGGTAAGCAGAAGTTAAAGGGGAGAAAATAATCATCATTATTGCTCTCAATTCATTGTGGACATCCACCTGAGAGCTCTCAGTACTCTAAGGACAGGTAAAATTCATGGTATTATTCCTAACTCTCGATGGAGAAGAGAATGTTCATCTCCATCACCTTCAATCCAGCACACATTGTTCTTGCCACTAAAGCGTGTCTTAAAATAAAACACAGGAATGGCTGCATGGCAAGCACAAGAGAAATGAGAGCTTTTATTTTCTAGTGGCTATTCAAAATGTATGTTTCGGTTCAAATTTTTAACTGTCGTTTACTCAACGCTTCAGTTCTGAGTGATGGAAATGACTTTTGTTGAAATTTTACATCTGCAAAAATTCACCCCACTCACGTGGCTCACCCAGACTTGAGAAACTTCAAGTGAAGAGAGAAAGTTGCACTCAACACCACACACAAAAGTCAGCCTTGGCCTCTCCACATATATCTGCAGTTTATCCCACAGCAGAAATTGGATCATGGAGTACGAAACAAACTGTTCCTTCTTGTACAAGAGGGGTTATAAACCATATTCTCTGCCTAAATATTAATCATTTTGAACTTGCACATGTAAATTTTCCCCCCAGATGTCTCCAGGAAGCAGAGATACTCGAGAAGGCAAAGCTTCCTCATGTAGAAATAAGAAGGAAGAGGATGATCTGCAGAATCTCAGTTATTTTAATTTGGTGTTGGTGCAAAATGCTCAAATAGGCACAAAAACCCTCCTACAATGACAATATTCAGAGTGTTTTCTGAAATGTCAGAAGCAAACATTAAATATATCAACAATATTTCAATGTAACTATGCAAAACTGGCAGAGCATTCAGAGAATGCCTCGAGAAGAAGGAAACCAAATGTTCTACTTTCATCAAAACAAGACAATAACTCATTTCAAAAGTGTAATTTCGAGGAGATGCAACAAATGCTCAGAAAACAATATTATGGGTTTTGTAAAATATGTGGGATATTTTCTGCAAAACCTAAAAATTATAATTTCCTCAGTAAAGGATGAAATTACCATTTTCATTCAGAGTCATAACAAAGAGCTTCAATATTACATGTCAAAACAAACTTACTTTGCACATTCAACCTAATTTTATTTCCTTGTTTGTTTGGATTTTTCCCTTGAATATTTGAAAATGCACCTATGAAATTTATCACTTTTTATACTGCACGCAAAATAAAGAATCCAAAAGAAATCCAGCCCCACTGTGAGTACGGCATTGCACATCAGGTTTAAAATTATTAAAGTGTTAACAATAGGGTAATTATTAGTTATAATATTTTAATAATATCATTCAGCAGGTTAAAGTTTCATTATGAGAAATAATCTGAAGAACAGATTATGGCTACTAACTTAATTCTGAAAATCACCTGAAAGGAAAAAAAATATTTCTTCACATCTTCCTGATTTGCTATTTTGCTATGATTTTCAGTCAAATTGGAAAAAACCTCTAATTTTTCATTAATTTTGTAGATTTTAAGTAATGGAAGTTTATAAGGAAATGGAAACCAAACAAACCAGCTCTGCCTCTTTTGTGACATTTCAATCTGGTCTAAAAATAAAGATTTTAGATGTGAAATATTTTGGAGAATTTGGCCAATAAAGCATTTATTTTGATATTAATTTTTTTAGCTTCATGCTTTCAACATGTCAAGAATGACCATTTTAACTGAAAATAAATAATGGCCTAAGCCATAGGATGTGAGTTTTCAGATCCACAGTCCTATTTAGAGAACAATCATTCTGAAAATTAACTTATGGGCAAATTAACTTATGGGCAAATTAATTATGCTGCCTTATATCTTTCATAAAGGTTCCAATTCAAAGAATGTTATGTTTTCCTTCAATTTATTTGTGAATAATAGTTAATTATTAACAATTAACAGTTCTATTTACTTAAGAAACCTCTCAGATAGCATCTAAACCAGGATCAAAGTGAAATGAGAAAGCAGAACTTTGAAATCAACAGCTGCAAAATAATTTGTTCATTTTCATGTTATGAGAAAGATGAAATGTGGCAGTGCAAGGTTTGAGCTGCACCTCTCCTGGAAATTTCAGTCACTTTTCTGACATCCAAAGTACAGCAAGCAAGGCCTCTTTAAAGACATTTTTTGTCGCTCCCAAATATAGATTTTTCTTTCTTTTCCCCTTTTGTTTTATTATATTTGTGTTGTTCTTTTGGAAGGTGCTCATATTGTTTGAATCAAATACTTCTCTTTCCACCCCTCACACCTTTTCATTTTTTGTTTTGAATTAGAATGAGGAATTTTGATCCATTAGAAACAAAAGGCCCAGAAGAGATTAGAACAGAACAAGATATTTATTTGCTCTGACTTGGCATAAAGTGAAGCACATGAAATTAAATCCTGCATTAACATGAGAGCAATGCATGGATTTAAACACAGTGGATCTTGTATCTCTTTTGTTGTCAAATCCTTTTAAAGTGACATTTTAGGACAGCAAATTTTAATAGGATAAAATGACACAAAAGAAAAAAACATCTAAAATAAGAATAATGAAACTCTAGGAAAAAATCTCTGTGCCACAAAAAGCTATTTGACTTCTGGCTAATATTTATCTATTGCTTCCATGGGTTGTAGAAAGAACCGAGTTATGAATTAATAATGGGATGATTATTTCCACCTAAAACACATCTAGGAAGCTGGAAAAGCACAAAACCTTTTCTGCATTCTGCCTGAGTCAATATTCCCTTTCTTCAGACATTTCAAGAGCCTTTCAATGGTAATGGACATGAGTACAACCCTGGAATGAGCACCAGAACCAACCAGGAGAAAGCTCCCAGGAAAAAATGCACAGCAGCATCCATTCAAATTCATCAGCACATCTATTCCCATCGAAAACTTCTGAAATATTGATTAATTCCTTCTGTTTGCTCTTTCACATCCCAGAAATGGAGCTCTTTCCCCCTGACAACTGACCACGCTTCTGTGCTCAGCTGCCACACTTTGGAGGGGAAGGGCTTTGCCTCTGGCAAGAACCCTTCAAAGAGTGTTTGAACCTCACCTGGATAACCCCCGTGGGCAGGATGACAAGGAAATCACATTTTACACAGCCCTGTGTACATTATACATACACATATAAGTACAAAATGCAGCTGTAAATCTGAATTAAGGCCTGGCAGAGCAGCTACAAGTGCTGACACCTGACTGGAGCTGTCTGGATGTTTAGAATCTGTTCTGAGTTAGTTGTGACCTGTGGGGAGAAAAAAGCACCTGGAAATAATGCTTGGGGTGAAATGAGCACCCTCAGGAGGCAGGTGGAGCCGTGATTAATTGATTAATTGATTAGCTCACCCTGGGATGGGTTAAGAACCCAGCTGAAATGAAAGCCAAAGCTGCTGCCCCCAGTGGCATTCCAAGATTAACAGGTTTAATCTTGATTAAACTCAAGATCAACGGGTG
>JAWWMU010000210.1:2879599-2893419 GCA_035048155.1 Cinnycerthia olivascens
TTTGGAAACCTCATCAAAACTTTCTATACTGCTACAGAAAGAGGCAAAACCCAATCCAAAACCCACCCAAAACACACACCACCTTTTTGTGTGTGTTTATAGATAATTAACTCGTGGGATCCACTGCTGCAGTGTCCCAGGCCACGAGCTAAGTGGATTTTTAAAAGCAAGAATTTGCACTGAGGGCAAAGAACAATTCCAGGAATGTTTTCTTTGGGAATTCTCAATTCAAAACCTGAAGCTCTTACTGAGCTCTCTGATGCAAGAACTGACATCCAGGGGGAAACCTGAATGTTTTCCAAGTTGTGAGCTAAATTCAGGTGTGGGGAGGAGAGAGGAAACATCTGAAACTGATGAGTTTGATAATGATAAAGTGCTAATGTGCGATGGAATTAATAATATCTGTCCTCTAAAAAAAGGGGCTTTATGGGTTTATAATTCCTGGATGTAAATCTCTGTCAAAAAAAAGAAAAAAAAAGCTGCAGATGTTGCTATCAAAAAAGAATAATTTGGCTGTTTCACATGACATCAATCAAAGTATTTTAAATATGCTGGAAGTAAACAAACTGATACCAGGGCAGTGCCTGGTGGATGTGTAAAAGATGATAAACTCTAAGGGAAAGTTCAATTCTGGCCGTTCCTGAATGCCTTTGAAAGGAACAAAACACCAGAAATATTTGAGATATTCCTTTGTATGAGTATAATGGGGGCTGGGGCTCTACTCTGATTTTTGCCTCGCTCCCCAGCCTATGGCTTTGACAAAACTGTGAACACTTTGATATTAGAAAGAGCAGATAGACATAAAACATCATAGAGGAAAAATAAAAATCTAATGTAAAAGGAAATAAAATAAGTAACTCAATCTGCCTGGGGAAAATTATTGAATTAACATACATATATAAAGAATTCAAATCATGAGGAACAGTGTTTGTGCTTATTTTTGGAACCTTTCATCCTGTTATAAATATGGCTATGCTTAATTAAGTTTGAAAACACACTTATAAGGAGAAGATGAAAAAAATGCAGTTATTACCCATAATAAATTATTTTAGATGCCTAAAAGCTTGTAGGACTGATACAAAATTATGGTATCAGAAACTTTTGAGTAACGATTTGCAAAGAGAAAGTGAAGAGTTATGTGGCAATAATCAAAAAAAACATTGTAAAAAGCATAATACGTATAATAAAAATAAATGAGAAACGTATATTTGTGGGAGAAAAATATTGGGGAAAGCGAATAAACTGAAGTAAAGTTTTATCTCCTCCATGATAAATATCATTTTTTCTCTGAAAGAGCAGCATAACAATCATTAGAGAGCATCACCTTCCTATAGCCACGTAAACATAAGTGCACTCATTGTAGTCAAAATCTAGCAAAGTTCTAAAATCTGTTTTCCAGCCCCATTGATAAGTGACTTTCTAGTTTGTTAGAACTTCCATGTCAGCATTAAGAGCAGACACAAAATTAACTTATATGTTTGGTCATTAAGAAAAGAGGTCAAACTTTCTTTTTGTAACCTGCACAGACGAAAAGAACCCGAGACTAACCCAGTAAACCCCAATAAAAAAAGGTTTCAAATCAATCAGGAACTTATTAATTAAATTATTGAAATGATTATTAATTACTTGTTATTATTAACAGACGCAGTGAACTGGCAGCAGATGGTGTGATAGAGTGAAAAAGAGATTAATTTCCTACATCCACTTTTGGCAGTGCTGCTGCCCAACCAGACCATCTGTGGCACATTAGGAACGTTCCAGGCTGTTCCATTGCAGAGATGATACAAATTACTGGACTCTGCTTCTCCAGCCCCAAACCCATCCATCCCTCACGATGGCTGAATTTTGAACAAAGAAGTTTTTATCGTACACGTTCTGCTCTCTGCCCTCTGCCTCTGCTCCCATGGCACTGCGGAAATTCTCCAGGATTTCTGCAGGATTTCATCTGAGAGCGACCTCAGGTTCTTGCTCACAGCACATCCTCCACTGCTAACGGGAGGAGTTTAAATGTGCAAGTTGGGAATCGTCTTCACTGTCCTTTTTCCAAGTGAAAATTCCTAATCTGTTTACAGGAAACTGAGAAGGGGATGAGTGTTGTCATCCCTGGTGGTCCTTACAATTTTGGTTCATGACAGCATTTAACAATTAGGTATTTGTTTTGTTTTCCTTCTGCTTTGGAGTTTTCTTATTTGTAAACGATTTTGTAGAGACCAACATTTCATCCAGCCAATCCATCTCCGTAACTCTCTTCCTCTTTGCTACAAATATTATTACAAGTATTATAATAGTTCAGAGATTAAATCTTGTTTACCTTTACTTAGCACATTTTCAATGCTGGAAATTTAATATTAATGGACACACACCACCCTGTAAAACAGGATTTGGAACACAGAAATATTCTCAGAGATCTAGATTTCTATAGAATGGGTTCAGCAATGTAATGTGATCATTTTAGGGGGAATTTAATTGAGTGTGTAACAGACTAATGACATCTGTTTCCTGTGAAATAGTCTGGGGTTTTTTAGTGCGAGTCTGTGTTCTAAATTGTCCTAGATAGTTTGTCCTAGATAACATACACAAATCCATCTGCTGTGGCCATCAGAGGACCTAAAATTGCAACTTGGAAAAAGAAGGAATGAGGAGCGGGATTCCAGTGACCCAAAACATGCGAGTCACAAACACACAGGGATTTTGTGATTTGCACTTCACTGTGCTCTCCTCTGACAACATCATTGTTCCTTGGTTTGTAACCCCCAATATTTGACAATAATTCTGCAGTACCTATCTGCAAGACGGATTTTCTAATTTCCGTATACATTTAATAACCAAAAAGATGTCAAGTTGGCCACCAAGCTACTCAGAGCCCACTGAGCCAGCTAGTCACAAAATAATGCTTTGGTGATTTATGAGTTTATTCTCTATATCAAAACTTATTTTCATTATCATATCAAGTTTCTGTTCCCTATTGGTGCTACAGCCATCAAGGAAAGTGAATCTAAGCTAAATGAGTAATTGGGTTTGACACAGCTGTCCTAATCCATTATATTGACATTAGTATTTTAAGCAAGGGATTCTTGTTAGGATAGTGAGTGACCTGAGCAGACTTGTTTCCCTTAGATAAACTCAATTTTGCTCACAGAGATGACGTGAACCTGTGCAGGATTTTTTTCATGTTCCATCCTAAGGCAGCTGAGTATTTCGGTTCTTTATTGTAACTATTCTTGCACAGATGAATAAGGAATTCATAATTCACTTTATAACGGAGGAAATCAGTTTAGTGTTAGAGACACTAACTGGTACTGCAGGATGTTACTTTTAAGGCAAGTCTGATAATTTTGCAGCACTACCAGTTGGGAAAGTATTTTTAATAAGTATTTCAAAGTACTTTAAGTCTTATCCTAATGGAGATAAAAGGACCAGAGAGAGCTCACGAGCTCCTGTAAATCTTTCCCAGTTTGTCCTGCCTTTGTCTCCCTCTGAGGTTGTTTTTAGTGATGAGTGACATACACAGAGAGCAGGGCCTGGGGGCTCAGACTTTGGGACAGGGATTTTGCAGGGCCTTCAGTCACTGCCCAGACTATCTGGCTCACTTAGCATTTGTTTTTTGAGGACTTGAACAGGTTTTTCGTGGAGGAAATTTATTCAGTAATCTCCAACACCCCCCTTGGAGAACTTGTCAAGTTTTCCTGAGTCTTAGCAGAAAGTTCATTGCCATACATTCCACTTATGATTCTTCCCACATGCATTCTTTATCTCCCTTCATGTTCCTCACTTTCAGTTATTTCTTTATCACCCTCATTTCTACCCTAATTTTTTAACGCACAGACCTGGCTAGGCACAGAGATATTCACTTATCTTAAAACTAAGGAAATAAAAGTTCCAAAGACACAAATGGGTTTTATACCTATGGTTCTTCCACCTTTGAAACAGCCTCTGAAAAAACCTCAGAGTGATGATTAGAGAAATTACTATGGAAAAAGTTTGCTAATTCAAGGGAAACCAAAATAATTTCAAAAGGAAGATGTACACCAATTGATTTCTTGTATTTTAAGTGTAGAGCTCATTATTGGCCCTGCTGCAGAGCCCTGTTCTACGGTGATGGGAGGGTACTGTGGGATGTAAAATCAGGAATTCTCTTTCCATCTCTAGCATCCATGGTCCCACACAAGCAGCACAACCCCTGTGAAACATGAAAGCAAAACTGAACATTCTGAGCACCTGAAAAGAAACAGCAGCTTAGTGGGATCGCTGCTGTTTGTATAAGCATTTAAAAGACGAGGCAACACTCAGATTTCAGTCCTTTCCTCATATGTGCTGTTCTCCCTCATCAAACACTTCAAAAAATTGAAACTGTCTTCTAACATAAATGTCTCCTACTGGGAAGTTACTTTTTCTAAATGTGTTCAAAACAGATCATTAGCAAGTTTGCCAAAGGAAAGCCTATGTTAAGCTTCAAGATTTTATTTCCCAAGAAAACTTATTTTACCCTCTCATTTCCAATCTATATAAAAAAGAGCCCTTTTCATTTTTTTATTCCACTTCCCTCCCCTCAAAATAATTCTTCTTTTTTAAAAAGTGAGAACAACCAAGATTTATATCCTCACTCAGACCAGAGACATCCTCCATTGACTTCTGGTGTGGGACAGAATTTTCCTGGAGTTTTCCTGGACAGGTTACACCACAACATTCCTGAACTGAGCCTTGACACTGCAGGGGCTGAACATTCTGAATTTGTTACTTTGGAACACCAACAAAATGGCAAAAGGCGAATATTGACAAATAACTCTAAATTGGAGAGCATGTGCCATTAACATTTCTTTGCTGCTTGATAGGAATGACCAGGGGCACATATTGTAGAAAAATAAACCTTTGCATCTTCAGGCACTTTTCCTGTTCTTTCCTATTTAGCACAAATTGATTTATTCCCTTGGTACATAAAAGGAATATTTTTTCTATAATATAAAAACCTGCTTGCATATTTCATGTGAGGGTTTTTTGTGTGCTTGTTTTTTTGTTGGTTTGGGGTTTTGTTCCATTCTCCTCACTACTCTCCTCATCCAAATTAAAAAAAAGAATAATTTTAAATCAATCATAAATATAAAAATGAAGTGCAGGAAAATGTCCTATTCCCTTTCACTCCTGACTTTAGTGACAGGAAGTTTAAGGCTAGGGCTGTTTTGGTGAAGTTAGTCTGAAAGTTATCCTGATCTCCTTTAAAGCACAAAAGAAATGAAGTTGCTCAGACATTTATTTGATTCACACATCTGAAGTAGTCTTTTCTTGTGACGGATGGATTCAAACTCTAAACATTCCATTATTCTGAGATGACCCTTGGTATTGTGCAGCAGGCTGCATTTACAGCATCTATTACCACAAGATGCCTTTAATCCATCATGAAAAAAAGTGACAGATCTGCACCAAAGGATCCCCAGGATGAGAGCACAAGAGGTATCAGTATTCTAACAACATTTGTTCGGTTCCTTGAAACATTTTTCTCTTCTTAAACATCTGTTTTATATAAACAAGCTTTGTATTTTCATGGGTACTCCTGCATCTCTTTGTAAAAGTAAATCCTCTGATCTTACAATAATCTATCAAGTAGCAGATAATTTATCTGATAACTTTACAGCTTGTCTAATTCTCTAACCCCTTCTTACAGTTGTAGAATCACAGACTGGTCTGTGTTTGAAGGGATCTGAAATCCCATCTCACTCCAACCCCCTGCCATGGCAGGGACACCTTCCACCATCCCAGGGTGACCAGAGCTGCATCCAGCCTGGCCTTGGGCACTTCCAGCGATGGGGAACCCACAGCCTCTCTGGGCAACCTGTGCCAGAGCTTCAACACCTTCATAGGAGGAATTGTTTTTCCTAAATCTAATCTAAACCTCCTTTTTCTCACTTTGAAACACAAGACAGCAATGCAGAGTCTAAAGGCTATGGATTAACTTTCCTCTTGTGCCTTTGCCATTGGTGGTCTGCAAAGACTCAGACACATGAAGTGTTTATACCCTCAGTTAATCCTGTTTCTCTTGGGAATCTGTGTAGGAGTTGCATGATCTGCCAGTTATATAATCTGGCAGCTACATTAACAAATAAATAAGATGCTGTACCTGGTTTAGTGTAAAAAAAAAAAAAGTTTTTCTCTTCCAAGTATTGAGATGGTCAGAACTGATTTAGAGGAGGAATCAGGATGGCTTGAAAGCCACAAAGTAAAGCAAGGGAAGTCTCAAAAGTAACTCATCCTCACAGGATTCCTTTATTTCTCACAGTGAGTCACCTGTCTCTCTGTTTCTGACCAGTTTGATTCCTTGCTCATTTTCATACCTGTAACAACATTCTTTATCTTGCATCTCTTTCTGTCTGTCCAATGCCAGTCCCCAAATTTCTGTTCCTCAGCCATCTCTCTCTCAGAAGCCTCAGAAACATCTCACCCCCCTGATATGCAGCACAGGAGAGCAAAGAGCACCAAGCCTGGCACCAAGCACTGCTCTCTTCCAAAGGAGCTTCCCAAGCTTCCTGCCTCTGCTCAAACCAGATATCAAAATCCAGAGTGAAGAATGATGTGAATATTAAAGGGACATCACGTTTACCTGGTGGATAACATTGTTTATTGAACTGGGGGCTTTGGCAGACAAATTGATGTCAGGCTCAAGGATTGCTTGGACCAATCTGGATGATGCTCAGAGGCCAACAGAACCCAGAGAGGCTTGAGCTGTGCTGAGAAAATTGGTGTCCAAGCATTCATTTGTGCTATGTGTGTCCAGGGAGACACAATGAAGAACCTCAGATAAGGATCATCAACACAGTAGCTCCCAAGAATGTTTTTCCTCTGTTTCCATAAGTCATCCCCACAGACAGAGGAGATGGGATACGTTAGGTGAGTCAGAAAAAGAGGTAGTAACTGGAATTTTGGTTAAGATCTGAGCTACCTTACAAAAGCAATGTGAAAGTCTATGCTATACCCAGGCAAGAATTGAAAAAAAGTTTGTGGCTTCTCAGATGCCAGTTCTCAAAGTTACAGTCAAGCCTTTCCCACGTTTTGCCCATCTGTCTAATGGGCTCTCAGCCTAGGCAGCCCTGGAATGGAGTCAGTGTCATTATCCCCTTGCTGTAATTGGCATGGCAGGATGGAGCAGCGTGTACAGCCTTCTCCTGGTGGGAGAGAGGAGCGAAGAGAAACTGAAGCAAGTGAGCCAGATGTCACAGAGACCCTGAGAAGTGTGCTGGGCTCCAGAGGAGCAGTGAACAAGCTGTCTGCTTTTGTGGCACAGGAGCTGCTCCCTCCCATCCTCCACTGCCTTTGTCTTTTCCAGTGACTTTGTGCTTCGTGTTGGTTTTCACTTCTGACCAAGGTGTATTTCAGTAGCTGTGAGCATGAAACATTCCACTGGTGATGACCCTTTGCCTTTCATTTGCCAGACTCTGATGTTGGCATGAGATTGTGAGGGAACAAGGTGGTTTAAATGGCAATATAGGAGCAGGATTTAATAAAAAAAATGAATGATCACTTTGTTTTGACAGTTTCTTCATCTCTCTGGAAAACTTTATTTGGTTTATGCCTCTGGGAAAACCAGATCCCACAATCGCTGTAAGACAAACTTGGTCTTTAGACCAAAGAAACTTGTCCAAGAAGCAAGAAGCAGGAGATTAATTCAATTTTGTGGGATGTAGTACAATATGGCACTGATCTACACTAGAACTTTGAAGGTTGAGTGCCCATGTTTGAATCAAATAATTTGTTAATTTGGATGAACCTTTGAGCTGCTTTTTGCTTTGATCTGTGACAAATCCACTTGGCTAAACCCAGAATTCTCTCAGACCTACTGCTGGTTTTATCTTTCTCCCACTCCTCGATGCTGTCCAGGTAGATCAGACTCTTTCCAGGAGCCCAGGCAGCACTGAGAGGTAGGACAGCTCTACAGCAGAGCTGAGCTGACAATAAATACCCAACAAAATCTCCGAACAAAACAAAGAAGAAATTGTGTTGTAATTTCCTTGATAATTTTATCTGAAACACTCCTTTTGGTTTCGTCCACTTTCAGATTTCAGCTCTAGTGCGTAACACCAAGAGTTTGTTTCATATCTCAACAGAAGTGTAACATCCACAAGCATTTCAACAATTCCAGACTCCCCAGCCCAGAATTTGCAGCATTTCCATCAACGTTTCTCCAGAATCAAAGGTGAAAGAGAATTAAATCGGTTCCAGATGGACTGGACTTCAGCTAAAGAGGAAAAGTCAGAAGCTTAACCATATGATAGACCTAGAGGCAACTCCAAAGCTGCCAGGAACTGCCTTTGGAGTCTGCCAAGGAGACAGATGCTCGTGCCAACAGCGCAGAGATTGGCATCATTTACATCACATCAGCTCTCCTGCTGTCACGATGCCACAGAGCAAAGCACCAAGTCAGACAGTTAATATTTAGAAAAGAGCAATCACACTGCATACATTTAGATCATATAACCAAGAACAGTTTTCATATTCTATTTACCCTTTTGGATCTCAAGAATGAAAGCTTGGTCTTATCTTCCTGTGTTCCTGTGAAGCTTTCAATGAAAACTTCACGTGAGCATCAAAGCATAAAGTAAAACTAAACCTTTAATTTTTATACCAGTGCATAACTTCGGGATAAGTAGTGATGATATAAGTGGTTTTACTGGGAAAATTAGCTCTTTCTCTTGTTAATGAATTACTCACAAATGCAGGAATGTGTTGGGGTTTCTCCTCTCCTTATTTTCACTTTACAAATCCTGACTAAAAAGTGCAAAACTGAAGAGATATAAACACATGATTCTTACCTAAAAGCTGTTTTTCCTTCAGTGGATTCACACATTGCTCCTAACTTCATGCTCTGCCACTTGGAACATCTTCCTGTCTGAAAATAAATTATGCTCTGTGTGGAGCATCCAGTCTAACCTTAGGCATCCAGCAGCATACAACTGTACAGATGTATTACAGCAAATATTCACATTCCACGCTGGGCCATGGCATTCAAACAAGTGCAAACTCTTGCATGGAGTTTTGGACACAAACTGGTTCAAGTGAGCCTTGTTTAGAGATCACTGTGCTGAGACTCCAGGTTGGATCAGGCCGTCTGCTGAAAGCTCACATTTCTCTGAATGTACCTAATCATCATTAAATCCAGCACTAGAGCAAAAGTTCTAAACAAAGTCGGGTGCAAATGGTTGGAAATCACTGCCCCAGCACAGAGTAAAACAGTGACTGCAAAAACCAGAGCGCTGCAGCTCTGAAACTCTTCCAGATAAGGAGGATTAAGTTTGTTCTTTCCGGAGCCTTGCACCATAAAGTGTGTTAAAATCCACCTCTCCCTGATTGAGAGCCCGAATAAACACTGACAATTATTTAACAGCTGTTTAGGCAGCGTGTTTACATATCCTGGGGACTGTGCCATCCAAATATTGTGATTTCATTAAGGAGCTTTGCCCTCGAGAAGCTCGGGGATTGAGACTTCTGAGGGCCCCAGAGCAATGTGATAATTTTCCTGCTGTGCTACCTGGCTTTCACAAGGGGTTGATCTCGGGAAACCTTGCAGATGGTTTATGACTTGCACAAGTCCTCAGCAGCATGGCAAAACAGTACGGTCCTGAGGAAAAACACATAAAAACAAATGTATCACCTCTCTGTCAGACACTGCAGGAGCAGCAACAGCGCAGGGTTGTCTATCTAAGGAGTTTCTAATGCATTTCTTTGGCATTTTTTCCCCTAACCATCAAATACTCATTAAAAATCCTCTGTTCTCCATGCATCAGAAAAATCAGCATCTTCACACCAATGTGTTCTTGCTGAATGCTTCACATACTATGGGGAAAAAAAAAAAAAAAAAAAAAATCAGGTTTGCTGCCAAGTTCTCATCTCTTCCCACGGAACTAACCGATCCTAACCTGTTAACTTCCTAAAAAGCTCTGGCTAAGCATCTGCACCCCACTTCCCTCATGGCCAAACATTTTGCTCTTAAATCCCTGTACACTCCTGAGAGTCTTTTGATAGCATTTAAAATTTGGTTCCAGCTCCTCGGGCAGATCAGCACAGGCTCTCAGGGTGAGCTGTGCCAGCTGGAGCCCAGATAAGGCCTTTGCTGGGTTTATCCACATTTGGGGGAGCCAAAGGAGGGGTTTCAAGAACTGGGCTCAAGAATTGGTGAGGTCAGATAATCCTGAGCGAGGTGTGTTTGGGATTAACATTCCTGGGATGAATTGCTCTCCTCATCTCTCAGCACAGATCTCACTTCAGACCAGTGTATGTCTCACTTTTTATTAAAATACATACTCAGTCTCGGCACCCAGATTTTTTCCCCTCAAGATACTCATTACACCATGTGCATCATTCTGAGTGCAAAAAGTGTTTAAATCAAATCTATATTTTGCAAACACTGTAAATGTATAAAATCTGTTTTTAATTACATATACATAACGTCTTTGAAAAGAATGTAACATTATATTTGCTTAATCCAATCAATTTATATTCAGCTCCTTTAATGTGGCAGGAGTTATAAATGAGTGGATTTAATCTCTCCAGTGTGCACATTTTCATTTATTACAAAATGGTACTGTCCTTAAAAACCACAATATTTTCTCCAGCACTAAATATGAAACTAATAGTCCTCTTTGCTAAAATTAACATCTGCTTTCTTCATGAAAGCAAACTAAAAAGCTTATTTGTGTTTCAGGAATTGTGTCTTTCTGCTCTCAATCACACCAGTGAAAGGAGCTATTTGGTTATTGCTTCATGGAAAGAAACTTTCTTATGTCTCACATCTAATTCTAAATTAGATAGCATTTAAAAAGTACAAATAACACCCAAAAAAACCCCCCAAACATGTGAAAAGAACTGCGTCCTCCGGCAGACCAAGAGCCCTCATTCTGCTGTGTATAAATCAGAATAAACCAGGTTTCCCAGATCTGCTTTTGTGCAATTATTACCCAAAAGCTCTAAATCACAATTTTCTCTAGTCTCAGATTGCTGCTGCCCAAGAAGGGGTTTCAACAGCATAACAGTGCACATGAACTACAAATAAATTAACATATTTAGAAGACCAAAGCCTTCAGAGGAGATAATAATTTAAAATACATATTTGAGTAAGATATTTACCCCAGCAAAAACTTATAGTCTGCCATTACATTGAAGAGTGGTTCTGCTGTTTAACTGAGGAAAGTAAATTCTACACAAGTAACTATAAAGTTTCAGCTGCCAAACTATTTGTACAACAAGATAATTTTTTAGGAATTCCTAGGAGGTAAGAAAAAAAAAAAAATAAAGGAAGAAACTCAGGCAGGCTAATCAAAATATGAAACTCCCAGTAGGAGCAGAAAACTTCAACCTTCCAGATATAAAACATATTACAAAGCATTCACACTTGAGCAATTGATAGGATGGTTTAGAGAGACTGCCATGCAGTCAGCAGAATGGAAAACCTTGGGGGAAAAGAAGTGTATGAAATTTCTGTCCCTCGAGGCATTCATTTGCTGAGGCTGGAGGAGCAAAGATCCTGAGCTTCACACCATTAAGACCACCAAAAAAAAAAAAAAAAGTGATTAGTTCATATAAAGAAAAGTTTGCAGTCTGTATTTCCTCATGAATTTTCAAAAGGAAAAATCTCATTTTTAAGAACAGAAAATACAAAGTTATTTTAATCGGGGTGTTGCCGCACTCTGTTAGAAATGGTGACTGATCTTTCCATTTGTAAAGTACAACACGGGTTTCCAACAGATATTGGCAATTCTTTAGGGCCCAATGCAAAGACAAAAGCTTTTCTGTTGCCTCCGCAGGTTTTGTATTAGGCCTTTAGTAAACTGAAATGAAACCAAACCCCAGAACACTCACACACGTTGCCATTTATCAAACAGCCAACGAAAGCTGCAGCAGCAATCAGAGTCCCAGGTTCTCTGCCATTTCCAGAGAAATAAGTTCCAAGTGGAATGCAGGATCAGATTCAAACACTCATTGTACAATAGAGGGGAGAAATACGACATAGCACTATGAGCAATAGGAATATTAACTGTGGGCACACAGGGAAAATATATAGCTCTCATCCTATACAAAACCCTCAAATGAACCAAAATGCTTTCTGATGTCAGATGCTGGCAGCTGCATGACTGAAGCAGGATTGTTCTTAATCTCAAGGTCAGCCAATACATTTTAAAATAGAGATAAAATTCCCTTTTGCCAAAAAAGTTAAATTCTACTTGTTGGAGCTATTCTCCAGCCTTGCTGGTGCACAGATCATTTCCACTCCACTCCTGTAGGATTCTTGTCCCCCACCTTTGATGGAAGGGAAGTAATGTAAGATTTAAGAACAGATGCAAACCACAAAGCAGGTCCCTGTGGGAAAGGCTGAACACTTGAAGAAAGAAATATGCAGAGACATGCAAATCTTCTCCATTTGAAGACAAAATTAGGATTTAGGAATGAAGACCAGATGCTACTCAGTCAAGATTCCTAAACTTGCAGTAGGAGTTAAAACTTTGAAAAGAATCCCGCTTCAGCTTTTAATTAGGGATGGTTCCACTGCTCACCTGTATTTGAAACTCATTAGATAAAATATTTAATATTGCCCAAAGACAGAAAATGAAGGATTATTGACATTACAGCTAACTGGCACAGAAAAAGTTATACAGAGTCCTACATCAGCCAGTTAGTATAGGAGTCAAATCACTGAAGTTTTTCTTAATATTATTAGGAAATATATAATAAGATAGTAAATACTTGCCCTAAACCAAAAAATTTCCTTATTTTGTTTCTCAACCCTTTTGAAATTGTATTTGCTTAAAAGCATCAGGCTGTTTGGATTCTGACAACAGTAAAAATCTCTTCATCTTCATTAGTTTTAAAAAGCTGATAGAAACTTCTTAATAGTTTTTGTCTATTCTAGACATATCTTCATTTTTCCTCTAATAAAATATTTATTTAACCAAATAAATTCAATAATTCCACATAGTCCTCACCCTAGAGAAATCACTGGAAACAAATATCACTGCATTCCTGTTGTACAGTATTTGTAAGATCAATTAAGATTAAAATTTAGGATGAAATGCTACCAGCTAACTTTTTTCCTCCCCACACACCACGATTCCTCCATTATGATTAAAGCCCTTTTGCCATCCTTTAAAGCTGAATCCTGGGAGAAGCTATTCTCTGAGTTTATGAATCCAAACTAATGAAATCACGTCTTTTCTTGTTTTAGAGCCTACTTGATCTCTGAGGATTGAAAAGGAAAATCAGCGGGCCTTTGAGGGACAGATCAGATGTTTGATAGCTGGAGGATTGCCAGGGAGCATCATCCATCTGCCTCTCCAGATCACGTCTGAACACCAGGAGAGTTTTCCTTTGATTGCAAAGCCGAGGGTTTCAGAGGCTTCCCTGGCTCCCTGTGTTAATGAGACAGAAATCAGGACAAGTTTCCTGTGCAAAACACAGGAAACAGTTCTTGTGTGGCCAGGAAATCACAGAGTCCATCAGAGTCCTCCAGGCTCTTCTCAAGTCAAGGAATTCACTGGACTGTCCCTGGAAAGGCATGGGAGCAGGAAAGGTTCAGCTCTGCTAAAAAAGGATGGAAATGGGATCAGGTTTGAGCTCTGGTTCTACAGTGAGGTTTGTTTCCTGCAGCTGTTTGCAACATGGGCAAATATCAATTTATTTTAGAATTAATGCATCCTAAATTGTTGGAGAACGACTTGAACAGGACAGCGACTCATTAGAAATGCTGTGCCAGTGAAACTCTTGCTGATGAGGCAAGGACAAGTTGGTAGATTGCAACATGCATGGAGCAGAAAAACAATGAAGTTCTGATGGAGCAAAAACAA
>JAWWMU010000210.1:2893519-2908346 GCA_035048155.1 Cinnycerthia olivascens
ATGAGGCAAGGACAAGTTGGTAGATTGCAACATGCATGGAGCAGAAAAACAATGAAGTTCTGATGGAGCAAAAACAACGGGGCTTTGCCATTTTGCTTATGCCTTGCAATTATAATGGCATAGAAAGAAACATTGTAATTCTAGTTTCCTGAGAACAAGGATGGACCCTGGATAGAAAACTGTTAGGCCAGAAACCATCTGCAAATCATAAGCATCAAGAAATAACCAATCTGCTTATAGCAACTATCAGTATCTAACTAACCAACCACATTAAGACAACTGTTTATACAAATAAATGGAAACAAGAATTAACCAATTAGCACTTAAGAAACTTACTAACCAATCAAAACATGACTGTATTCGATCCTAAGAAAACCTATAAAAGAACAATGTAAGATCTAATAAATTGGAACTGTATTATCAACCATCTTGGTTGTCTGCACGTCTTCCCTCCTCGCCGACGGCGTTAAATGACAGATCAAATGCATTGTTCAATCCTGGAAGGGCCCAGCCTGGCCCCGTTTCTGCACTTCAGTGCCACTAGAGAGCCATCAGTGGAACCTGGGAGAGCACAGGATCCCTGGAAACCCCTGTGCCTGGCAGGATGAGGGTGCTGAGGGGGTCTCTGGCAGTGCTGATCATCCTGATCGATCTCTTTGGGGATATTTTTGAGATCCAATGTTCAGGCTGTCAGCTGGAGCACTTGCAGTAACTCTGGGCATTGCTGCTGCTGTTTTACAGCTGCTCAGGAGGGCAGAGAGCTGATTTCCCACACCTTAAGGACTCCTAATTTCCAGGAAGAGCACAGCATTTACTAGATAACACTTTCGTGTTTGCATTTTTAAGGTGAATATCCTGTTTTTTACCACACAAAGCTCTATCCATACATACAGATGTCCCAGAAGTAGAGACAGTAGCAAAGACTATTTGCATTTCAGGTATTTTTTTGAGATTATAGCAGTAAGAATGCAGCACCCTACTTCAAACAAAGAGTTTAAATGTGATTAAGTAGTAAATTAATGAATGTAGCAACATCCAGGTGACATATTGACTTAAAATTCAGCCCTTTTAGAGATCATGTTTGAAAAATTAAGTGTCTACTACCTCTAGCTAAGTTTATACTTTTGCTTTGGTTTATGCTTTAGATTCAGATGAGGTGCATCAAATATGATTAATCTTTTTTAAAAATCCAATCATTTTTGTTAGAAACAAATCCAATTTGTTTATTAATCTCTCAAATATGTCAAATGGATTTTTAATTGAGAAGTAATTGCATTTTGCCTTATACAGTCTTTGTTGATTTCATAAGCTTATCATCAATCCTGTGGTGATTTCTCACCTGATAAAGAAATCACGTTATCTAATTAATCACATTGTGTAATAACAAATCTCCTATTTAGAGGTACAATAATTAGATTTGGAAAACGCTGGGAAAACAAGAAAATTATTCCCCAAGGTAGAAGGATTGTGGGTTCTACTTGAAAGGAAGACACGCAGTTTGCAAAGTTGATTAATTAGTTTTAAGAGGATCTCAAAAAGCTCGGTACTTTGAAGTCTGCAATCAGTTTGGAAAAGAAAATATATCTGTGCTACAAAGATACCTTGTACCAACTTTCAAAATATTATCTGTGGCAAAACACAGCGTTTGCTTTGCTGTATGAAAAACCTGTTTTCACTTTTGGAGACACAGTATGATAAATTTTGGCAAGCTGAGTGATTTCCTGTCTCTGATGCATTTGGTACGGCAGATATGCTAAATAAGAAGCTTGCCTTGAATTTCCATCCCCCCTCCACAGTTTCAGCTGCAGCAGCTGAGAGGGAAGGAGATGCTGGTTCAAGTGAGAAGTCTTTTTGGACAAGAGTCTGTGATGAATCACACTTAAAATACGTGGTCATTCTCCACCGTGTGCATATTTTTATCATTCCTATTAGACAGCCAAAAAAGAATTTAAAAATCTCCATAGAGCTCATTTAGAGACCTGTGGCAGAGATGAATAGAGAGTTTAAATGAATGATTTGAAGCTGACAACCTCAGCAAACTGTGGTTCAGAGCAACTGTGGCAACACAGCTGTGGCATCTCGCTGAAAATATCCCCCCGTCTGAACATATGCACAAACCTGGAGGAGGAGCCGTGTCCTGGGGGGAACGACAGGAAAAGAACACTGAATTCTGACAGGGCATCTGGAAAGTCTTTTCAGTGTAGAAGATCAAGAATCCTCCTCTAAAAAAGCAGAAGTAGAGTCCCACACAGAGTAGCTGCTGATTTCACAAAGCTGCTTTGAACTCTATTTCCCCCTTCTAAGGGCACCATTTGAATAAACAAAATTTTCTGCCTGAATAAATCAAATAAAATGCTAAATGTAGATGAAGAAGTGTTTCAAGGTTCCAAATAAGTATCTGGAAGAGCAGTAGAACATTATGGATCAATAGTTTTCTATCATTTGCCTATTGGAAAATGTCTTTGATAAAAGGACTCCTTATTTTGCCCAGCAGCTGGCCTGTGAGTTGAGCTATTCAGCAGTAACCACATGAAAAGAAAATGAGATTGCAGCTTATTTTCACTCTTTAATAACTTTTCAAAGATCTACCCTTCTCCCTAATATGTCATATAGCTAATTGAAGAACAAAAAGCAGCAGCCTGAATTCCTTGGGCTATTATTAATTTCATGATTCTCTGCTGCCGTTCAGAAATCTGATTTTCCCACTTCCAAAATTCTCCAGATTTTTTTTTTTTTTTTTTTTTGCTTTTTCAACTCTTGGGCCTGCCAGCCCAAGCTGATCCCCCTCACAAAACAGGACTCTGCTCTTAGGGGAAACAGCAGGGCTATAGCTCTGGAATTTCATAACCTACAAAACTTTCCTTGCCTGTTCTCAGGATTAACCTCTCCTCAGCAGGAATCCCACAGGTCTTCCTCATACCACCATCAAAATGTCCACTGCTGAAAGCAATTTTCATGATCTGCCAAATGCCACTGAATAGAAAATGGACACAGAAGAGAATTCAGGTTATACAAGTGCTAAAGTCAGCCCAGCCCTGGATCCTCGTGCTACATTTGGGTACTTCATTTTTACATTAATGAACTTCTAGAACTAATTATTTCATCCCAGAACTCATCGTGTTTTTCCACAGTCCATTTCTGACTATTTAATCCTAACCATAATCTTTCAACCTCTTCCATTTCGAGGGCAAACTCCTTAGTGAGATCATGGAACTGTTCATAGTGCTCTTGTTAATTAATCCAATATATTGTCAGATGCACACGGAAAGTAAAGTCCTTCTCTTCAATAAAATCTGTGACTCTGGGGCTCACCACTGAGTGGAGGCCACAAAACTCCTTCTGACCTCTCTTCTATGCCAAGGCAGAATAAACATTTCCATAGACACTCCCTGGCAGACTCCTGTGGATTTGAGAGGCTCCATAACTATTTTGTATTAAAAGCTCTCACAGACTTTCTTATTTGTCCTCTAAAATTTACTCCTTAAAAAAAAGGTGGATTTGTCATTATAAAACATCTTCCTCTTACCCTCGAGTCATTCCTTAGTCTAGAAGAAACATAAAAATCTGTGAAATTCAAAATATGACAGTTAGTTTTAATATTTTGCAGGAAGATCTGAAGAGTCACAGATGTAATTCTTTCTGCTATCTGCCTTCTTATCTGATTATTTCAGCTTATTGTGAAAACAGGAAAAATAATTTTTGTAGAAATTATTCAAAAGAATAAATTTGCTTTTTATGCAGTATAACTTATCTGTATTTAGAGTCCTAATGTATCAATTCTCTAAACAAAGTTGGCCTTTAACAAAACTTTTCCTCTCCTTTTCAACAGTTTTAAAGAAAATCTTCTTTTCACTTCTTGTCACCAAGAGGGTTTATCTGTGAAATATTTATTCCATTTCTTCCTGATTATTTCACAATCCCTAAAAAGAAGTATTCATGCAACATTATTTTAGTTAATGTAATCTGCAAATTCCTGCCATATTTCATTCCACCAAGTAAACATTCCTTGACTTTTCCTCTCGTGTCACACACTCCAGCAGCTGTGTCCTTGATGAAGCTGGATAGAAATTACTTATGATATGTTAGCAGTCATCATATCTGCTAATTTTAAACTTCTCTCAATTCCAACAACCGTGCATTCAGCTCTGCTGATTCCCATTTATTGGCAAATCCAGCAGTCCCTGGCAGCTGGCAGTGGGGATTGTACCTGTTTGTCCGGGGGTGAACCAGCACTGCAAAATGTGGGGCTGGTTAAAAGCACAGAGGTGACTCTCAGAACTGTAATAAGGAATCGAATTTCTGGACAATTTACCAATTCCTGTTACTTTTAGTCAAGAGAGGCCTAATAAACGTATTTTTCTAAACTTAGAAACAAAAAAGCCAGCTCTCAGGTTCTCCATGTACACAGCTGATCCTGCTCCTGCTGTTGAAATTTAAATGCTCTGCTCAGGCATTCACATTCTCACTCACAAGCTCTGCTCTCCCCCCTCACTGAAATCACTGAAATCACTGAAATCACCACATTTGAGGTCCTGGCTGCAAACAGAAGAGCACCCAGGGCTGGAGCCTGCTCCAAGCCCTCTGTGCTGACACCTATTTTAATAATAAATAGAGAACATTTCTCGTTTCCTAAATGTTTAATATGGACTGACTGCTCGAAGGTGCTGCCTTGTGAAACCGTTTGCTTTCACATATTTCAGTGTTTAAAAAAATATTTATTTTAATATTTGAGTGAGGATATAATGGAAGTTCCTGTGTTTGGCCACAGATGCACCTGCAAGAGTTCATCAAGGTATTGAAGGCTCCAAATTAATTTATTTTACCAGCATGACACAGGGTAGGAAGGTTTGCTTATATGGATGGGGAGCTTTCCCCAAATTCAATGAAAGCACAGGCACAAGTTCTGGAGAGACAAGTTATTATTTTCTAAACTTGTACCAAGTAAATTCAGAATAACTGGATAAGGTTTCCTGGCTCCATTTTGTTGCAGAAAAGAAATTTTACTGCATGGAATTGGCCAGAAGGATTGTTGGGAGGGCTTTAAAATAAAAAATCAAAATCTAAAGATTGGCAATATTCCTTTGCTTCTCTACACCTTATCTTCCTGTTCTTACTTACTTACTTTCTACAAACCCTTATGAGTTTGTACATCCTAAAAATTTCACTGTTCAAAATGGAAATGTACTATACCTATGAGGGGAAATAAACAAATTACTGATTAGTGTCCTGGGAATGCTGAAACTTTAGAATCAACAATCTACTACTCAAATTGAGGTACAGTGTGGAAATATAAATGGGGATTTTCTTTTTTTCCTTTTATTCAAGAAGCAATGAAAATGAAGTGCATCATATACTGGAGCCTGCAACCACCCTGGAGCTGCCACAGATTTATATATAAATATATAAAATATGTATAAATCTATAGGTCCAAAGAAAAAGTTCCTGCTGTAAACCCATGGAGTTGGTTATTACACCCCAGGCAGGTTTATTTGTGCAGCCTTGCTGCTGTGCTTACACTCTGGCAGGTTTTCTCTCAGCTCACAGCTCACACAGAACAATCCCAGCTGTATGGCATAAACACACCAATGGTTTACATTCATAAAGAAAAAAAGAAAAAAAAGTTCCACATTTTTAAAGCCGTGAGATACCAGAACCTGCAATCAGCTTGGGGAAGTTGTGTATTGTAATTCCACCAAGCTCTACAAATGGCATCATTTCAGTATTTAAGAAAACTTATTGGAGTTTTATCATATCATAATCATATCAAAGCAGATCTGTCTCCAGGTTTATCTCACTGAGTTTTATCTGTGTATTATTGTCTTCCTAATTATTAAAAAAAAATCATTTTAACATTATGTTGAGAAAGAGGCATATTTAAATATTATGCCAGATAACATCAAATATATTTTAGAATTAGTGCTGATCACTGCTCCAAACTTGCAGTAGATCTTGTTTCCAGGATGTTGGCTCATTGCAATCAGAAATTATTATACATATCCACAGAGAAGCACATACTAATTTAGATAATGATTTGAGACAGATCTACTTTATTTTGACCAGAAATCAACCCCACTAAGCAAATCCCAAACCACAGCAGATCACACTTCCTTCTCTCCACAGCCCAGCCTCAAATTTTCACCCATGATGTGCTTTACATTCTGGAAATGCTCATTTACATTCTCACTCTTTCTTCCAACCTGGCCAATAGGATATTTTGGGGTCTGTTTTAATTTCATAATAACTTTGTTCCATGTAATCAAGAATCTCCCAACACCTTTTTTCAAACAGAAATTATAGATTTCATGGCAAGGAAACAAACTCGAACCCACACAACGTCCAAGTCCCACAGGAGGGAGTTTCTTCTCCATCTCTGGATTATTTCCTTTCTGCATTAATACTCTTCCTAGATAAAGAAATCCTAACTCAGCCTTGATATAGAATTTAACACGTGTGGACAGCACATTACAGGTTGATTTACCCAATTATTCATTAAACCAAGTTTTCCTGGTTAATTCTTGGTCTCTAATGACAGGAGGTGAGGACAAGGCTGATTCCCCAGGAGCTGACAAGACAAGCTCTCACTCAAGACCCCGTGTTTCGATTTTCCTTCCAAATTATGCTGGGAGAAGCACTTCTGCAATGCCTTGGGAGAAAATAAAATAAAAGTAGTGAACATCTGCTGATATCGATTGTGAGAATCTGAAACTTTATGAAACCATAGATGGGATGCATTTGACGAGCATTTTTCTGGAACATTTTCAGACTTAAACAAACAACATCTGTTAATATTGATTTTTGGGTTACACTGAAACTTTCAGAAGAATTACAACCAGTGGGTGATTGAAAAGTGTTGTGATATATGTTGGAAGATCAAACAGGAGACAAAGGTTTAAAGGGTCTGTTTCTCTTCAGCTTCATTAATAATCTATGATCCCTCCCCTTTAGAAGAAAATAAAAAGAATAAAGGTGAGGAAAAAAAGAACATTTGCTTTATTTCACACACTAAAAGATCAGAGAAGAAAATTAACATTTATGAAAGTTGGTGAGAATATCTGATGCAAAATGTTTCAGTTCGACAGTTGACACAAACATTTCCAAAGCTTCGTTAGAATAAAAACTAAGTCCATAGAGGAGAAATCACTGTGACAGATTGAATGGTCTGTTTAGAAAAAAAAAACAAAACAACAAAACAAACCAACCCAATTTTAAGAAAAATAAATATTTCCCTGATACTCTACAGCCTAGTATTTGAATCACTAATGAAGCAAAGTACATTCACAAACTGGAACAAGAAGGTTTCGAATTCCCTTTTCTGGTGAACATTCCAGATGGGGTTTGCTGACGCCAAAGGTGTTTTTGTGCTTGAACTTTATCATTTTCCTATTCAAGGGGCATTTTCCTTTAAAGGTGAACTTTTGGAGACATAATCCAGTTACCCACCATTCTTTGGTTTGGTAAATAATCTATTACAATTAAGCTGCATACTGAAATACCAATACAATTTTTTCTTGTCTCACTTTTATAGTTCTTAGTAAACTCCAGTTCTCCTGCAGCAAATGGGGTGACAAATAAATTGCATTTTAGTAATTGCATTTTGTGCAATATTAGTAATACACAAAACACTATGGCACAGAAATTCTGTTGGGAAGTAGATCAACTGTGTACAACTAATAAAAAATAACATAGGTCTTAAGGAACTCTCTTCTGATGCATTTGGACTTGCCAATCATTAAATGGAATTAAATTCCCTTCCAGGGACAAAGGCAAGGATCCCATGGAAGAATGGATTCTCTGCCTGCCTCCTGCATCCCTTCCAATCCCAGATCAGCCCTGGCTATGAGCAGATAAAGATATTAATGAATCAGCTTCAGCCAGAGGTCATACAACTCACATCTGCTTTCAGGCTTTGGCAAAAGGAATCTGAACACCTGTCTGAAAAAATAAGTCATTTATTCATAGAAAATATTTCAGGGCACATGGTCTTCTATTTTATAAATGTGCTCTTTTCAAATTTACGCTGCTCCTCTGTCCTACAGAAATTCTGTTTGTACTTGAGGGATTTCTTGAAGTCAAATCCCCAGCATATGGAGGGAGCAGTCAGTTCTATTTATCTTCCACACCGTGTGGGGCTCCACCAGCCAGACCAGGGTCTTGCTGGTGAATCCAAGCAAGACATGGGCAATGCTGGGAGTCAGAAAGAATCACCTGACAGCCCCATGTGCTTCCTTCAGTGGACAACATCTGCTTGGAAACCACCAAACTACCAGGAAAAAAATGCAGCATTTCTCCTTGCTGGTATTTTCTGTGATTCTTGGACTACTCTGTATATATACACACACACACGCATATATTTAAAAAAATATAAATATAGATGCACACCTATGTGCCTAGGAGCAGGCACTCTGTGTGTGTATTCAAATATGTCCCTCTTGTCACAATCTTCACCACTTTATTACATCTAATTCATAACTCCTTCATTGTTTAGAACTTAATTATCCTCAGACAGGACCGAGTGTAAAACAAGATTCATCAACCCTTAGTGTGTCACCAAAGAGGCTCATACCAGGACTTTACTATAGGAGAGAAGAAAATTGAAATTTTTATTTTATGGGGAAACCAGCTTTGCATCCTCTAAAGACATTTCAAAGGGCTAATTTGTGTAAAAAAATTCAGAACTAAGGTCCTGCATTGAATGCTGGGAGAGTCTGAGGAAAGGGAAGCACAGTGCATGCAAGAAACATTAAAAAGAAATGGGAATCCCTAAATATTTGTGGAAATGCTTCCACGGTTCACAGTCCAGAACAGCTGTGGCCACAGCCCAGGCTGTTTCTGAGGATCTGAATCAGAGTCATCACAGCACCCACCATCCTTCTGCTCTTCAAACAAGCCATCAGTCTGGGACCAAACAGAATTCCTCTTTACTGGCCTCACTTTCCAGTGCAGCCCTTGCACGAGTTAGGTGCTTTCATGTGGAGCGGGTTGTAATGAAAACTGTAGACATATTAAAAAAAAAAAAATAAATGTACATTCCTTCAGGACAGCATTTTGCCCCCTGTACACAGTCAGAACACAATGCGGCCAGGAATATTCCAAAGGCAGGAAAAACAGGCAGAAAATTCCCAAAAGCACAATGCACTGCAATGCCTTCTAAAAATTATATATTTTTTATATATATATTATATATATATATTTGTGTATATTATATATTATTATGTAATATATATAATAATATATATTTTATCTATTTTTCTTTAAATTTTATATGCTTATATATAAATACATGCTTATATTTATATACATCTCCATCTATATGAACCCACCCAGATGCACAACCCTATAAATATATGCACATGCATTTTCAGATAAGAAGAACATACCATGCTGTGGAAGAGAAAAAAAAATGGGAGAATCAAATAAAAGCTCCATGAGGTGACACTTTGTGCCTTCCCTCTCATCCTTGGTGCCAAGCAGAGTGACCTATTGGTCCAGACACCATAAAAATTGAAGGATGCAACCATGGAAAACAAAAGCAGTCCCTGTCTGATCTTCTGCTTCCAAGGCATGGCATTCATGCATTTTAAAAAGCAGAATTATTATTAATCAGTGTGTTAGAACTGGGGCTGCCTTTTCAAGCTAAAATTCGTGTGATTCAAAGCTGCCCTTCAGAATTTCCCATTCTGCATTTCCACTGTGGATCTTATCTCAAGGAAAGGACATCTTTCCTCAGCAGAAAGCTGAATCCAACTCAAGCCAGGAAGAATGCTTGTTTACTTAAACTGCTGCAAGATTTTTAATTACATTTGTTTAGCCTTTTATGGAAATGAATGGAACAATGCAGCCTAAAAAAATAGGGCTTCAAACTGTTTTGTGCACTTTGTATTAAAGGGCTTCCTCCTTGGCTCAAGAACAGTGGGAAGCTTTATTTTATAAGACTTCTTAAAAAGTCATTAAAATACTTCTTGCCACTACTTTTATCTTTCCTAACTGCTCGAAGTGATTAAATAAAGACACTGAGTAGTTGGTATAAAGCTTTTTAATATCAGCACAGGGAATGTCTGGCCATGTGCCTTTTCCTAAAAATAAACCCAAAACTTACAGAGCTCTGAAACTTCTGGCCTTGACAAAGTGGGAATCTTCATTCAAATCACTTTTCTAGAAGTGCTTAATAACTGCTGAGGTTGAAACATTTAATGATGTGGTCATCAATATCAGTTAGGGGATAAACTAAAGGGGAAACATCAAAAAGATTAGAAAAGGTCAAGGAACTCCTTTGCTGTGGAATGAAAAAATCCTACTTCATTATAAGCTTGTTTTAGTTGAATTTATTACATAGTACAATCAAAGAGAAGATAAAGCATTATCTAAACTACTGCTGCTGCCATCTTTCAATCAAAGATTTTTGCTTATTCACCTGAAATTGAGGTTTGCAGTCCGAGAATATTCAAATTAGGGAGTTTGTCCTACCTGGCATGAAGACAGATGCTGGTAACTCAGTCCTTCCCCAGACAGAGCCCTGGTCCTTTGCAGGGCTCTACCCAAAAGTCAAGCAGGAGAAATGCAAGTGGCATTCAGATTCCTGCTGAGGGCACTGTGCCATCTGTCACGAGATTAATTCAGCCCGCCCAAGGCATGGTGGTGCCTGGGATTTATAGAATGTGCTCAATGGAGATCTACACTGCCTTTAAATGCTTCCTCTGCTCCCCTCTCTGCTTCCCCAACAACTACAGCTTGAATTTCATTGAAGTGTGATTTTGACAAAACCAAAGGAACTGATCTCATCAAATATTTTTCTGATCATGTTTGGTTTGTGCTATCACACGTTTCTTTCTCAACTGCCCATCCAGTGTTATTGTAATTTCCAGTGATGCATTACCCAGGTAAGCCCATGTCCTGGGTTGATGCTAAAATTGTATCCCCAGTCGTCTGTTTAGCTCAGAAATAAGTGTTGTACCTTTAAAAACTGTTTAAACCTACTCTAAACTAAACACCCAAAAAGACACCAAAAACTCAGCCCTGTGTCCCACCTAGGCCTGGCCTGGGCCCAGCCTTTCCCAACACCAAAGAAACTGAGAGCAACTAAACCGAACTACAACTCACGAGAAAAACTTTCTGGCATCTCTACAGAACAACGAAAAGTCTTATTCTTCAATATTGTTCCTTTGTTAGTTGTACTAAAAAATACTTTTAACTGTTAAATAAACAGTTTTTTTCCACTTTCCTCAAAAAAAAAATTTTTCCTGTCCCAAACCAGCTAAAGAAAAAAGCAGTTCAAATTCATTTTCTAAAAAAACTCCATCCAAAAGTTTTTTTTCCCAAATTTGCTCTAAACCAAAACAGCCCATTTCCCCATAATCACTAAAACATTTAATCTAGGAGGATTTGGGGTTGAAGTTTCCTTTTGAGGATGTTTGAGTACCTAATTCTGTAATGTGACAAGTTTACCATCCCCATTCCAAACCCTTTAAATACCCATCACCACTTGACTGTATTTGGAAAACTGAGGCATCAGATAAACTTTCAGTTGATTCTTTTATCCTTTCTCTCTTCCTGATTATCCTTGACTGCAGAACTTGGATTTTTTTTTTTGTTGTTGTTGTTGGTAAGTAAGCATTTGCAAAGGACAAATCACTTAGCAAATGTAAAGAGATGATAAACAAGGGGCAGTGTCAAATCTAACAGAAAACCAGAAGCAAATGTAATCAACCAAACACAGAGCAGCTCCAACAAAAGCTTTGGTTGCACCTGAGTGACACAAAGAACATTTCCTTGGCTATCAGAAAGTGGTTTGGATTTGAACCCTGTATTTTTTTTTTTTTTTTATCACAATAAAACCTTCCAGGTTGGTTTTCCTCTTCTTTTCTAAATGATGAGCACATAATGAATGTCTTTCAAAGCACTTGGAATAAAACTACCTTTGCAGACAACAGCAAATTTTGTCCTTTCCAACCCAGAATCTTCTTAAAGATTTTAACTTTCCTGTTGTTTTTGAGCTTAAAGGGAGTTATGGTCCTTTCTATAAAGAAGAATGAAAATAAATATTCTGATTAAACTATATTGAACTTGTCTAATAAAAGATTGATTTTATTCAGGACTGTGAAAATGACAAAATTTTGTTAAGTGCAGCACATCTGAAAAACAGCTTTGCCAGATATTTTAAATATTTCTTAGATAATTGACATGGAATCCTATTTACCTTTAACTTGTCAATACTCCTCTCTTCAATGAAGCTACTACTTTCAAATATCAGGAACGTTTTTATCAAAACATACAGAAATTGTGAAAAGAACAAAGTCTGATGTATTTCTGAGTATATCAATCAGCAAGAATTTCTTATTCCTTCTCTGAAATTTAGAATTAAATTTACTTGTGTATTATCTGGTTAATTTTTGTTTTATTTACAAATTACAACATTGTTTTCTAGAATCTGACATGTTCTATTTTTAATGTAGATGAAAAAATGAGTGTTTTACTTTCCATCAGGTAGCTGTGATGTATTTGGCTGACTTGTCTAGGCTGTGTTTTGGTTAATCAATTTATTTTTTTTAACGTAAAATGGCATTTTGAAAACTAATAAATGTGATCAAATTTGTGGTGCTTAATCACTTTTAAAAATCCCTCAGTGCCATGTTAACCTCTTAGTTATCCATAAAATACTATTTTAGATTTTAGAAGAGAAATTGCATTTTAATCAATGGTTGAATGAACATAAAAGAGAGATGGAGGGGAAGAGATTCCCTTCTTCAAAGATCTCCCAAGCTGCATTTTTTCCCTTACAGTTTGAATTTCCTATTTCTTAGTTTTTCTACTCAAGTTATCAGAATGAGGTAAATCTGGAAGATTCTCAGTCATTAAAACTGTCTGAATGTGTGTGTCAGAAGACAGATGAGAAGGAAACAAAGATCAGAGTGGATGAAAAAAATTTATGTGATTTGTGCTGTGAAGTCTTGGTTATAATACTTTATATTACATTATTACTTTGAATTTTCCTTTCTATTGCTTTAACTCCTGCTTATGCCAAAAGTCCAGAATTGGTAGGGAAAATCTGTTGGCCAAATCTTTCATTATCCACCAAACCCAGCAATTAACAGGAGCAATTAATTCCCCACTGAATGCTTTAAGTGGGAGGGGAACATATGGAGCTGGTATCTCCTATTTCAAATATTGATCCACTCACTGAGCCTATCTATAAGTAAATAGTTATGCAGAAACTATGAGCATTTTCTATATACCAGCTGTAATTCCTCCAGAAAATGCAATATATATTGCCTTGCAAAAAGAAAAGAACATAATCAGACATAAAATTCAAGCTCTTGTGTCATTGATGCAAAGCAATGAGACTTCAGAGAAAACAAACCTGAGGAATTATCAAAACTGCTCTTTATATTTTCCTGCAGGGTATTTCATGTCAGCTATGAGTTCTTATTAAAATTCGCTTTTAAAATTATTATATTTGAGTATTCACTTCTAATTTATCATCTTGTTCATGGAGATGCATGATTAATGAAAGGAAACTGAAAGGTAATTGAAAAGTACTAATAAAATTTTATATATTGGATCTGTTATTTTTAATTTTCTGAGGGATCACTGGAAAGCCCCTTATCACTTAAGTGGAGTCTCTTTAAATGACCACAAGATGAATATTATGGGCTTCAGCATCTATCAGAGATTTCAAAAGGAGCAGGGCCTTCCACATGTACAAGTCCTGTCAAGTATCTTTTCTGCTGCTGTCTTTTGCCCAAGAGAGCCTTTTTATTTGATCTCAGTCTTTCCCTCAATGCAAGATTAAAGCCCAAAACCCCTTTTTATGTGAACTGCAATACCTGGCTCATTTAGCATGAAAAACCAAAAGGATTTGGAAGCAGCTCTGTTTACCTTTTAAAGAAAATTAACTTTTTTTGTTAATTTGCAGCAGTCAATTTTGCTGGGATAAATCAATCCCATCCCTCATTGCTGGGGAAGTCTGTGCTCAGACCATGCAGAAGGGATGCAGGGAAACAGGAGGGATGTTGAGCTGTGCCTGCACCCCTGGATCAAACATTATTTCCATCCTGGATGGATGGAAGAAGCCTTTGGAGACACTACAAAAATGACACTCCTGTCGCCCTGATTCCTCAGGTTTTTCTGAGGCACTTCCTAACTTGCTGTTTTTCACTGTTCCTAGCCACTTTCTCATGCACACGGGTGTCTTTATCAAAAGTCTGTTTTGATAAAATGAGGTTGTTTTCCATACTTTGTCTTGGTATGAAAAACAATTGATGGACAGTTGTCTTTACCAACAAAATGAGAGAAGTGTCAGCCTTCTTCTCCAATCCCTGGTCTGAGTAAAAATACTATAAATGTAGAGTCAGATGTTTTAATAAAGAGTTTTCAACCTTCTCAAGAAAAACTGTCCATGTGTGTCCTTGCGTGTCCCACAGCAACACACTCCTGTGTTTTTAATTTCTCAACAGTGGCTCCCTTTAGAAATCCACCAAACTTCCACAGATGACAAATAATGGCTGACAAATAATGACAAATAAAGAGATGAGCAGCTGGCCCGCTGATATTCAAAGCTGGCTCCAAAGGCAAGAGAGGGAAAAGGGTCCAGAACAAAGTGTGACAGGGAAAGGGGTCCAGAACAAAGTGTGGCACTGGGAAAGGGGTCCAGAACAAAGTGTGACAGGGAAAGGGGTCCAGAACAAAGTGTGACACTGGGAAAGGGGTCCAGAACAAAGTGTGACAGGGAAAGGGGTCCAGAACAAAGTGTGACAGGGAAAGGGGTCCAGAACAAAGTGTGGCACTGGGAAAGGGGTCCAGAACAAAGTGTGACAGGGAAAGGGGTCCAGAA
>JAWWMU010000210.1:2908446-2927329 GCA_035048155.1 Cinnycerthia olivascens
AGAACAAAGTGTGACAGGGAAAGGGGTCCAGAACAAAGTGTGACACTGGGAAAGGGGTCCAGAACAAAGTGTGACAGTGGGAAAGGGGTCCAGAACAAAGTGTGGCACCAGCTCAGGCTGGCAAGGCACACATCAGAGCTTGCCCTGCCTCCAAAGGGAACAGCTCCAGCAGCAGCTTCGGGCACAGTGACCATGTGCATTGTGAGCCAGCAGCCCAGTTTTCTGTGCTCATCAAAGGCCTGGTGATTAATTAATGCTCCAGTCCCACTCACACACGCTCCAGGTTTGCTCACAGGAACAACTTTCCTCAGTCTGTGTAGTTCAGAGATCTGTAATTGCCCCAGCAATGACTTTGGTGGTCAGACACAGCTCTGGTGTAAGAACCAATCAGTTCTAATTAGGGCTACAGAGGGAGCAGCAGTATGCAGTCAGTGCCTTTTCTCCCCTTTCTTTATATACACATTCTATAATTATACAGATGCTGGGCAAGAATAGCTCAACCAGCATTGATAAATCCTTCCGTTTATTCCAGCTGAATTATTTCCATTTTAATTTTAGCACCACCATGTGTGAAGCCTCAATAGCTGAAAAAACTTTTTTCTGAAACCTTATTTGTCCCATGGTTCTTCTAAAATCTGAGGTCAATATTTAGAATTAGCTTCATATTTACAGGGTTTGAAATGTGCTTTTGTGACTTATGCAATCAAGATGCAATTTCACACAAGCTACTGCAAACTAATAATGAGGTTCTCGGTGATGTGAAGATTCTACTGTCAGTTCAAAGCTTTCATTTCCGAGCTATTCCACTCATTAGAAAAAAAAAAAAAAGCACATTTGGAACAATGTTTGTAAGCTGAATGATAAAGTGTCCTGAGGGATCTGAGCAAAAGCAGTTAACAAAGAATCCATCTACAGAAGAACTTGTGTCATTTGCCATGAAGGCACAGCAATGCCCATCTCTAATGCATTTTTACTTCCTCAATTAACATCACACAGCACCACACAGCTTATTATCATTAGATTTCAAAGCACTTTACAATGCCTACTGTCATCAGCCATCAAAACCAGAACCCTAATTGTTCATTAAGTAGTGGCTGTTACGTTTATGTGGTGCCTTGGCAGTGGAATTTTTTCCAGATAGTACTTGTGGCTACATTCATCCCATTTAATGACACCAGGCAATAAAATATGGTCCTGTACTTGTTAGAACAGACCAGGAAATGCTTCTGGCCTTGACCAGTTTGCATTGTCCCAAATAATTCTCAAGCCCAGGAGCTGGAGTTTTCCAGTGATGATTCCCCAAAGCCCATTCAGATGCAGCCACCCTGTTTGGGCAGGCAGGGACTTGGTCACAGAATCACAGAATAAATGAGGTTGGAAAGGGTCTCTGTGGTCATTAAATCCAACCTGTGCACAGGGTTGAGCTGTGACAATTGGCCCCAGCATCAGAGAATGAACACTTAGCAGTGTCTTCCATTAGCCTGATATTACCTATTTAAAAACCAGAAACAGTATTTTGTCCTTTTATGTAGAAATTGTTCTTTCTAAGAAGGTTTAATTCTACTCTATTTTCCTCTTCCAAATGAAATGTTAGATGTCAATGAGGTATCAAGAAAATGAAGTTTCAACAGTACATCCTAAAAAAAATTGTGTAGAACATTGTTTTGCTGTGCTATAGTTTTTCCAGGAACACCCTGTTTGTCAGAATTTTCCCTGATTTAAGTTACAAAGAGTTGAGTATTTACAGAATTTAACAAACACTGAGTTCTGCTAGGTGGGCAGAGGGAGCTCAGGCCAGCCCCCTTTTCACATCCCATGTTCCATCTTAGAGATTCTTACAGGAATTGGGTTACAGAACCTTCCCACATCAACTGCCACATTCTTTATTTTATACAAAGCAAAACACCAGATGCCTCTCACTGAATTAATCTTACTGATTTAAAACTCTCTGGAAAGAGGGAACACGAGTAGCTGATTTCATTATATTTTAGGTACCGAACTTAGTTCTCTTGTTTGATGGCTGAGTACCCTAACTATGGACTATTTGATGAGAAGAATATCAATTTCTGCCCCTTTTATCTCCTTTGATTTCCTTGCAAATGCTCAGAAGTAAAGCAATCCACTACGTAGCTAATGAGACATTTGCTAATTAAAAAAAAAAAAATTAAAAGGAAATTTGGGAAGCAAAAGCAAACTGGAAATGTAATTTCAGTTGACATCACTTTTCTCCCGAAGGCTCTTTTCTTCTTCTTACTCTCCAGCACTCTGAAGTGACAGAATTAAACTTCTTTTCAAAAGAGTACTGAAGTTTTAAAGGAAGTGGATCTTTAACAATAATTTAAACTACTAGAACAACACAATGATAAATCCTGAATAAGATTAAAATCATAAAGAGCACCTGTGGATTTGTTTTCTTTTTTTGGTTTCAAGCACCATTTTTACTTTGCAGCATTGATCCTCAAAATAACACTTGCTAACATGTGGTTCTGAGTTGAATGAACTCAGATCATCTGCTTTGATTTAAATATTGATTCTTTGTAATGTATGAGAACAGCTGCCTTTTTGAATTCCTTTCCATCCTCCTTATTACCAAAAACATCATCATTTTATCTCTGGGATTTGGTGCTTAAATAGCATTTCAACTATACCATCTAATGAACTCAGGCAGAAGAGATTCATCTGCTGACATCTGAGGAAAACACAATCCAGATTTCCAAACACTGACTTAACAAAAGATGACATCAGGAAGTTGCCTCATATTATCTTAGGGAAAATTGCCTATCTCTTATTACAGAGTGTATAATTACATTGATAAAGGAGTTGAATAGGTGATGAAAAGTTCACCTAACTAGAAAAAGGCTTTAAAATAAACTGGAAAGCACAATTATTTCCCATTACAGTGCAAGAAGGAGCTGATACCTTCAATGGATTAAGAGACAGAGCCCTGGGACTCTTCCCAGAAAACAGTGAATTATGTGGAAAATTCTGGAACATCCACTTTTCAGCTCAGATTTCTATCTTTTGTAAAGGAATCATTTAAGCCATGCTGGTGTCCAAGATTTCCAGAGCTCAGAGACTCACAAACATCTTCCTCCACACGAAAGCTGCAGCTCCAGTTTGCTCCTCTCTTACAGGGGAAGGTTTGATTCCTCTTCACAAGGTCTGCTGAGATATGCCCCACCCACACATGATGATATATAAAAATAAATAACGGTTCAAAAATCCAACGTATTCTATTTTCTCTGACAAAAAAAGAGGAGTGGGTCAGAGACGTGTCTTTGCCTTTGCTTCATCTACCTTGAGATAAAACTAAATATTGTGTGATGTGAATGATTTTCATACAAACCAGCAAGGTGACAGAAAGCCAAGGGTGCCTGACATGGCATCTTCCCAAGAGTGTCAGCTCAAGCTACCTAAATCCACTTGGCTCCTTCTGATGCAAATCTCAGAGAGTTTTTCAAAGAGAAAAAAAGTTCCAAGTGACTTTCCCTTGCCTGTGCTCTCTCTCCAGCCTCAGATTTGCTGTTCCTTTGGAACTGCACCTCAGTGAAATCCTCCAGAGGCAGGGCACAAGTGGAAAATGCTGTTGGTAAATCAATATATAACCCAGGTGAGATGCTGCTTCCTGATGTTTATCCCTCCTTCTAACATGCATCACTCTGGAAGCAACCAAAGTGACATTGAAAATTCCAGTTATTTCAGAATAAAAATATCCAAATAGGCAATTTCCACTGAAGTTACTATAGAAACTGTGAGAGTGGGGAAATTAATTCTAGCTCTCGAACAAGAGTCAAGAATAACCACTTTCCATTACATATGCATAACCATAAAACTATGTTAGCTCATATAAAATAATAATTATGAAAATTATTTTTTCATGAAGAGGATTTTTTATTTTTAAAAGAACCATGAGCAAGCAAGACGAACCAAACTTTGAAAAATACTGTGCAGTGAGCCAAAACCCAAAATTTTTGAGAAATGTAGAGGTTTTGAAAATTCTCAGCCTGACAGCACATTTTTGGCAGTACCTCTGCTTTCTTCCTTTCTCCTGTGCCTGGCAGATTGCAGTAAACACCGAGGGCAGATAATCTATAGAATCTGTACATTCCTACACATGCCATGCTCATCTCAATGCACACCCAGGGACATTTCTTAGGGGAAATGCCTCAGCAAGCTCCCAGCTGGCAGATTCTCTGTCAGAGGAGAGTGAGGAGCACTGGAGAACCCCACCCAGATTTATGATGTACAGACCCAGGAGCTGGGGGCTTTGTAGGATGTGGGGTGTTTAGAGCAAACCTTGTGCTTTTTTATTTTCCTTTCATTTTTTGCTTTGCTGCCCGAGAGCTTTCTGTCTGAAAGGAGTTAAAGGCATCCACAGGAACTGTCTGCAAATCCTCACAGCTTAATTGCTTTCATCTGGGGACTTGTTATTGTGAAATTTAATAGACATTGGGGTGTTCTCTACTGAGACCTTTAATGTGTTCGGGGCTTTGGAGATCTCTGAAGAAAAACTGAACTTATGGAGAGCAAGTCAATGGTCCAGTGGCTAAGGAAAATCATGCACCTGCTAAAGAACATCTTTCTTTCAATATCACACCACAATGTTTGGGTCCTAAAGGAGCAGTCATGACAGGGCCAATTTAAACCTTTTAGTCTTGCTGGGATTATAAGATGATGTCCAGCATGAATATATCTATTATTTCTTGCAAAGTGACAGAGAAGGATTCTTTCTTTCCAGAGTTAGGTATTCCTAATGAACAGACATGCTCATTATTAAAATGTAGGGGTTTAGAAAAAGGATTTTATTCATTCAGGCAGGCACACAGGTGAGATTCCTGTTTATGGTACCAATGATTTTCCTATGCAAGTGAAGGTATGTCAGGATTTGTTGCCACATTTCATCCTTTTAAATCTGGATTGCAACACACATTTTGGTTTCCTGATATCTTAATCTGTCTAAATATTTAAAAATTAAGGAGAAACCTTGGTGTTTCAAGACTAACAGGTTGATTTCCAACCTAATGAAATGAGGTCAAGTTCAGTTATGCACTTTTAAAAGTTTATCCATAGCAAAAGTTTTGAATTTTAGAGTACTAAACTATTCTGCCTGCCAGGAATTACTAAATGGATCATGCTGTGCTCTGTAGTGAAAAACAAAGAAGCAAAGTATTCATTTTTTTGTCATTTTAGCCAAATGGTTGGCCTGTTTACATAGTTGAATTAAAATAGAATTTAAAAGGTTAAACCAAAAAGCAACCATTAGCACAGGGAGAAAACCAGGGCATGGAATGAAGAGATGGTTTTGAGATGAGAGGGAGAAGCAGATGGAAAACTGATGAGGCAAGGAAATGGCAACCTGGGACTTCACCAAGCCATGCAGGTGGCAAAGCAAAGTGGATTAATTCAGCAAGATCCTGAAAAATTCTTGGGACTGAGTCCCTGATAGACCCTCCAGATGAAATATTACAGCAGGCAATTAATTTGTACAATTGTTAAATTTCTTTCTTATGATTGCTTCTAGGAGAAATATCATACCAGAACTTTTAGATTTCTTTAGAGTGCATTGGTGGTAGAGTTTGAAAACTCCATGGGAAGGAGGCTTGGGTTTGACACTTCAGAGGCTCAATCTGAGTTATATTTTAATAGCCCTGATGTGTAAATATCATAATGTCTCCTTCCAGAAGCGAAAAGAAGTTTTGATAAAAGCTCCTAGACAGTCTTAGATGATACAGAGAAAATAAAGATGTTGAGGACCTTTTCACCTAGAAAGAAAAGGCATTAGTGTGAAATACTTTGGATTCCAAAGACTGTCATCTTTAGAGAAAACAAGATTTTATCAGAATGGTGCTGTCTCAAAAGTCTCTGAACTCCTACATAAAATAGCTGCCAATGCCCAACCTTTTTCCATGGCCTATCCCAACTTTCCTCTTACCCTTTTGCCTTCCCACACCTCCATAAATGTACGTACAGACCACAGCAAGAGAGGTTTGGACTTTTTTTAACTTTTCCCCTCACGGCTACTGGTAAGGTCACACAAGTTTTGAGAGTCCTAAGTGTGCCATAAAATTGACAATGCAGAGAGCATCAATCTCTGCACGCAGGATGATCTTATCTGTCCAGCACAAGGGAGACACAAGTGACAGACCTCATTTGGAAGGCTGTCAAGGAATGGGAATGCTGAGGAGAAACTTTGGGAATGTTAATGGGAATGAAAGTGGTTTAAGATGTGATTAAAAGAAAAAAAAAAAGCATTATATGGGAAATAAAAAAGAAGATTTGGAAAAATTACTTGTATTTTTATGATTAGATTCTGAACTTGCAACCTATAGGAAAAGCATGCAAAAAACCCAAAACAAACGAACATTTATTTTTAAATATTTTGTGAAAGTTTCAAATTCTACTGAAGCCAATGAGTGCTGAAGGTACCAAGAGACACTTTCTAAACGGAGAGGGTGAAAGGCAGAGTGGAGTCCATTCCATCAGCTCTTTGATCCCTGCTGACAGCCTTCCCACTGAGACACCATTGCTTTTGCTTAGATTTATTTCTAAAGTAACAGGAAGCTGATCTCTTTTTTTGTTTGTTTGTCTTTTGTGGTGGAGTGAATTATTCTTTTTTAATTTTCCCTTTCTTCTTAACACATCCTGAACTAGGAAAGAGGCTCTGGGATATTCATCTCTTGGGGAATATGCATTCATTAGTAGCTTAACTGCAATGCTAGTACAGCAGAGACAGCTGCATTTCAGCTTTCCCTCAAGAATTGTGTTGTGTTCTGTCCTGGGAGGCGAAGAAAATACAGAGCAAAACAAGTGAGAAGTGTTACAGAAAGGTTCTAGCAAAATTGCATACAAATGGAAAAGATTTCTATCAGAAACGACCACTGTGAAATACATATTTAAAATATGACTCAGTCCTTAAACAGAATAAACATCAATTTGCCAGTTGTCATGTGTTTTAGAACCATTTGTGCCATTTATTCTGAAGCAGCATCACATTTATTTTCCTGACCTGCTGCGAGAAAGGGTTTGAGATGTTACTGCCACAGCTGAAATATGTTGCTGTGTTCAGTGAAGACATTCAGCACTGTGCTGCACATAATAAGCTTCACCACTCATCTGACAATTAGTCATGTTGACACATTTTTATAAATTAGACCAAGCGATCATTTTCAGATGAGACATTTTCCCTGCAGAAGGAACCCTCCAGCTTTGCAGGGCGTGCCCAGAGTCAGGCATTTACCAGGATGGAAAGCAATCTCTGCTGTGGGAAAGGGAAAGGTGCCTTTTAAACATGCCAAAAGGAAAATGAAATGTGAACTAAATTTATAGTGGCAACAAAACCCCATTTTCTTCAAGTGAAGAAACGTTTCACATTGCCTAACACTTCTTCTGGGCTAATTGTTCAAGTTCTATATATCAGAGTATAACCAGAGGTAAAACAAAGCAAAACAAATTCCACTAATGAGTGTGGTCCAGATTCTCAGAGGGCACAAACCAGCTTAGTTACACCAAATGCCAGAGCCAGGCAGCTATTTCAGAGATGCAGCTGGTGCTGCAGAGCCAGAGAAAGAACTAGAAGGTGACAGACTAATATTTCTCCTTCTGCACGTCTGTTTTGACTGATGGATTTCTGATGAATTTCCATTAAATATGAAATACTGTGCTAGGTACATATTTTTAACTGCCTGGTAGTTAATTTTACAGTTTGGAGCTGAAGACCTGGAGCTCTTCAGTGAAGGATGCAGCTACAGCTGAGTAATCTGTCTGGTTAATTATTCCTCTCCTAAACACTGATAAATACAACTTTGAGAAAGCACCGCAGGCATCTTTTTAAGCAAATACTTTCCACATTTATGTATTTATATACCCAGTCTGACAGAAACTACAAATTACTACAGTACACCATATTATGTTTAGGACTATATTCTCTATGTGGAGAGAATATAATCCTTACAGTCTGAAAAGGCTTAAAACCTACACACTCACACATCTGGAGACTTTGTGTTTGTGAAGGTCAAGGCACAGATGTTTCACTCGTGTGCTGTGCAGCACAGAGCAGTCACACCTGTCAGCAGTGCAGAGCTGAGTTCCTGCTCCAGAGTGGATCCCAGCAGGTCCCTTTTGCCAAGGGCTGTCTGTCTTCAAGTCTCCCCCAGCACACAGAAATGTTCCAAAAAAGCTCTGGCTGCACTCGAGCCGGCGGTGATGGTGATGGATTCACTCTCACCAGCCTCTCCACTCTGCCCTGACCTTGTGGTTTGCTGGGAGAGCTGGGCAGGAATCCCTGCAGAAAGCTTTCCATCAGCACCCAGACTTTGCTGAGCACTGTGCAAGGCAGAGGGGAGCTGTGACAGCAGGGAACTCCACCTCCCTGCAGGTTACACACTTCATTTACACCACGATTTCTTTAATGGCATTAACGACAGCTCAGCGTTCACGTTTGACTGCCGTGTCACCTGGATTTAAATTTTCTTGTAAAACTTGCAAATGCTCGTTATTAACTTCCACTCTTTTGTTCTAACTCTCACATCCCATCCCAGAATAATGAATTCTGCTCCCCAGGCAGCCCTCCCAGCCAGTTTTATAAGTCTATCAACATGCCCAAGTATATTTAAACAGCCTGGAGTGTGACAAACTATGCAAAATGATCAAAGAACTTCAAAGTGTCATAGCACCTCACAAGGCAGATCTGTGCAAAGGTATCAATTCTTACTTTGCAAATATTTGCAAGTAAAAAAAGAGATTTCCATGAATTTGTCAGAAGGCAAAAAAGTGTCACTTCTCCCAGTAAATACAATTTTTCATTGTGACAGCAGTAAAAATACAGAGTGGTGTATAGGTACTCTGAGCTCTGCATACCCCGTGAAAAGGAATGAGAACATTGTGGCAAAATCTCAGGAAAATATTGTGGAAATTACATGATTTTAGTAAGGTTTTTTTGTTTTACTTTTATCACACAATTTTGATACTCTTGGATACCAACTGATATGGGCTGATCATTACTTATACAATTTAAGAAAGAATTCTTTATGGAACAAAGGTTCCATACATTTGTGATATGGAACCCTTTAGCAACATGGCTTCTAAGTTGGGGAGGTTATATTATTTGTAATATATTATGGTAATTTTTGAACTGAACTTTCCCTTTGTTTCTTTCATTTGAGCTTATTTTTACCTCTTTAGTTCACTATCTGTGAAGAAATCAAAGGAAATAAGTTTAAAGCTTCATAAGATATACTGTACAAAAAAAAGCATTTTGTGTTTAATCAGAGATGGAACTTTTATCAAAAATCTAGTGCAGAAAAACTAGAATTGCTACTCAAAAATATTCTCTTAAAATTTTCTTATATACTCATAGTTCTCTAAGTATCAGAGCCACAATAACACAGAAATCCAAACACTCATTTAAGTCATCAGCCTTCTCAAAAAAATAAATATCTACAGTATTTGGTGTGCCAAGATTTGCTTATGTTTGTTGACAATAATTCTCTGAAAACTACTCTGTCTCCATGTGTTTGTGTGCACCTCTGTGTGCTCATTTCCTAGATCCCCAAATTGAATATTTTCAGGCTATTTTTACATGCAGACACGCTGTTTCTCTGAGAGACCAGAAGCAAAATGACTGGGGGTTTATTCACTGAGGGAATCTTACCTGCATCAAAGAGCAGAGTTTTTTTCCCTCCTATTTTCCATTTAAAACAAAGCCCAACATGCATAATAAAGATGTCGAGTTTCTGACAGATTGGAAAGAACACAGGGAGCAGTCCTGCGAGCCCCAGAGGTAAGCAGAACAATTTCATAGGAGATTTCAATTTGGATGTGCATCGTGAGTCATTTCAACACTGAGAGAGATTTAATGTCAACATCAGTTGATTCAGTACTGACATCATCTCACAATTTCACCTGTTCTCCTCTGGGAAGAGCAACTCAGCCTCTAAGTTTATTCCAGACTGATTTTTATTACATGAAAACAGTCACTGAATAATTGTCAATATAATTAGAAAAAGCCCCCCTGTTAATCCACACGGTGGATTTCAGGCTAATTCACTGAAGAGAAGAAGGCAGACATTAGCTAAAAATTCCTCTGGCACACTTCTCTGCCAGGGATTCTCACACTAATAAAGAAATCTGTTCTAAAGATTTTTTTTATTCTCCCATCTCTCTAGCCTTTGTTCCCTCTCTAGTGACTCCTTTAGGTTTACTGGTCATCATTCTCACCACTCCTTTATATCAGTTTGTCTTCAGTTTCTGATTTTCCATCGCGTTTTCCTCCAGTTTTAAAGAAAATCAAGTCCCCCAAAGTACCTTGCATTCAAGAAGCTGCTCAGTTCCAGCAGAAGGGATGATGTGCTGTGAGTGTAAAAGTGCTACTTTCTCCTCTAGTCCTGGGGCAGATGCCAGAATTAGAGAGGCTTTCAAGTGGAGTTTACAAAATCAGGCTGGTTCCAAGGCAGTGTTTACTGCTCCATAATTTCATCTAATCCCCACAGCTACTGACATAAACTAATTGCATGTACACATATGATCCCATTACGAGCGGTGCAACCCAGATGGTGCCAATCTGGGATTGCAAACACAGTTCCAGTGCTGTCAAATGCATGCCAGCCTTCCCTGCTGCATTTACATCTCTATTTCTCCTTTGTCATGGGCATTTCCTGCTCAGCTGCTTGGGTAGCACAGTAAAGCCAGGGAGTCAAAGTCCCCCGCAGGAGAACATTGTCCAAAAGATGTCCCCAGAGGCTTTGAAAACACCAATGGCTGAAAAGCTTTAGATTTTCCTCTAAATCCTTCTATCCTTACTATTATCATCACTGATACCATCACTATTTGTTATTAATCCAGCAAGCCTGCTTGCCATGGAACCTGAAACCTCATCCACAAGAAGACAATTCATGCCTGAAAGAACAGCTGGTGTGTCCTTACCTAAATCCAAACAGGATATGCAAACTAACCATCCACATAGCACTTGGATTTTTCCTATGTCACCTCACCAGCTAAATAACTAGCAAGTTAAAATACACTTACACACTAAAAAACACCCCAAAACCCCCAACCAAACAAAAGAAATTATTTGCTCTTTGTTTAGAGGAAAATAGATATGGGAATTACTAAGTGATGCTTGTCCTTCCAGAAAAGGAGTTGGTTCTAAAGTTATTTCTCCATAATTTAATGGAATACTGGCGGATGCTAATGGAAGGGAATTCTATATTTGCTTGGTCATGCTGCAGGGATATGCTCAGATCCTGGACACACAGTGAAGATTGCTTATCAAATTTGGGAAACTGTGTTCCAAGATTGCCAGCAAGCACATCAGCGCCTAAAATGTGCTGTGAGTTTGTGATATACTTAGAGCTATTTATTTTGATTCTCCTCTCACTTTTTAATTCTTGACATGTTACCCTGGTGAACATTAGCTGCACTTCAAATGAAGATGAGTCTACTTCCACCAAGTACTCACAGTTCTTAAATTTTCACTTTCTATCTGCTCTCATGCAGGTAAAACAACTTTTAGAACAAATCTGAAGTCAGCTGAAAGGCCTGGTTCACGTGAATCCAATCCAGAATTCAACTGAATATTCCCCTGCTCTATTTTGTTGTTGTTGTTATTTTTTCAGCCCCGGAAAACAGCAAACACAAAGTGCACAGCTGGTATGAACAGCCTGAATCTGTGGAGATCTGAAGAGTCCAAACATCCAAGGGTGCAGCTCAGCCTGGTGGAGCCAGTGGTCACACACCAAGGGCTGAAGGCACCCAGTGATTCTCACATCAATCCTGATCCTCTGCATGTTAAAATGCAAGTGCAGATGATTTTATGATTGTCATTATTGCTCTTCATACTATTAAACAAACAGTTCAAAATTACTGTATTCAGTTTGAATTGCTTCTCACAAAATCACTAACAGAAATCCTTTCTGAACATGCAAGAGGCACTTCAGCATTTCATGAAGTGTTAAATTGGCAAAACAACAACACGAGTTCATTACTGCAGATTCTTTCCAGATGGAACCATAAATGTTCTGTACTCCACTGAGCACCCGTAGCACAAAGCAAGAGTTGAGTGTTCTGACCACTTTTGGAGGACTGATGTTTCTCTTAGTGATCATTTATTTTCGCAGTGAAGACACTGATTGAAAGCAGAGCAGGAAAAGGGAGATTCCAGACCAGCTCTGATTTATTTGGGTCTGGTTTTCAGCTCCCAAGCTGAGGTTTTTCTCCACCTCTGGACACAAGGGGAGAGTCGAGCTGAGCCCTTGTGAGCACACCTGAGCTCAGGTGCTCACAGCCCAGGGGAGGGAACTGCAGCACCCAAAAACAATTTTTGTCAATTGTGCTTCCTAAATGCAGTGAGATTTCCAGCTGACAGACCCAAAGGAACAGCATTCTTGGAAATTTAAATTAATGATTGCATCTGCAATGACAAAATATTTAAGTTTTACAGTTGTGTTCAAGAGAAACTATTGAATGCTTCTAATTTTTTTTTCCCTAACCATGGTAGGTTTGTTTTTTTTTAATCTGTCCATCTTTTTATGTACATATTCTTAGAATTTAAAAAAAAGTTTATTTGCTTATTTCAAAACATGAGTTTAGATCAGTCTTACCCCAATGTAAATCAAGAATAATTCCAATGGTGTAAACCAAACAGGAGCAACACATACATATAAATATTTAAAATTTAATCAGTCGTATAATATTTAAAATATAATCAGTTTTATCTGTCCACTGTTCTTTGCCTAAAGGAAAAGTCACACCAAAATTTTCCAATGCATTTAAAGATGATATTGATATATTTTTGTCTTTATTTTGAATAGGCTTTGCCCCAAAGCAGAATCATTTCATTAATTTTAGACCATTTCATCCTGTGGATTTGCTTTATTCCCACTGTTGTATTGGAAATTCCAATCAATCTGTTCATCTACTCCACCTGAACTGTTCTTTAGACAAATAAATTAGATTTACTTGTCCCCTTGAATATGTCAGCATTTTGATAACAATTGTTTCTAGTCAGAAATTATTATTTTTAATCGCATTTCTGAATGCCTAAAAGAGGTTGCTCCTTGGAATTCCAGGCGTAAAAATCAATATGGAAATAAGGATAGAGCAAACGAACAACACATGAATGTTCTGCTTCAGAAAGGCTGTGATGGTTTCCAAGGAGCACCCAGTAGGAAATTGTGCTCTCTGGTCCCCAGAGCTTTTTGAGCAATGAAGCTCCTTGGAAAATGTCACTCCTCAGCTCCCTTCAGGAGCCTCCTCTCACTCCTCCATGCACTGAACTACCCCTGCTTCACAAACACATCAATTTTTCTTTTGTGAAATCTCTGCTCATGCATTTCATAGCTCAAAATGGAAATTTCCTTAAATTCCAATCAAGAAAGTCGTTGCAGTAAAATGATATTTGCCCCAATTAAAAAATAAGCACTGCTTACAATGTGATGAGATTCACTTGGTGGAAAAAGTGGCTTTTATACATTTACTCTGACTTTAGCTTGTGTATTGAAATTAAAAAATAAGAGAAGCTCTTAAACTTCTTTATTGAGTAACTTTTTTAGAAATTAAAATAAGCTCTGTGGTGCTATCTTGTGCTCTCCTCTCACACTACCCCTACTCACACAATTTTGGAATGTCTGTAATGGCACTATAAAACTTGACTATGTTGATAAGACACTTTAATATTAAAGTCTTTCATCCCGAAGAAATGATGAAAACTTTATTGCTCTTGACAGAGCTGATAGACAGAGAGTAAAGTCATTTGGTGGCATCTTCAGGATAAATTCTGAAACCATAGTGCTGTTGTGGATCCTGTAGGATCCACTAATCCTTAAATAAGCATTAAATTGGGCAAGAGCAGAAACAAACTCCACAGGGGTAATAAATAAATAAATAAATATCCACAGGGTCACACCTCCAGTCCCTGGGCATCACACCAAAATTCTTCTCAGACTCAGAACCAACAAATCTGCCATCAGGTGAGCAGAAAATGTTGATTTATATGAATATATAAATTCCCATAAGCCAGTCCAAAATTATAGTTAAACTGTCCAAAAGCAGAACCATTCAGAGTCCTCAGACTCCTTTGAAAACACCACCAGTAGAGGCTGAGACCAATCTGAAATCATAGAAAGTGACCTGAATTAATATCCCTTAATATAGCAACATGCTGGCATGTTAGGAAGGAAATTCAATATATCCCTTTAAAGGCTTACTCTTCAGAAAATTCATATATTTAACGCTATTTCTTCAGAATAGGGGGATGAAAAAAACCTAAAACTCTGTTTGTTCAATTGTAGTAGCATGGACTTATCTCTGTGTTCATTAATACCAGCCAGATAAAGCAATATCCCTACATTTTAAGGGAGAATGGCCCAGCAGATTGAACATGGGCTTTAAAACTGTTGCCCTCAGTAGATCAGTTGCTTTATTTATGGATTTTTGTGTCAGGTTTTACACCAACCTCACTGGAGAAGTTCCTTAACCCATTTGCCTACATCCCTCTAACAGCAATAATGTCAAGCTCCCTCTTTCTTCTGGAGTCTGATAAAGAGGAATGAGTTATTGTTTTGAAAAGCCTCCAAGGAGAAAACAGTTCCACAGTCATTAAACTGTGCTCTCAGAGATAATCAACCTCCAGAGGGAATGATGGCAAAATTACCTTCCCTCTGCCCTGTATCTTTGTGTTAAGTCAGGTTTCTGGCTTTTTTATACCTCCTAAAAATTGTCTTTTTTAGCAGAGCCTGGCACAACTGGGCAGATTACCCAATAAACAGACGCTGGATAATCACCAAAGGAGAGAAACAACTCCTCCATGATGCCACATTTCTAAAAGAGGGAGGAAAGAACAGTGCATTTTCCAGATCTATGCACCCAAGCAATTCCCACCATTGGGTAAGTTCATGCCCATAACCTGGCAGCACAAATTCCACTGATGCTGGTGCAGAAATTAATATTCCCCTGCAATATTAATGATTATACATTAGATTCTCTTATGGAATCATCTCCACTCTTATAAAATCCCCACCACTCTGTCACCTTAGAGCATAAATATTTTAATAAACAGTCACATTTCGTACATTGTCTTCAGTCTAATAAAATGTTTTCTTCAAGTAGATCATAGAGACATCTGGTCTTTAAAATCAAGTTCAAGCATTTCCCAGGATCTGGCCTGCCTGAAACCCATTCCCCAAGCTCACAAACCCAGCAGGAGCTGCCCTCACACCCCTGCACTGCCAGAGTGCATCCAGAGCTTTTGTGAGACACCCTGAAATGGCTGCAAGAGATTCAGGTTATTCAATGACCTTGTTTTGCATACCAGTAAATATGAATTTATCTCAGGTTCCCTAGCAGATGTATCACTATTGTACAGTCCTTGAAATGTTTGAAATTCCTTTATGATCTTTCAGATTACTCTCAATAAGTTGACAAGCCTGAATGCTTTCTAAGCCACTGTAAAGAGAATGACAACCAACACAATCTGAAGGCAGATAAAAGGGGATTTTTGATGGGCCTGAAACTTATGAGCAAGGCAGAGAATAAATCTGTTTCTTGTAAGTTACTTTCTTAAAGGAAAAAAAAAAAAATCTGGAGTGTATCTCATCTAGGACCTGTCAAAATAATAGCTCGGTGATGTGAATTCAGAACATGAAAGTGCTCCATTAGCAATCAACAAGAGACAAGAGATACACCAATCTTTTCTAGTTGAGTTTTCTTATCAGACACATTTGTTTTACTTCATGAGATTGTTCTAAATGCATAAAATTTGCATACATATGGCTGCGTTGTTAATTCCTGCTCTGAAAGTGCTTGGGAGAGTTCTCATTTCCTGCTAAGGAAAGGAGCTTCCCAGCTGAGGAGTGCAAGAGAAGGATGTGAGGTGGTTCTCTGATCACATCAGTACAGCCACACAAAATACGGCTTGATTTCTGTCCTCACAATAATGAGAAATTACAGGAATTGCAGATATTTGTAACTAAAATTAGGAAGAGTAAGCAACAGATACTGATATCACGAGTAAACTATTACAGAAGTCACCTAATTGATTTTCTTGATTCCATCTTCAGATGTCTGATCATGGGCTTTGTGAAACACAAAGTTTTTCTTTCCTCTTTTCTGCTTTCTTACATATTAGCTGACAAAGCAGTGCTAGGAAAAACACTGCTTTGCAGCAGGTTAAAAAGGAGGGCTTTATTGCTTACATGACAACAAGCAACTATAAAATACCTGCTCAGATGTGAGTTTCCTAAGAAAATATTTTTTATCATAGCTTCCAGATATCTGTCTTGAAGGAATAAAATTATAGCTAATAGTTATATTTATCTAAAGTAAGGGTTCTGTGAAAGAGGTCACAGAATAAAAACATTTTCACTCAACAGCATTTGGGAGAAAACACTCTTCATCCCTTATCCAGGTGAGATTACATTTCCCTAAATTAAATTCAGGATCAGGGGAATCCTAGAATTATCAAAATCATGAGCTTCCCTTTATTTCCACAGAGAAATTAATCAGAACTTATTTTCACAGTGACACTAATCAGAGCAATTATTTTCACACACTGAAACAGAATTTGGCTTCTTAGAAAATGCCAAAGGGAAGCCTCCCTGTGTATTGATCAAAAGCAGTCATTATTATCAGGTAAGTCTGGGTTTCAGAGTGTTCAATGACTCAAATTCCATCTGGAAGTCTGCTAAGAAAATGAAGAATGAAAAAAACCTGATATTTTTCTGGGCAACCTGTGCCAGGGCCTCACCAACCTCACAGAGAAGAACTTCTTCCTTCTATCCAACTAAAATTTACCTTCTTTCACTTTAATACTCTTGCTCCTTGAACTGTCACTACAGGCTTTGGCAAAAAGTCTCTGTCCATCTTTTTTTCATAAGCCCCATTTTTAAATTGGATGGTAAGACCAAGACAAATCAGTTGAACATTTATTTTCCAAGACATAAAAATGAATGAACGGGGCAACAGGAAAAGGTGAACGTGGAGGGGAAACTTCCAAGATATTCTAATGGTTCTAATTTTAAAAGCTGCCATCAAATCTTGATGGATTATGAAAGTGTGTCTCGTTAGATAAATTATAGGCATGACACTTTGGAGATCAAGAATGGGCCTTAATTTATGAAACAGTGGCTGAGTTCAGCGAACGTGTTCCGAGGGGTGAGGAACGTGGAGCAGTGGGAGCTCTATTTTGGAGCTTATTCACAAAGGTTTAGTATTTCTTTTAAGGATATTATCCACATGCCTAATGTTATGTGCAAAACATGCAGCAGGGCCACAGAGAGGTCAGCAGCAGGAGGTTCAGGGTGGATATTTATTTAGATTTATAAAGATGTTGAATGATTCTGTAATGAATTTTGTATTGCATGCAGCACTTGATGTTCAGCCCTCACGCTGCCAGCATTAAATGTTACTTATTTTGTCAGAATAATTAAAAAAATAGATTTATTGTATCCTTAATATATCAATTTCTTGGTGCTGGAGTTTAAAAAGAAATTTTTGCTCTTCTGTGCAAAAATAAATTATGATTTTTTAAAGAAATATTGCTCAGGTTTTACATCTTACTATAAATCTAAAAATAACAACATATGTCACAAAGCAAAAAAATCTGTGACTCTTCCTCATAACCAGAACTTGAGCAAATGGCTGGATTCTGTTTTCCCTCTGCTGAGAACAGGATTATCTAATTTGCACTTTCCCTCTCACCACCTTGCATAAAGCTGACACAGAAACTCTGACAAAACTTTCCAAGCTCCCCCCAAAGTGGATTCCTGTCCTGTGGCCTTTATTGATATATTTATTGTTCTTTCCACTCTGTAAGCGAGAGCTGTTTCCAAATATTCTTCACAAAACTCATTTTCCAGCAAATCTGAAATTGCTGCTCTACCACTGCCAGAAATATCCTCTCCATTCGGAGCCTGCTCTTGTCCTTACCAGTATTTCCAGGGAATGCGTGAGGGAAAACAGGGGAAGCACAAGCAATAATCCCTCTGTACAGGGCTTATAGATTTCATTTATTGGTACATTAAATTTCCCTGCATTACCTGGCAGGGATCCTCCTTCCCCACACCTGCTCTGCTATCCAAGGAAACAGAAAGGTGTAAGCATGAATTTGGGTTCGGAGCAAATTATGGCAGGAACTCAATGATGTAACCCAGATAAAGAAACAGAATCTGCAGAAAGAAAACCAGGATTGAGATTTTCAATAACAATTTTTAAGGTTGCTTGTGGGAGTTCCAGTAATTTCTCAACAGGGAAGGAAAATACAAAAAACCAGGCACTGCCCTGAGCACCAATCTGAGCCAATTGGTTCTTCTCTGGCTGGAGGGCTGACTTTACTTGTGATTGCCGTTAATTTTTATAAAATAACACAGTTTTGGATGGTTGCAGTTCAGAACCAGTGTTGTAGTAAAACTGAAATAAAGGATGTTCAGTTCTATTTGCAGGGTAAGACAGAGGGTTAAGTCCCTTTCAAAAATAAATTCACAGCAAAGCCTCTTCTATTTTCCTCTCCTGCAGCATTCAGAAAGGCCATATTCCGAGCTGGATTGGATGAGGCAGGCAGTGCTTTATCCTTTTGTGTGGGAGATAGAAAAATGACTCTGCACTCTCTGCCTGCAAATAGGCAAGGACAGAGCAGAGAATGGGGAACAGATTGGATGGAGAGGCTGGGCAGCCCCCAGAGGTGACAACTGCAGCTCTCCACTGCCGCCCTGATTTTCCAGATTTCTCGAGGCACTTTCTAACTTGCTGTGTTTCATAGTTCCTGGTTCTTTCTCATGCACATGGTGTCGTTATCAAAAGTCTGTTTTGATAAGATCAGGTTGTTTCCACACTTTCTCTTGGTGTGGAAAACAACTGATGGGCAGTTGTCTTGGCCAACGGGATGGGAGAGGTG
>JAWWMU010000210.1:2933420-2979335 GCA_035048155.1 Cinnycerthia olivascens
CCCTCCCAGCCTGGAACATCCTTCCCAGCCCACAGTCACTGCCTTTGTTGGATTTGCAGGGATTTTTCCTGCCAGTGCTCCCCATGTCAGGACACCTGGCATCCTCTGAGACTCTGCACTATTTTCTGGCAGTGAGGGAATTGTGGTTGTGCCCTGCTCCAGTGGGCCACAGACTGAGGAGCTCCTGAGCAAGCCTTGGCACAGCACAGCCAAGCAGCTGTTGGGCCCAATTGTGGAGAATGTGCATTTTGACAACTACTAATCATGTATTTACTCTGAACAGTGAATAATCTTATACATTTATTATTCTCAGAATGTATTTACCCAACAAGCAATGGCAGCTCTAAATGAGATATTTTTTTTACGTCCTGGAAGGAAAACACAAACAGTAATTAATTAGTTTATTGTTATGTAGCAGCAATTTATTTATTTATTTCCCTGAGCCATTCATCAGATGTATTAAAGGCAGAAAGGAAAGTAGCTTTTTGGGGCATTTATGACTATGAAGTTTTTGGCAAAATTCCTTCCGAACTATTATAGGGGACCTTAATTGTGTTTGAGAAGAGAGATCTAATTTTGTCCTGAATTGTGAACAATTAAAAAGAGCAAAAAAATGGATGGAGCAAGTAAAACAAGCTGGTTCAAGTTGGTGGTTATCTATTCTGTTTGTATATATCTATTTGTTAAAAAAAACCAAAAAACAAAACAAAACAAAAAGAAATCAGGCAATTGAAACTGAATTGTGATGTATACAAAGACAGAATGGAAGGAGCCATTTAAGTTTTTCAGATTCCTTTGGCTGTAAGGACGATTCACAATCAGACAGGTGAATTAATTAATCCTCAACAGTTCACCTGATTAACAATTACTCCTTTTGCTACAGAAATCTGCTTTCACAGGGAGTACAAGGCTCAGTGATGGGTGCTGTGAGTGACCACACAGAACCGTGGAAAAATACAACTGCACTGATGGTGATGGATGATCGTTAATTATGAGATTAATTCATTAGCAGCACATGGGATACGGTCCCGGCTTTCACTGAAATCCCAAATGGAGCGTGAGGACATGCAGGTCACATCCCCACCTGCCCAAAACCCCAAAACCCAGGGGCAGGTTCTTAGCAGGGGAGAGTGTGGGGCTGCTGGGAGGGCTCTGGGAAGCGATTCTGAGGAGCTGTTAATGGCAATTATCCCTCCTTGTACCAGGGCTAAATGAGAGAGGCAAGGAGGTACAAACCTTCACTGCCTTAGGACGAGCCTGGGGAGATGGGACTCAGAGGGAAGAGGGAATCTTTGAGAGGGAATCGTTCAGAGCTAAGCACAGGTAAAAGCAAGAGGTGCATTCAAAAAGCTGCAGTTCCAGACTGGCCTTGGAACAAAATGCTGAATTAAAGCACTGATGTTAATGAATGGCTTCAGAAAGTACTATTTTGAGATGTTGTGATATAACATCCAATGAATCCATTTTGTTTGCTTATTTTTAGCCCTAAATCCTTTCAGTCACTCTGACCTCCCCTTCTGTCTGTAGCTGGAAATCTGCCCTCCCCCATCATCTAAACAGAGATGTGCTTAATCTTCTTTTGGAACTAACTAAAACACTCAGGGTCTGGTTTTCTTGAAAAGACTGTAATGATTTGTGTTGAAATAGTTGATTTAACTCATCATTGAAACATTTAGATTTGCAACTCAACCTAAATTTTATTTTGTGTTTTATTGCCCATAGTCCCAGGAGCAAACTGAGATAATATTGTAAGGGCAAGCTGTATGGATCCAGAATAATTTTTTTTTCTCTTAAAATTACTTATGATGCTTATTGTTATTTTTGCTTCTTTGCCTGCTTCTCCAACCTCCAATTAAAGGCTGGAACAATTTATTGAATTGTAGGTTCACTAATTGAATAGATATATAGACAGTTGAAAGCACCAGGATTCTCTACAGGGTTTGTTTATCAGTGTCTAAATCTTGGTTAACAGCTTGCTACCCTTCTAAATATACAACTATTTATTTAAGTATTTATGTACAATGTTTGTTTACCATGGCAACTGCTATATCAACTTGACATCCACAGGAGTAATTTTATTCAGATACATTTACCTCTTTGTTAGAATTCATCCATATTTTATGGTACTTAAAGAGAAATAACAGCAAATTCTCAATATATGTTTCAGCTTCTGTGTAAGAGGCACTTGGCTGTTTTCTGGCATAATGGATATGACTAAAAGTGTCTGCCAGCCACAGAAGTGGTCAAACAGCCAATTAAATCAGCTGGGGGGAAAATCATGGGAAACTCTGAATATTACTTGGCCTGTGGGATTTCCGTTAACAGTTATTTATTTTACGTTTTGAATTTGTACCCTGATGTAGTTTTAAAAAATGAATTTTTAGAAATGCAAAGAAGAAAAACATATATATCCCTGCAAAAATACATGGTCAGGCTGGACAGGGCTTGGAGCAGCCTGGGACAGTGGAAGGTGCTCCTGGCCATGGCAGGGGTTTGGAACTGGATGCATTTCGAGGTCCCTCCAACCCGAACCATCCTGCGATTGCATGATTCTATATTCTAACCTCCCCCAGAAATTACCCCTCTGGAAGAACCCAGTCCACACCTGAACACCACCTGAGGCCAGAGTGGCAGAGAGCTGGATCCTCAAAACCCCTCTGCTGATCTCTGCACTCGGATCCGATGCTGTGAGAGAAGTTGGTGACACTGATGGGATAAACCCTGATGCATCCAGAGAATGGAAATGCTGGGCCGTGTCCTCGGCTGCTGAAGAGACAGGAGCTGTGTCCTTCCTCATTTGCATCCATGGAAATGGCCAGAAATCCCAGTTCCCATGCTGGGTTTGCACATGTGGATCATGGGCAGAGTGAAAAGCAGAATTGCACCCTTGTAGTTCACAGAAATATAAAACCCTGCTCAGAAACTCAGAGGGTGATTGGCGACCTCCCTTGCTAGACCTGCTCCCCTGAATGCCTCTGACATCTGATTTACCAGAGAAACCAGAACACACAGCCCTGGAAGTGCCACAATGAAGGAGGACCCCAAAGGGAGCCTACAGGGTTAAAGAGAATAATAACTACTGCACCAGTGGAAAAGAAAATGGAAATAACAGGGTCTTTAATTAAAGAAAGCAAGAAATAATTCAAGACTGCAACATCAGGAGAGTACAGTACCAGGAGAGATTAGAGGCAGCAAGAAATAGCCTGGTCATGAAGTATTGTATACACTGCTGAGTTTTCAACAGGGAATAATTCACTCCTGTGATTCAACTCTTCCTCCCTCATCACAGCCAGAAACCGCCCTGAGTTACACACAGGACAAAATTAAGAGATTCTGTGAATTCCTCAATATATTCTGTACCAGCAGCCATACTCCAGTCCCTCCTGCAGTAAATGAGTAATAATAACGATAATAGTCATAATTAATATTAAACTCTTACTGAAGGTTTATTATCTTCAAGTTCCATTAAGTAATTAATGAATTCATTAAGGCTGCTAGTGTAAAAGCAAGCAAGTTACATAGAGACACACCCTGCAGGTCCAACATTTAATAATCTATTTTAACAGTGGCAAAAAATTAACATTTATTTCTTAATATGGTAATGATCAAGTCCTACAGTTATGCACAACACAACTGAAGAACGTTTATTTTTGGAATTCTTGTTTTTTCAGAACTTGCTGTTGGGTTGCACAATCTCAGCTGGGAAAGCCTGCACAAGGATATATTTGTGCTTGCTCGAGATAAAAGTCTACCCTGCAAATCCACAAATAAATTTTGTAAGACAAAGCAGAGATGGACACGGGTCTGTTATACACAGTCCCAGTCATCCCAATCCATTTTCTGGATTCAGCAGAGCAAATCCTGCAATTACAGAGATCTAAAACAGAGCAAACACAGACAAAGAGGTCACCAGCAGCAAGGAAAGTCACAGAACCAACAGCGGTGTCCACATGTCCCAGCTGCTACTGAAACAGGCTCCAGTACCTGACATTTCATGTCAATATTCTCTTTTGTGTTATTAAATTCACTTTCATTTTGAAAGGGGTCCGGATGGGTCATCTTTACCCAGTAAAACAGCTGGATATTTTATTGATATTATTTGCACTCAGGCAGTCGGCCAGTGGAAAGAAAACCAAGTGGAATTTTATCTTTTCTGGGAAGACTGAAATGAGTGTAAAGTGGAGAGTTCATGGAGACTTTTATTTTGCATAGTACTAAACTGATTATTCTTCTGAGCCATTTTATTTCCTGCCTGAACATTTCTCATTTTTTAATTGGCAAGGATGAATTCTTTAGTTCAGATTTGAGAACTTGCACTTCCATTTTGTTATGCTTTGGTTTCAAACACAGCTTTCACTTTCAATTGATATCTTGATTTATGAAGACACTGAAAAAATGAGCTGCGCTTTCTCTTATTTCACATTTAATATTTTTGCAAGGTCACAGCTTTCACTTCTTCATGCTAGTGGAATGCAAGGCTTCCTTAACTGAATCAAACCAGCACTACTGAAAAAGAGGAAAAAGCAAGTACATCCTCTACAGAAAAGAAAGAGAAAAGGTATTTTCTGAACGTTGCACCTTGTTTGCTCCTTTCATTCGCTCAGTTTCCAAAACAAGATGCAAAGAAACTTTTGCCTGTTGGTTGTGTGCCGGAGCAGCTCACCCCTGGAGAGGCACAGAGCTTGTAGCAGGCAGTGTTTTAAGGCTGTGTTTCTAATTAAGTGAACAGGTGGCTCCAGCCAGCAGGAACTACTGAGCAAACAAACCCAGGGAGGGCTGGGACTTGTTGGAGCAGATGGTGTGGTCTTTGTACCTCTTTAATGAAGACTGTGCCTGAGCTCTCTGTTGGCTTTAATCGAACGCTCTCCTCAGCGCTCGTGCAGCCGCGTTTACACCGAAATAAAACCACCCTGATTCCTGGATTAGAGAGGAAATGCATTCTCTGCACCCTTCAAACGTGTTCGAGCATAGCCCGATGTGCTAAGTTATATTCTGAATAAAAATATTCAGCTGGAAGGTCAGTGCACTCCTGGCACCATTGTCTGTACCCATGCCCACACTATAAACTGGTTTAATGCTTGCACCATGCCAGCAATCACCTTGTAAAACTTTGCAGATATTAAGTCTTTAAAGAGCAGGTAGACATTAATAGATTTTTAACATTCCCTTGCCAACCCCTGTTTCTAAATTAATCTATCAATGATTTAGAACACATTTATTAAATTATAACCTTTCCTTTATAGATTTATGTGAGCATATTCCAAATCAGAGTTCATATTAGGAATGGGAACATTTGTTCAAATGTTTTCAGTGAGGATCATAGTTCTATTTTGCATCATTCCATTTACTTCGGAGAGGATGATCAGAAAGAAAAGCAGTTTTATCAAAAGGATTCCAATGGGAAAATGACCATTCCAGCTTGAGTAGGGATTAAAGAGAAAAATAGGGAGCAGAACGAGGGAAGTTCCAGTACAAATTCAGTAATCAAAATCAGAAATTTCAATAAATTACATTTTTGTAGAGTCATGTATTATCATAGGGAACTCATAAATTATTCATACACACGGTCTTATGTTCAAATTTTCCTAAAATTCATCCCCATGTAAAACAATTTAAAACAGTTCAAATACCTTCCAAGGGTGAATTGCAAACTGGTTTTCCTAAATAAAGAACAGGGTTTAAACTCCCCCTTGGCCCATGGCAGTTTCTGGGGAGCAGATTCAGCCTTCCAGAGCTCAGCTTTGGGGATATCGTTGGGAGGAGCAGGGATGCAGGAAAAGTAACCCAGGGAGTGGAGAGGAAAGGAAAACAACCCAAAAAGTGTGTGCTAAAGAAAAACACCAGGAGCACAGTGGATGGAACCTGATAATTCTGATAATTCCCCAACTTGCATCTTGTGGTCCTTTTTGGTTTTTGTTTTGGTTTGGTTTGGTTTTATTTTCCCCTCAGAAACATTAGTCAGAAAAGAGAGAAAATGATGCCGTGATTTCAAAGCTGTGTAGATGTCTGTCAATTTTTATTTTCACAAATCTCCTTCTATCATTATTTAAGATAATTAATGGCAATTAATATCCATAGTGGCCAGCATATATGGCAGCTGAAGGCCAGGCCAGGTGCCATTTATCTCTAAATGCACAGAAAAATTATTTTGGTTTCATCAAATGGAGCAGATATTTGGAAGGATGAGAGATTTAAGACAGCAGCTGAGGATGCCAGGTATTTTTATTACATCGTTGTTCCTATTATTTTAATTTTTGTGTTTGCTAACATACTGTGGTGTGGTTTGACTAGATGATCTAGGTTTAAATAAAGACGTGGACACTCCTAGAAACAGAAACGATGGATGGAGCAGAAAATAAAAATGGAAAAGTACTATTTGAACTCCAGCACTTTCACCATGACTGCTAGATGGTTGCTATGATATCACTAGGTAATTAATTGAAAACCACATTCTACCCTATCTTTGTGCACAAATTCGATTGATAAGGAAAAAATGAGATACAGAGCAGCCCCTTCAGCAGAGAAATACTCTAATATGTAACAATTTGGCTGGGATACTGCAAGAATCGTGGTACACACAGCTCATTATTCTTGCTATTTATATCACTGAACTCGTCTTGCTAGCTCTATTTATTTTCCACTGGAGTAATTCTATGGGGAACTTCAAAGCAATTAGTTCAGGAGCACATGTTAAAGGGTGAAGGGTTTCAATGTTGCAGCAATGTAAGATAACTACAGATCACAAAATCTGTCATGGAATAATGCAATCAAGAACAAAGCAAATTGAAGCTTTGTTTTCAGAAGATAAGAATGCAATGGAATGCATCAGCAGCTCCCCTTGCTTCTTGTGCTGTCTACCTAAATGAGACTCCCTGCTTGCATATTTCAAAGTCATTGGTTAATTATCCTGGAGCAAAACTGCATTTTGGGTGCTCTGATTTGAACATAATGATGTGACTATAATTCGAACAAATTGGAAATATGCAAAGTTGAATACTTGATTTCAGATATAATCCAGTAATTAAAAACATAACAAATCATTTAGCAGGAATGCTGCCATTGTCGCTGAGGAAAACTGCTAATTGCAGGGCTCATGTCTCCCCCAAATTTGCAGTGCTTAACTCCAACCACAAATCAAGATCCAATGGCAAAAATAATGAATTAAAAGATATTTTTTCCAGGCCTTTAAACCACGCAGACAATACTGAGTAAGAAAGGAACAAGATGGACTAAACAAGCATCACTTGCAGTGTCAATTTAATTTTTACTGTGCACTCTCTTTACAAAACAAAATAATATGCCACTGTGCAAAGTTACACAGATAATAAGTATAACAAATATAGGGAGATCATCAAGCACAAAACTAATGTTGAGGAGTATTTATTTTAAAACTATGCTGTTGGTATTATCCTGATAATTTATTCTGAGTCTTTTTGCTGTCCTTTCACCCAGTTAGGACATAGTTCTCGCACTTTTCATAGTGGGGATAAATGATATTTTCCCCTAGCAGAGGGCCATGATTTCAGATGCCATTCAGGCTGCAGCATTTCCAAACACTGAGGCAGCTGCTCCCAGGCACTCAAGGTTCATCACTGAACGTTCTTTCACACCAGGCACCCCTGGAAGAGACCTGCTCCAAGCACTCTGCAAGTGCACTGGAAATAAATACATATTCAGCAGCTCTGCTCAGCCGTGAACTCTGTTCAACAGCAACCCAGAAGGGAGGATGAAGGACAGGATCGTTTTGCAGGACAAATCTGTGATGTGAGAACTCGAATGAAAGCCACCTTTCCTAATTCCTTGTTCCCTCAGCAGCGTGTTTGATCACAGAGGGAAAGCTGTGCTTTCACACATGGCACTTTGCCTCCAGAATTTGTTCCAGTGTTGTCTCTTTTCGACCCCTCCTGCTACAGGGAGAGTATAAAATCCATATTTCTTTGAAATGCAACATGGTGTTTGTATAGGAAAAATATTATTTCCTATTGACAGGGATGCTCACATCTGTGAGTGTTTTTTGCCTCCTAGCAGTTCAAAATCTGCTGCTCTGGTGAGACCAGACTTAACATTCTAATAACAAGCACTGACATCTGCTGAGGTTTTAAGCACAGACTGAAGTTACTTTATTGGGCTGAGTTGTTTGCACAGATAATGATCCACAGACTTTGAGTGAATCCACTGATGCTGACTGACCCATCCCTATTTATCCTTCTTAAAAATCTCAATTCTTATTTCCTCGATGTACAGACCAAACCTCTCCTTAAAATCCTCACAAGTCCCTGAAATTGGTGAGTGACATAAAAGCACTAAATAATATTGAATTCTGCTTGTCATATGTGATGAGACAAATTCATCAGCTTCTGCCTTACCTTATTTTTGTCATTGTGACACAATTTTGCAAATTGCTGAAATGCCCATGATAATACCTTTTCTCAGGATAGTTAAACATGCCAATTGCTAATTAGCTATTAACATCTGTGTTTTGTTCAAACATTTGTCTCCTGTAAATATTCTTTAAAAGCTGAACCTTTGTTGGAGAAGAGAACAGAAGGGATTATGGATGTTCCATTTGGCTGGGAATTGAACTCTGTATTGCCCATCAGTTCTCCTTTCTTCAAATATAAAACGAAGTGTTGCAACACAAAAGTTCAAGGCTGCAGCATTTCTGAAACAGCTCTGCGTGAAAGTGATATAAATAATGTGACTATCTAGAAAAAAAAAACCAACCAAAAATCAAAAGAAACCCAGGTATGTTATCAACAGAAGACTTGGAGAAGGGAGTGTAAACAGAGGACAGCATTGGATTTACCTCTGTTATTGCAGATAATTCACATTACGTGGATCTTCAGAATGATAGACTGAGGTGCTCGGAGAAAGTCTAAAATCATCAGGAAATGGACAAAAAATGGAGTTCTAGCACATGAATCTCTCAATTATTTAGCACTCTCAGACATTAATCACTTCGTTAATTCCAGATTAAATACTGCTCATTTGACTCCACTACTGTCCATAGAAGAAAGTGAATTTCAGTATACTGGTGAAGAATTCTAAAAAAGGTAAATAGCACGCTAAGGTAAAGGAGAACAAGTAATGAACACAAATACATGGAAAAACTATCCAAAGCAAGAGATCTGAAAATAATTATAGCAGTAAAAGTCACCACAAGGACACCAATCAAAAAGCAAACCTGGCATTAAAGTATCATATGCAGTGCACATAAAATGAAGATATTTGTGGCCAGGAACTGGTTCAAAAATAAGAAGGATGACTGTTCAAAAAAATTTGGAGTGTCTCGACCTCTGTTATTTTTTTCCTCCTCCTAAACATTACTATTTGGTAATTATTTTTCTTACTTAGATATATATATATTTATATATATATATATATACCTAAATAAGATACTGAAGTTATACTGAACTTCTAAACTCATACACACTGGACTCCTCAAAGTTCAGAGTCCTGCTATTCATAATACACTATGAAAAGTGGAAGTACATTTTTCTTTTCCTTTCTTTGAATTGTGCTTCAACATGATGCCACTCTGGAGGTCATTGAAATGATTGTTCATGCCCTGAACGAACAGAAATTAAACAGAAATCTGTGATTCAAATTATTAACTAAAATGAAAGGAGAAAAGATGACAACATGAAGGGTCTTATTTTTAATTCTCTTTGCAAATCTCAGCAGTTAAAAGCCAGATGAATAGAAATCAGTTAAGGTTCATTACTGCCACAATCCATCCAGAGGAAGGCAAAGAGAGAAGCTCTGCTACATTAACTTTTACACTTGTGACCCAGTAAATAATGTTCTACTTAGAGCTATGACTTCTTTCAATCCACAGCTCATATCATTTCTATAATAATATATTAATTTTTTACACTGCTAAGTGCTGCTAAAGGCATATCTGGAGGGTATCAAATTAGGAGCATTCCTTTAAAAACCGCAGATGTAAATTCAAAATGTTTAGCGCCGTGCGGCTCTTTAGATAAACGAGGAAACGAGGCCGTCTGTCAAATCTGCAGCACTCCAGATGAAACCCCGAATTTATAACGGGCCTGACACAGCTGACACGATCCCATCTCCTCGTCACACATGGCAGGGAGAGGATTTCCAGCTCGACTGGATCATTTAACCAATGGCTCTGTGGTTCTGAGCCTGTCACCAGAACAGACAGCACGGGGAGGGCTGGGCTGAGGGGGGGACTCTGACATTGCATTTGTCCCCACAAAAGGATTTCTGTCGTGTCCTAATTCTGTTTCACTCACAAGAAAGAATGAAGAAATTCATTCAAATGGAGTAAATGGTACCAAGAAAATAGAGATGCTTTATTTTATTTGTTGAATTATATGTTAATGATTAAAAATTCCTTCCCTATGGTAGTTGGCATTAAAAAGGATTCTCTTTTCATGAATGTGCAGATTGGTTTGGGAGAAGCTTAAACTGGTGAACACAAAGAAAGTGTCAAAAATACAGGGGACCTTTCACTCTTGTTTAACCAGTGGCGTCTGCATAGTGGGTAAGCCAATAACTGGAATATGATTTTAAAAGGCAATTAGATGTTAAAAATCACTGCTCATCTCATCTGCCAAAGGGAGGTGTCAGATGTAGGCAAAAATCAATTTCCATTGATAAAAAGGTCTTGCAAACGTCTTAGTTGCAGGACTTAAAATATTTTCAGTAGATAAGAGTCCAAACCAGAATGATGGAGTTTTCTCCAGTTCAAGATAGAGAATTTCAAATTCTCTTATATAAAAATAAGACAATCAAAGTAAGCTATGAATATTGAGGATATTTTCTAGTTTCTTCTTTTTCCTCTCATTTTAATATTTTAGTGATACAGGTTACAGTGTTCACCTCCTCACCTCCTGAGGAATTTGTCTCTAAGTGCATCGTGAATCTCTCCAGCCCTATCTTTGTAGCTCCTCATCCTGATTTTACTCTCTTTGTCTATGTTAAGAAGTTTGTCTCACTGACTTCTCAACTCTTCTGCCACAATTTTGAGCAGCCTGATGCCCTCTGAGTCTCATCCTGGCCAGACCACACAAACCCCACTCTCCATATTTAAGGTCTCTCCACTTTCCAGCACCCTCCACGATCTCAGGGTCCCAAACTCAGATGAAATATTCCAAATAAAACCAGCAATACACGCCCAGCTGGGAATAATTCTTGTGCCCATCTGGCTTGAAGCAGGGTATGTGATAATTGATAGCTTTATCTGAGTGCAAATTCCTTGCCTGCACACCTTATTCAGACCCAAAGCAAGCAGCCTGCACACGGATTTTGTGTTTTCATAGCAAAACCATGAGCTTTTCCGAGTTCCTGAGGGGCTTTCTGTGCCTGTCTCTGAATCACCGGGACCTAAGACTGAGAAACCTCCTCCCCATTAGAAAGGTCCAAATCAGAAACACGTCAGAACAAAGCCAGGCTGCACCTAATCCTATTAATGCTGTGCAAAATCAATCTCCTAAAGCTTTCTAGGGCTCGTGAACAAGCAGTCAAGATGCCTCTGGTGATGGACAGAAATTGCAGGGTTTCCTCCTGATTTTGTAGCCATTTCTTATTTTCATTCTCTTTGCTTTTGCTGAAAACTGACTGACTGTAAAAGATCTGCTCCAATGTCAGTCTCCTGTTAACAGCTGGGAAGTCACTTTGTCTTACTTGCAGCCACAAGGAAACACGAGATAATCACCCTGTGACAACCAGAGCCAGCAGACAGGAAGAGAAGCAAATCTCCTTTTGTTATTCTGCTCTGCCCTCACCGAATTTCCAAACAGTTCAAGGAAGAACATTCCCTTTCAGTTCCCTTAGTGGCTGGATAGCCAGTAGGAAAGGTCATTTTCGGCTCACAAAGTATATTTTCAGGATAAAGATTGAGTTTTTCCCTTCTCTGCTACTAAAAGCACAATCCACAGTTTTAATTATCTCTCCCATTGTAGGGGAAATACTCTCTTCACTTTCTTAGCTGAGTATCTCAAAGTAGAGTTGAGCTAGACAAGAGTACTGAGGAATTCAACAGGAAAAATCTGCACAAAGAGGCAACGCTGTGACACAAAAACCTGCAAGTGAACAGCGTTAATTCAACCTAATTTAGCTTCTACAAACACTCAAATGTAAATCAGAATTTCTACTGGAAATGGATTTTGTAACTAGAAACACAGGGAAGGAAGCATAAAGAAGACAATCTCCTTTCCCTTCATTGCCTCTGAACTGTTCCTTGTTTCCATAGGTGCTGCTTCTCATTTAACAGAGACATTAGCATAGAAATAATCTGCATCGAGTCTGTCTCACAGCTCTGCTCACTCCCAGGAGTTTTGGCTGCCTAACTATATTAGGATCACAAGTAATTTGAGTCATTATATTTTACATTCAGATTAGCCATAGAAAATATGGCTTAATTTCTGTTAATAGATAAACATTACAAAAACATTATTCCCCTCATATTCACACAATATTGAGAGCTTTCCTCTGCAGTTCATTCAAAGAGATGGAAAAAAAGGTGTGAAAAATGTCACTAACAGCAGCAGATTTTAGTTAAACTACCATGTCCAAGTCAGACCAACTAGCTACAATTTCACATTCTACATGGCATGTTACCTGTAAAGAACAGCTAAATACAGTTGTTTGTTTTTTTTTCTAGTATGTCAATAAATCACAGGTAAGTACTCAGAACCCTATTAGCAAAACCAAATCAAACAAAACCAAAAGTCTCTGCACCATCTCAGAATCTATTATGAGGTCATAGTTTTATCTACTAAAAAAATACAGAACAAGTTTGGCCAAGATCATCACAAAATCAGTAATAAATCTGAAATTTTATATAAAGAAAGGGCAGGTTAAGGATACTTTGCCATCCACTGTAGTTATTTGTTGAAGCCTTCAAGGTTTATGAATTCCTGCAAACCTAAAGGTAATAAGTCAGTCAGCCAGCCAGTGTTCCAGAGGAAAAAAAATAACCAGTAATGAGCATGATATATTGGTGAGAGCAGATACCCCTAGATCCTTTATTTAGCTCTGCCAGCAATTAATATGTGACCTTGAACAAATCAGTCAGCTAAAAAACAGTTTAAGGCACTATTTTCATGCTGGACATAGGTACAAATGTAGTTTAAATCTCACAGATTTTCAAATGTAAATAGGTAATTCAAGTTCTCTTGCATCTGTATGTTATTTTTTAAAGATTTTTTCTTAAGAAAATAAGAAATACAGCTTCCACGTGAAGCTTCCACACCCACTCCCATGGAATTTTGTTTCTAGCTCCTTTGAAAAGGTGTCTAACAACCTTTTAATGCTACAATATTTATTTCTGTTGTGAGCCTCCCAAAGGGTATCAGCTACAGAAGAAAAGGGGAGGAATTCAGGGGATGGGTTGGGCTTTTTCCCAAATTTACCCTAAACCAGGACAGGTTCTCTAACTGAGGGCTCTGTAAGAGAACCTTCACACTCAGGGCAACAATATTTGCCTTAATTACAGCAACTCTATTTGTTCATGAAACCCCCAAAGGGATAAGGGGTCAACTTGAAATAAAATGAAGAAATTAAGAGGCTGTTGAAGAATCATAGGGAGTTTTTCTACAAGCAGTTGATTCACCCTTTACAGTTTGTTTTTTTCATGAGTGTTCATGCAATTGTATGAATGATTTGTACGTTAAACAACTACTCTTGTTTCATGCACAACCATTTTTCAGCTTGGCCCACACTCATCCATCCGTGGATAGATGCAATACTCTGTGGCTGATTTGATCAAGCATACCAAATTGAAAGTATTAAATAAAATCGGTTTTGATATATTCACTCATGCCTCTCCTGGAACAGCCATTTTGAAACAAGAGAAATGAGAAAAATGTGATTTTTTTTTTTAGTCTGTTAAGTTATGCTGCAAATTTCACTTCAGATATCTGACAACACTGCAGCACGGCCTCAGCTAAACAAGCACTCAGGATTTCAGGTTCAAAATAAAATATTTAAGTTTGCTAACACAGTATCTGTGTAAAACAGATGCCATAAGTAAAACTAAGAGGGTGATCAGATACTTTTTGGTTTTTTTTTTTTTTTACAGAAACATTACAGAAATACTAATTTCATTTATCCATTCATTTACAAATCATTTACCCAAAGCAGCAGAGGGCTGCAGGCTGAACTTCCACGCACTCAGGAAGTTTTTAAAGGCTCAGGTGATGAGCTCCAGTGATGCTAAAGCACATCCCTATAATCAGTTGCATCACTTCCATGGGAATCATAAACATGTGTAGAAGCATTAATAAAGCTTTGGGATGAGAGCTTAAAAAGCACCCACATCTCTCAGCCAAACTCTTGACTTTGATACACTCACTGTATCAATAGCACACAGCCCATTTTCCTCATTAAAATGACATTTTTCAGGATTTTTGCACCACATACTTCACTGCAGCTAATTAAAATAGCCGAGCTATTTAAACCCCCCAAAATAACTTATTGTTTGCTCATCTTCATGTAAAATGGATGTTTCTGATAGCCCAACTTTGAGAAGGTGTTTATAGCAATCTGACTTTAGCCCCACTTCAAATAATCAGGTTGACACGGAATATCACTGGTGCTTCCTTATTTTCCAATTACATTCACTCATCCTGAAGTTAATAAAACTTTATGCAACCTATTTCAGCAGGGTCTTTTCAAGGCTCCAGTGTGACATTGCCTCTCAGATCAAAAAGGAACAATTCAATCCAGTTCAAAAACATTTCAGAAATGGGATGTCAGCAATGTGGGGTAATGAGCTGAGGGATGAGCACAGCTGACTCCCATCCACGCCTTCACACTGCAAACATTTATCCTGAAACTTTCTCTTGAATGAAACTTTGCAATCCAACAGCAATATCAGTCAGCTGAAGGCAGGAATGGCAGAATTGTTCAATTCTGTCTTGTTCATTAGAACCTGGATTTTTTTTTTCCCCCTCCTTTTTAAAGAAAGGATGTCTTATGATTAAAATATTATTATAAGTGAGATGGTAGCCTGTCATGTGGAAAATTGAGATTCTCTGGTTCTGGTGAGCTGCCTCCCAGCCTGAGGGGTTTTAGCTTACTTAAGTGACAGGCCCTCCTGTCTCACTAGTTTACACATTTAATTTTGCATGAACTGTTTTCATGTAGACTTTTTATTGTTTAATGTGCTGCAAGACACAAAATGTGCAGGTTGTCTGCTTGCTTTTATTACCATGCAGTCATATGTATCCATGATCCTATACAGAGTTCTCTATGCAGTCAAGTTTTTTGAATGAAGACATTAAAATCCATAGACATTATCCCCACTTCAAAAAGAGTTCATTTTTCTTGAATGATTAAAATGTAAAGGAGCTGCACCAGTATTAGATTTTTATTTTTGGGGGGCTTTCTTTTTCTTGAATGCCAGGTTTCACCTGCCACACTGAACAGTTTCATTGTTGCACCTTTTTTTTTTCCAGTTCTTTCACAATTTTAACATAGATTAGATTGACAGTAACCACATTTTTCCTTCAGGGCAAAAAATATATGTTTTCCTATTAGATTTTGAAGGGATAACATGAATGGTTGACCTCAATTTTGGCAGACTATTCTACTAACTGCACTCCTATTATATTTGCCAATCAGTTAAAGCACATCTGTCAGACCCAAGTACTTTACCTCGATCAGCTGTGATCAAAGGGGGTCAGCCCCTCTAATTTTAGAGGGTTTTTTTTTATTTCTTTCTCTCCCAGGAAGATATCAAAAGACCACATTTTAGTGACTGATAGTCACGAGACAAATTCATGCTCCAGCGTGCAACCCAGAGGAGAATCTTGGTGCAAAAAGGGAGAGAGAGCAGCAGCAGCAAGAGTCACTTCTGGGATATGCACTCAGAATAAAAGATAAAGAAGTTTTGTGCCTTTTTCTAATCATCACTGTCTAATGGCACAATGAATCATGAAGCCCAAGCTCCAAGTCAGCAGGCAAAAGCAAATCTCCCTGGAGCCAGAGCATGTTACCTATTAATGTCAGGGTAAATCAGGGCCTTGATGTCATTTCCTTGGCCAGGCTTCACTCAGATTGCTAATTAAGCACGTGTACGAGGGTACCTAACTTTGTTTCAGAGAAATGTACCTGGTGAAGATGGCGTTTCTCCATTTGGAGAGCAGAGAAAAGTGGGAAATGAAAGAAGAGAGCAGGAATTAGACCCCTCATGGTTTTGAATATAGCAACTATTAAATTCTTTCTTAATGCAAGGACATTGCTCATACTTACTGGAAAGCTTCATTTCAGCCAGGTACTGAGGCAAATGTCAAAGCTGCCTGTGTTTAGCAAAAGGTTTAATGGATAGGAAAGAATTAAAGGCAATGAGGTTATCACAGAATTCATCTGGAGAAACTGAAACTGTCATCACAACTCCAAAGAATAAGGAATCCACATTTCCCAGAGATGCTTGCAAATGATCCATAATTTAAAATGGGGAAGAAAAAACGTTGAGCCTCGATTGTTTGTTATGTAAGAGGATGAATTAATGGGATAAATTGTTCCTTCTGAAATATTCACTGCGCTTTACTAATTGTGACAGCAAACATAATGCAGGAATTTCTTACATTTCAGTGTCTCCTAGAGATGTGAGGACATGCTTGGAGACACTCTGCAGGCCAAAGTGAATGGTAAGAGAGATAATTAAAGATGCTTTAATAGCTTTTCAAAGTTGCTAAGATACTGTCAGGTAGTGTAGCACATCTTGGACAGCAACAATATCCAAGACTCAGTTCTAAATATTCATTTCCTGTAGCTTTGCTTTCATTTTGTCTTCCCTTTCTTTTGCCTTCCCTTTCCTTTTTCTTTTTTTTTTTTTTTTTAACTTCCCTGGTAATTGCAAACCTCTTCAGATAAAACATCCCCATCTGACAGGAAGAAATATTTATGTTTGGGATTCACTACGTTCACTTGGCAATGAAGGAGTTTTTACAGCTTTTCTAACTAATAAAAAACAACACAAATATAAAGACACAATTATCTGCGAAAACATGACTTGTAGCAAAGCAGGCAGCTGAGATGATGCATGTTTACCACTTCCCATGCAGTAGGGAAAGCATCAGGAGATGGAGCCTTCTGTGACTCTCATACCTGGATTTTTATAGCAGCAGAACCCCCCAGTTCTGCAGCTGTGTAATTGAAAAAAACAACCCAAAACATTGAGAGCATTTGTATTAGCCAAAAATGAGAAGATGGGATAATGTGAACTAAATCAGCTTTGCAGATGTGACATAAAAGTAATAATCCCAAATAAACAGTTCTGAGCTCTCTACCTGCCTCAAACTTCTGCAAAAGAGCAGTTTGAGTACGTGGGAATCAGCTGATATGGTAATACAGCCTAATAATATAGATAATAATAGTGGATATTGAATCATTTAGGTGCTACTTTACTCTTCACAACAGTAATGCTCAGACACCCAAACAAAAAACCTTCATCACTCTTAACTAATAACATCAGTGAGTAAAGATCTCACAGGAAATGTTCCTCACATTCAAATTAAAAGCTGAAATACCTATAAATAATGAAAACTCACTTCAGCCATGATTGCCTCGACACAAAGCTGGATGGAAAAATTCTCCTCAGCCTTGCTTTGTCCATTTTTGCCATAGAGATGCATTTCAACCCCACACTCAGCAATGGCTGGTTCTTTGGAAGGAGAATGACAAATGCCTGCTGAACTTTACTCTTAAAACTTAACACCCAAGATCAAAGACTAATTCAATTAATTCTAATCTCTAAAGTTATTAGATCTGGGGGCTTTATTATTAACATGTTTTAGGCTTTTAATCCTTTATACAATGACTTATGCGGGCACGTAATATCCCAAATGATAATCACCAAGTTGTAAATTCTAATAAATTTTTATCTGGCACAAATCATACGTAAAGCTGTCAGTTTAGCTCCCTCTCTGTAGAAAAGAAATGGAAAATCCTGCACATGATGGAAACAAGGGGTGATAAAGACTACAGATATCAGCGCACTATTTGCAACTAATCATTTATTCAGAGATCAGAAATTGTTTCCAAGCAGACACTGGGGCAGTTCTTGGCACTGAACATGATCCCTTTTCTGTGTTAAAAAGGGATATAAAGCATCCCAAGGTCTGTGAAATGCAAAAATAGCTCAGCTGCCTTTCTCTTACATTGTCTGGAGTCATGAGAGGCAAGCCCTGACCCCACAGAAGTCAACAGAATTCCTGTCATTGCTGGTAGCAGGACCAAGCTTTATCACTGTTTTTATTAATAATTCATCCTTTAGGATGACTTTATGTGTATTTCCACAGTGGCTTTGATTTTTTCCATTGAAGTGAAAAGATGATAAAGATTTGGAAAATGTTACCAGCTCTGATATGAGGATAAAACTGATTGAGAAAAAAATCAGACCATGCTCATGTTGAGTTCCTACTCTGGCTTGCTACTAGCTCAATTCCACTTGAACTTTTAATTAAAACAGTGTTAGAAAAAGAGAAAAACATAATGAAAATTTTGTTTTATGCAGAAAAAGGAAGCATTTCCAAAAGTGTCAGAGACTGACCCAGAAGGATCATGATTAAGGTTTATAATTAAAGCTCATGATGTCATAACCTTGCCTGCCTGAGATGCTCTAAGACAGCACTCTGAGAGCAGCCAATTAAATGAAATGGAATCTCATGGCATTTACATGAAACACTCTTGCATATTATACAAAAATATGATACTAATGTGATATTAATAATAGTAGGTAATCATCTACTCATTGCTCAAGTTCTGCACAGCCATTTTGCATCTTTTTAGCAGAAAATTCTCCCGTATTCTCTGAACTTTTTCTCAGCTGAGAATATTTGTGCCCTTCCTCAGCCAAGCCAAGGTAGATCATAACCATGCTGGGCACATCTGAGCTAATTTTAATGCAGCCTGCACAGATTAACTTTTTTCAGCCACGATTTTGTAGATGAAAACGTGGGACAGTTCACACTTTTGTGTCTGTCAGGGCTCCAACCTGAGCCCTCCACAGTGACTCCCTCTGTGACTTTATTCTGTTATTACAAAACACAGCATTATTCCATTATTGAATGAAATGGATTGACCTGGATAAAAAGAAAACTCTTTTCAGTTGACAGTGGCTCCATGCAATGAAAAATCTCTCCGGGGTCATTTCCAGAGGAACTGAAAGCCAATCAGCTTCTAATCATTCAGAGTACAAGATCAATTCATGCAACAAGCCCGCTCACTTCTGGATTTGCCAAAGAGCCCAAGGCTCGAAGGTGAATCTGAGCTGGGGGTTGGATGCTGATGATCTGGGTCCCTTCCAACCCAGAATATTCTTTGATTCTGATTCTGACTTGACAAATTTCACAAGAATCTTTATTATTTCTTTGCATCAGAATTCCTACTTATAGAGCATCACAAAGAGCTTTCAAATTTAGAATGCAAAATTACTATAAGAACGAGTGATGATTACTGCAAGAATTATTAGAATATCAGACAAATCAGTGATTATATTTTAGACAATGTGAAATATACTGAACATCTGTTAAAGAATATCTGACCCCAGTGAATTGATTTTGACATTTTATCACTCATTTATCAGCCCACCAGAGAGATGCTGTTAAATTGTGTTTGGAATATTGCATACACTGCTAATAGATGTATGAATGGAGGTTTAGGAATTGTGTGTTTTTATTTCAGCTTCACAGTTCCTGCTTTAGATAGATGTTGGAAAGGATTTCTCAGAAATGAGGAGAAACTGGTGACAAGTTCTAGACATTGTCACAAACTCTGGACTTGACGTGATGACTCACTAATATTCTCATTCTCCTGGACAGAATACACACTTAAGTATTTTAAAAGTCACTTGCTTGAACAACCTGATGCTGTTGGAAAAAACCCTCCCAAAACCAACCCAGAAACTGGGGGGAAGGATGTAGGGAGCAGTTTGCTGTGGTCTCACCTCTATTAAATGACTTTGAGGTGTTAGTAAAGCTTAACAACCCTTTTCCTATTATAAAGGAATTTCTTAAAATATTTCAATAGCTCATTTAAGACGGAAAGTGTATTTTGGAGGCAACAGAGGTGGCACCAAACTCCTCTAGGTCTGCACAAGCACTCAATCAGACAAACCCAGAGAGAATGAACCAGCTCCCCAGAGGGGTCTGCACGAGCTGAGGAACAGAGCAATGAATTCCCTCCTCACATCCACCCCCAAACTGGGATATTGAGAGGTTATTGCCACCTCCAAGCTCCTGGCAAGCTGAGCCTTAATGTCCACAGCTTGAGCTGCTCAAACATCCCAGTCTATAAAGCAATTTTGGACAGATTGCTAATTCTCTTTTAATTATGGAAGTAATATAGCAAAGACGAAATTAGACACATTTTATTTGGAATGTTAAATATCGATAATGCTGGTGAATAGAGCAAAGAATTATTGATTAACTGTCAAGGGGAGTTGGTAAATGGTCTGTGTGCTTAATCAATGAGTTAGTACCCTGAAGAGAGTGATCCTTAAAGCACTTAGCCAAGCCTAGAGATTGATAGCCTTCTGTTTTATTTTCAACTTGCTAAGTATGTGCTGTGTGTACAGCAAAGTGTCTTTGTCATTGGCCTGAAAATAAAACTTGTTTTTGTGGATATATTATGTACTTATAGCTGGCAACAACCGTTTCACACTTGCAAATTAAACCAATCCTTGTCAAGTGACTGAGAGTCCCGTTGATTTCAGTGAACCCAGAGAGATCTGGTAAACTGTCAAGATGAGTTTGGTTAAGTGTTAACAGAGTTCAAAAGGAGAATAGAAAACATCAGTTCTACTGAATCCCTGAAAGTAATCTGTGTCAGGTTTACTTGAAGGGGAAAAAAAATAAAAAGAGAAATAGTATTAAAACCTCAGAGAACCCAGCACAAACCTTCTGCACAGTTTTTGGCCACTGTGCACCCTGGCACTGAAATAGGTGTCTGGAAAGCTCCCCTAGAGACAAATCCCTGCAGAATGGTCCATAATATTTAATAAAATAGGAAAACCCTTCTACTCCATTGGACTTAGTATGGATTGACAAACAAGAACCACAAAGCACCCACCTCACTCTCTTTTCCTGTGCATTTAACCAGAATCTCTTGGTTAAGCTCAGCACTGTCCAGCATGACTTTTCTATTTTCAAAATATCTTACATAAATCTCAAGTTTTCTTCAGTTTTCAACACCAGCTTCGTGTCTGGCCCACACCACTGTGACCTGCACCTTGCACCCAGCAGGGAATTTCTGACCCCTGCAAACATTTTCACTTTCACTCGATATGCACAGTGCCAAGCAGAAACAATCACCAGAAGCCCAAAAGGGGTCTCCATGCCTGTTATACTCTCACTTTCCACATTAGCTCATGCAAATCACTTTGAGGGCATTTTTAGCCAATTTACATAATGTGCACCCTGCCTTCCTTTTTCTTTTTACATGTGTTATTTTTATATTCTGTTTGCACAGAGCTTCAGTGATACACAGATAACAGGGATGCCTCCAGCATGCATTTGTGTCGCTTACAAATACAGAAAATTCTTGTTCCCCTGGTTACTCTCACTAGATCTGTATTATAACTTAAGAAGAAAGAATGACAACTTCCTGGCTGTCACCAGCGAACCCAGCTATTAAGCAAAGATTTTGTAAATAGATATTGTTTAACTTTCTAATTTTTCCTTTGAAAACAAGTAGGTAAGAAGAGAACAGCTGTCAGTAAACAGGCAGTCTAAAAGAATTAGAGTCTCTGGAAGAGACATTAAGAATCTGGGATGTTACACGGCTGACAAAGGCAACTGGGGAAAGATAAGGTTTGTAAAATCATTTGCTTAAGTGCACTTTGAGAAATGAGTGGAGCACAGCAAACTGAGATGTTAAACTCAGGCCTTGATTGTTTTCAAGAATCTGGCAGAGCCAAGCACAGTGTAAGACATCTGCTGATGTGCATTGACCTGGAACCCCCTGGCAGCCAGAGCTGGGGGTGTGAAATTCTGGTTTTCACCAAGCAAGAAACATTCACATACAAATGTGAAGTGTGACAGAGCTCGTCCTGAATTTCAAGAAAAGGCTGAGCCATCTGTAGGAGACAGCAGATCTCCAAAGTTTGGCGCTGGCCTTGCAGCAAGCACATTCACCTGAGCTGGAAAGGAGCTGCCATGGAAATGGGAATATCAGAGACGTGACCCAAATGAAGCCCTCACTGCACTGATTCCTGCACAGCACTCCCCTGTGATGGCTTTGGTACCTTTGCCATGCCTGCCTTTCTGCTCACAGATTCCTCACCCCTGCAGATCAGTGATGGGGGCAGGAAGCTGCAGAACATTCAGGAACATAAATCAAGTTTCTGGCATGCTGCGTGAAGCATTATTGTACATCGCTCCTGTACCTCAGATCACATTACATCATGTCAAGCATCCTGAAATTGAAATAATAGCACATGACACAAGACATTTGTTACATAATGTGATGTGACTGTTAAAATTTCACCAAAAATATTCTCCTGGTCCATAGACTACTATCAAATCAGACTGGAGTTAATAAATCCAAATTGAATTTGGCACAGAGAGCATGAAAGTAAAACGAGAACAATTTTGTGCATGCATTATACACATAATCCTGTACTTAATATAATCATGTTGAGTTGGAGAGGAGGATTTTCTTGTTTGAAACTGGCAGGCTTGCACAGCTAAAAAAATGTGGTTGTTTTATTTATTTGCATATAGATGTAGCAATAGAAATCTACAGTGGGTAAAAAATGTTTTCGTGCAGAGTACCGAAAATAAACTTTGTCATCTTTTTAATCATCAGGTGTCCTGAAAGGAAAACATTTTTGGATCAGGCAATTTGTTTAGTAAGAACACTCCAGAAATAATTTTTAGAAAATTTATAAAACACAACCTATCATTTGTGATGCTTCATAACTCTTTCTTAGTGGACTTCTTTATATCCTTTCCTGTTATAATCCAATCTAATCCATCCAGTTCGTATCTTAATGAGTGATGCAAATTTCTAAACAGCAAGCCCAGACAACTGATATCCCTGGCATGGCACAGAGCTCAGTTCACATAAATATTAAGGAGAGAGTATTTTTGGTGAAAATGCCCAAATGTCCACAAATCACCCCCAAGCAGCAGAGAGCAGTATATCAAATAATTGTATCTATTTATGTCACCAGTAAAACACAGAAATCATAGGTAAGCCCAAACACTATTGACAGTGAACATTTTGAAGCAGTGAATTTAGGATTCTGTCCTCAAAAAATACCCTCAGTTCTATTAACTCTACTGCCTGAAAACATTTTGCTTTCAGCCTCAAGTGTTTTCTGGGTTGAAATACCAAATATATGGTGACTGAGAAATCAGGGTAAAAATCAAATTGAGTTCAGACAAATTGATCCAGACAGCAACACCTTTGAGACAGTGGCAGTGTCACGGAGTGAGAGACACCGAGAACTGAGAATCCATCGAGTGAGAGACCCAGTGCATCACCCAAGCACACAAATGGAAAAAACATGTTCTGAAGTAAAAATCAGTCAATCTGAGTAAGGGTAATTAATCTTAAATTGACAAAAATTACATGCAACTTCTGTCTTAAAATACTGTCAGAATGAAGTTTCTGTTCTTATAAAATTGTCAAAAGATTACCCTAAGTAAGAGATAGTGGAAAGAAGTAGTGACAATTTGGAGGCTGCTTGTTTTAAAGGGAGATTCTTTTTACATGCTGTGATGGCAATTAAAAGAATGCCATCTTTTGTTAAAGAATGCACAATTGCTACCTTGAGCTGGCTTCAGAATTAAAAAAAAACAATCATCTACCTCATGGCATTATCTTTTGTAAATTAAACTACTCCAGTAGTAGTCATAAAGTTTCATTTTTAGTGAATTAGCCATTTTTTCTTGTGAACTCAACACATTAAATGTGAGAGGTTGTTGTCCTTAGTTTAGCAGGACTTTTAGTTGTGGTTCAATATCCTCACCAAATATACCTCACTTGTGATTAAACCAAAGGGAAAAGCACACAAATAAAGTGCAGTCATTTGTAGCCCCAGCCAGCAATGAGGTAGCAAAAGAAAAATCTCTTTCTGGAAGGAAAAGCATTTCTACAATGGAGAACAAGTGCTGGAAATCAAACAAGATTAACCTGTCTCTCTTCTGTCTTCTTCCTTGTAGTGGGCAGGAGAGCTATCACCTGCCTGTTGTCCTAAAGCAACTGATTCAAAAGCAAAACCACATCTATTTCATGACTACAATCACCTTTCATTACACAACAGAAAGGTGGACCTGGAGAACTGAATTAATTTATCTTCACAAGACAATGCAGGACCTACTCTGCTTAAATTACCCCTGAAAACATTTTTTCAGTCTGCTCCTAAAAGCAGTGCACTGCCAGAGACTCCTCTATTTCCCCCAGCAATACATTCTATGGTGCAATGGTTTTTACAACTGGAATTTTTTCCTGATGCCGGGTCTAAATCTGCCTTGCTGCTGTTTTAATTCCATTATTCTTTATCACGTCCCCAGGGGAAATGGAAAACAAATCATTCCCTTTCTGTTGGAAGCAATTTGGAGATACTTGGAGCTCCATCAGGTTCCCCTCCTCCTGGTTTAGATGGGACAATTAAAGCTCTGCTGAGCCCCCACCACCCTTACCTTGCCTCTCCAGCAGGGCAAAGCACAACTGGCATTGGTAGAATTTAACATCACGGAAGTTGCTTATTTAAATGTTTATGTATTTCCCTCCCTAATATCGAGATTACTGCCCTAAAGCTGGTATTACCTGCCAATAAATTAAATTCACTAAAAATTCCCCAAGCCAAAGGCAGCTTTACCCATGGCACTACCCACACAGAGTCCTTCTAAATCACCTCTCTGAGCTCTACCTGATTCTTTTCCAAATGACTTCTGCAAATTCTGATGCTGATTTTGCACTTTTATCCTGTCGGGGGTCTAATAGCACAATTCTAGGGAACGAACCCCAGAATGATCTGTTCATTTTCCAAATGAGTTTAAAGAAGAAATTGTAATGGAAAACAAGAACAAAAGGGAGAACCTTTGAAATTTACAGTGATACTTTGTAGAGTCTAAAATACTATGCGTGCTTGCACACACAGGAGTGCTGCACATGTAGGTAAGGATCACATTGATGCTGTAAGTTCTCTGTAAGTGTTTTTTCTGAAATGTTCTAATTGAGCTGCTGTTGAAGGTTATTTTCCACTTGGTTTGTCTCACCACAGTTGCTTCCATGCTTACAAACAAGACTGGCACGGTCACAGTGGCACAAAAATCATTATAATTAGACATTTTCCTGGTTTTCAACGTTTCTTATAAACAGTACTGAGTATCACCTATTTTTTTTTCTCATGTAAAAGAACTGGGAAGAATAATCAAGAGAGAAAGAGAATTGCTTGTCACATCATTCCCCAGCACTCTGCAGCTCCATGCTGAAAATGTACTTCAATGATTCAGGAGCTGTGAAAATCCAGGCTGTGATCATCCAGCCTGGAAGGGGAGTGGGGGCTGATTTAAGGAGGGCGGTGTTGCTTTTGCTACATATTTTATTTTAACATAATACACAGTTGCCAATATGAAAAAAAAAAAAAATCTTCATATGCTTCTCATTCTGCATCAGAATATGCCATGAAATATCAACAAGCCTGGTTATATAAAGTAATAAGTGATGCACCACCCACATCTCTTTTTTTGTTGTTGTTGTTGTTAACTTTTGTTTATGATTTAAACCAATAATCACACTAAACACTTGGAAATAAATTAAGCCTTTTCAGTCTGATTAAATTGGCTGAATGCTTTAAACACGTGACTTCGGCAGCTCTAATCATCCCAGGATAGTCAGGGAGTTAATCATGCAAATGCCTTTGGATATTTCACTTTGCAAAGCTGTGTTTTGGAGGCTGCACTCTTCCAAGGCATCTGCACTCTGCAGTGAGAACTGCACCTGGTCCTGTCCCAGCCCTGCAAACACCTCACAGGCAGCAGAGCAGCAAGCCTGATCAAGGAGCACAATTAAAGGGTTTTAACAAGGGCAGTGGAAGTGCAGCACCATGGGAGGAAAGCACCGGCTCCAGGAACACAGAATTGTTCCAACTCCTCAGCATCACTGCTCCTCAAACCTCCAGGTTTGTGACAGGCGTTTTCTGGAATTGTTCCTGCTCTGTGCCCACTGCACAAGAGGAGATTGATGCTGTTCAGAAATGATCCCTGGTCCCTCACTCTGTTTTGGACACTGCACCTCCACTAATGGAGAGACTCATTCACTACTCACAGTGATCTTTTTTTAATACCTTCCCTTCTGTGTGAAGGAAAATTTTTAGGATGAGTGAGGGAAGTCATGAATTCCATCATTCAGTGAAAACCCTAACCCTAACCTCAACCCTAACCCTAAAAAAGTTCAAAAAATTAACATTTTCTCCCTGACACGCGGATCTGCAGAGCACATACACTTTTTTATGACTACAGAAACTTGGCAGTTTCAGCTTATCACCACTTTCAGAAGGGACAGCTAAAAAATCATTTAAAATGTCACTAAACCGGGCAAAGTATATCTAGAAGACATGTTTGGTTTTTTTTCAGAGAGACAATTGTAAGTCGAGAACCTTATTTCCTACCATATCTTTTTTCCTATCTCTGGGATGATTGAAAAAGATTGCATCTAGATCCCACATTTTGATATCACAGCTGACCTTTCAAGATCTCATTTAACAGAGCAGTTGGAAAAAGGCAGAATACGGTCAAAGAAACACCACAGTTTCATAAAATTCATTAACCAATTAAAAGTTTTATGATTTATCTCTTCTCTACAGAAGCAGATATTTTTATTTCCATTAAAATATGTTACTCCTATTAATAAGATTTAATAGATATGTCTGATTTTATGTACCACCTACTGGCTGGGTTTATTCCTTGATTAACCCACCCAGACACTGCTAAAACAATTAAGGGTAATGAAAGCACAGTAACTCGGTGCAGAAAATAAACTTTTGCAATACTCTCAAAAAACCCTCAGAAAATATTCCCTGAATTTTAAGCTCTGCCCTGTAATCCCATTGGCAAATCCAGTTTTAGCTCAGCTTCATAGAATGCAGCCAACAAATCAGACCTAAAACCAGGAAATTAGTGGAGACTGAGATCCCTCTTAGGGGTGAGACAAGGAAGGATCAAAAATAGAAGTTTGTCAACTCCTGTGTGCCACCAAAAGATGTCATTTTATAAATGGATCACCCTGATTTCTCTTGCCTAAGAGTGGGAGTTCTTATTCTGCAACACAACAAAGCATCACTGGCTTATAAAGACTTTTAAGGGTTGGAAACCAATTCCCCAAACAAGGAACAATAGAATTGTTTGGATTTATAACTGACACCACATTTATTTGTAAAATTTAAATGAGTTAGCTTGCTGTGCCTGGGAAGGAATACAAGACAAATCCAGGTCTTATAAATGAATCCCAGAACCAGTTTGTTTCTTCCTCTGCTTTCTTCCCACTCTCAGGAAGAGCTCTCTTCAATGACATTAAGGTTATGATGGAAAAAATGATTCCTCCAGAAGTCTGTAGAGATTTTGTTAATATGCCTTTATGATGTGATATTATGACGGCAATTCAATTTCATTGCAGGCCTAATGAGACCGTGTTACAATGTCAAAATGAAAGGAAACTATATTAATCAAGTTATAGTACCCCGAGAGAAAGAAAAACCTAAAGAAATTAACCCCATTAAAAACTATTTTAAAACAACATTAAGATTTAGTGAATTCAGAATTGCTTTGCTTTTTGTTGGTTTAGTGCTTCAGGTAGAAGCTAAATTTGGCACTGATTTACAACTCATTAAATCTATTGACATCAGGGGAATCGGTGGAAGTTTTGAGGAAATACAAACAGAACAAAATTCAGACCAACTGCTGTGGTTATGCAAAGCACTGGGCACAGCCTGATTACACCAACAGCTAAAATATCTTTTCCCTTCAGTGAAACCAGAATTTCTACTTTTCTGACATTAAAAAAGGTGGCAATTTGGCCACTGTCTCAGAATTTAAGTGTTTGTATCTCAGCTCTGTGACTGAATATTGGAATTTGCACTGAACACTGTCGAATTAAATTCCCAAAATTACAAAAGAGAAGCAAATTGGAGTGGAAAATTCTTAGTGATCTTACTAGAAACAAATATGCAATTGGCAACAATAAAGAGCTACTACCTACCCTGAAGACAAGAGGAATCTTGAGTTGTCAAAATTGAGGCTAAAGAGAGAAGCCACAAGTGATAAACAGCTTTTGTAGCAACACCATTGAAATCTTCTGTAAGGGAGGTTAACTCAGAGTTATAAAAACGGTTTAAGTCTAAAAAAGTCTGTATTTAAAAAGCTGAAAAAAACCACAAAACCCTGGATATATTGATTTTTTAAAAAAAATCAGATTTCTGTCAAAATAGACCTTTTTCCTATGCATTCTTTAAATTTTTCATTGAGGATTTTTGTCCTTTCCAAGTTACTGTTTCTCAGGTGTGGAAGTCTGAGCTGCAATATTAACAAGAATTTGATAGAGGCCAGCACAAGTATTCTACCTAAAATGTGTCATTTTTCCAAACCTTTGGTTAGTGGCAACGTAAAATTTTGCTCTCTTTAAAATCTGTAACCCACTTGAAGAGGTCCCAGAATTCCCAGTGCAACAGGCAGGGTGACACTAAAATACAGAATATTTTATAGAACAATTTTCAGCAAGGTACTTCTAAGATTTAACTCAGCAAGACCTCAGCAGCAGACATTTTGGGCATGCACAAAATATTGTAACAAGTCAAATCCTGTTCCTCATTTCAGCAAACACTGATATTTACACGGCACCACGAAGAAAGATTTGCAAAGGCACAAGGTTTCCATTGATTTTTGGTCCTATTACTGTCAGACATGCAGAGATGGCACTTTGTCATCACAGGATTAAAGAAAATTGAGGGAAGAAAAGTGTAAACTCCTCCTGAACTCAAAATCGAGGTTCTATTTCTGCTTCTCCTTTGTGGGCATACACAAAGACACACATCACACACACACAGAAATGTTTTTTGAAGGTAGATGGCACGTAATAAATATTTTTATTCTCAGCTGTCTACAGTAAAATTGAATAAAAACCTGGTTTGAACATCATTATTTAGTACATACAACTCAATATTGGCACCAGATGTTCTATTTCTTCAAAATTTGCATTTTCAGTTTCATAATATTTATATTTTTCTCTTGGCAAAGTGCTTAAGCAGTCACACCTCAAAAGGCTGGTTTTTTCCTTTTTCTAGGTTTGGGTTTATAACAAGGGAATTCAAAGGCAAAGCTCGGGTCATAGTCCCAAAGTCAGACCTTGTGGTTTCACTCCCTACCACAGAAATACAATATCTTTTATATTAATCATTCTTATCTCCTGATCTAGAAGCAGAGATAAAGAGAAAATTTCAGCAATACTGTTCTGCTAAACCTGCAGCCAGATGGAATCAAGGAACTGATAAGAGGCTTCTCCTGCAAACAAGAAACCTGAATATTCCTGCCATTGGCCGTTTCTCGTGCATCTACTTTCACCTCAAGAAATAAAGTTGTTTCATCCAAAGAACAGAAGATTTTAATCTAAAATGGAAAGATTTTGATAGCCTTAGAGCAAAAGTCACCCAGGCTAAGACTGGACTTGTTTTCAGACATGCACGAAAGTGCTTGTGCTAAGTTTCAATAATTTCCTTTAGCAAAGAAGAGAATATTTGAGATCACCAAATATTCAGGGGTCACTGGAATCCTGCAGTGGGAGCTCTCCCATAACAGAGTTTAATATTTTTTAAATTTAAAAATAAATCATTTGCAGAAATCGGAATAGCATTTTTCTACAGAGGATTCAAGAGTTTAGATTCATGTTCATCTAGAAAACACTCCATATTCCGATTTTTCTTCTTTTTTTTTTTTTTAATTCTAAGAGTATATTGACTCTATTTTATTACACATTTCATGCTTTGACTGAGCAATAAACAGCTGTAGGCAAAGAAACACAACACAGCATGAGCTGGCAAGGCCCTGACAAACACCATCCCAACAGTTCTGCCTCCACAGCTAATAACAACCAGTCAATAAAAACCATACACCACAAACTCTCAGAACTAAGGCACAACCTCTGCTTATCTCCAGCCCTTTAACTCCTAGAAAATAACATTTTCTTCAGCATATTACTCATTCCTTAGCAAGATTTCATAGTAAACGCTCTTGTTTTACTGTCTCAGTTAATATCATATTATTTAGACTGAGGCTCTACAATCATTTCTGAGATTTGAGCTTGTACAAATTTTATTGACACCATCAAGTCTTGGGCCTGATGGCACCCTTAGACATCAGTTGTTAAGAGCTATGAATTCCTTGACAACAAGTGAATAGGAAAATAAAGGCACACTTGGATAATCAGGAGAGATTGCAGAATGCTGGGAACATACAGCATTTATTACTGTGTCTACTGGCTCCGTAATGTTGGCTCGTAAAACAGCAAAAACATTTAAAACTGATTTAAAGTTTTATTCGCTGCTAAATCTATTCCTCTGTTTAAATGGCAAAAAGGGTTTCATAAAAAAAAAAAAAAATTATATTTTCCTCGAGTTAGTTTATCACTGATACAATGAATGTTTAATTTTGAGGGTGGAAGAAAGAAAAGGCAGCGTTGTTTATTAGATTCAAAATATTAATTAATTTTTTGCTGGATGTAAAACAATACAGAAATGCTGGTACTGCTTCCAGCTTTTCCTAACAAGAGGCCAAGTTCACAAAAAGAGGTTTGTTCATAAAATCCCCAGCAAAGATTTATTGTACCTGTAATTGTCACATCAGAACAGGTGAGAGAACAGTGACCCTTGCCAATTAAAGCACAGGACAGGCAAAATTCAAAAATAAAATGGGTTTAGTGCCTAGATACCTTTTCAAGATGGGATTAGGTGGATTTTCAATGCTTTTCTGGATGATAGATATATTTTACAGTTCATTTCAAAGAACTGGAATTCTTGCTCTCATCAGTTCTGGGCTTTTCCTTTCCTGCTCCTCCATCCTGTGATCCTGGCTCTGCTAAAATCTCCCTTCTTGCTCTGCTTTCTCACAGACTCTAATTCCAGTTCTCCCTCTTTCTCCCACCAGTATTCCTTATTGAAAATAACATTTCCCTGCCACACTTGGGTTCCTCTGATCCACAATAATATCCCAGAATAATTCAAAGAGGAAAACTTTCTCTTTGCTGCAGAGATATATTGACCTTTTTTTTTTTTAAAGTCCAGGTGTCTCTTAAGACATAGGCACCTATCAACCACTAATTGCACCAATTTAAATTTCTAAAGTTTATTTTCCTCAATACATTATTTAATCTCTTTTCTACCAAGGCAAAAAAGTCTCCAAGTGGACTTGGAGGAAGTCAGAAATCAGAGTTTTCTCTGGATGGTGGGACTCAGCAGAGACTCTACTAGAGAGTCTCTTGTGATGATTTTTTTCATTTCACAAGAAGGAAGACAGAGAAATCCATGACGCTGTTCTACAGAGAAGGGAAATAAACTCTCATATGTGCATCACATTTGAAATTCTTTTTTCTTACCAGTGGCAGCATGCCAAGAACCAGAGTTACAGACTCTCCCAGCTCTCTCTTTCCTCACCTACCACCACATAAATCAATTTATTACCACGTCTACACGAGGTTAAGGAAGTACATGCAACTTGGGCTCAGGTGTGAGTGCAGATGGATTTTAATCCATTTCACAAATCCAGCCACAGCTATATTGGCTTCATAGCTTAAAATATGACTTGGGAGAGGAACTGATGGAAGACTACATTTACTGATTATCCCAGTTTCTCTAGTTCAGCTCATATCATCTCCCTCACATCCTCAGCTTCCATCAAACGAATCAAGGCACAATAGAGAGAAAAATAAACATTTGAGACCTGTTTCTGAAACCTGCAGGCCCAGTGGAGACACAGAAATGTCGACACTCACTAAGCAAACCATTATTCATAACATCTGCCTATCCAGTGCAATGTGAGCTCCTGTCACTCACCATTGACACGTCCAGGACTGATATCTGAACAGAACATTATTATCTTTCATGAGAATATGCTAATTCCTTTTGTACCACTGATACACAGGATCCTCTGACATTCACAACATGTTCTGGTGTGATGTATTCATTCAAGATTAAAAAAAGGAAGGACAGTGCAAAGGCAGTGGTAAAGGGAATGTATATCAGGTAAAAATCGATTAAAAGAATGAAATCATTCTCCCAGTAAAATTATTTTTCCCCATATAACAACAGAATTATTCCCATCAGTCTCAGTGGTGCCAAGACTCTACCTGATATCCAGATTTTGGGGTATTAATTAATAGTAAAGCACATTATTAGCTGTGTTACTCTGTGGCAAGTAAAATTTTAAAGGGTTTCACTTTCCTACTGATTCCTATAGAACACATTTGCTAATTATCAAAATAACTTCCATTCAATTATGATTAAGTGTGTGTTATCAGATCACTCTGCACAGACATTTCTGCCAGCATTCTCAAGCAGGGAGTGACTATAATCACATGTACTTGATACACATAATTACAACACATTATTTTACAGCTAAGAACGAGCAGGTGAGATTTCACAGCACCTTCTTATTATATTTTCTACAATAACTTCCTTCCTTTTCACACTTGACTCCTCTGCCCTTCACCGATGTCCTCAATGATTTCTTCCACCGACTGCTTCGCTGCTTCATCCCCCCCTAATTAATTCTCAGCTTCAGATTCTCCACTGACCCCCACGTAACTCTCTGCGGATACAAAAGCTTTGAAACCAAAATCCTCAGCGAGCAAACGTTGGCCACAGAGCTTTCCTTCAGGCTTCTGCATCTTTCAACCTGAGCACACAAAATGCTGCCCCAAATCCTGCCACGGGCAGCACGTTGCACTGCTGTGCCTCAATGGCATTTTCCCACTGTTGGACTCCAGAAAAAAATCACCAAATCAGGCTCTGGGTGTGGAGATGAAGCTGCAGGTTCATTCTCAGCAACGACACTTTGCAAATTCAGCTCTTTTTTCCTTCACTTGCTAAAAGAATCCTCCTCCTGCTCCAGCATATGTGTAAGCAGAGAATACAGAATGAAAAGTGCTGGATTCCAAAACTTTGGTGAAGAGGTTTCTGGTTTTACTTAGCTATCTTTAAGTAAAGAATTTTTTTTTAAAAACATCCCTCAGGTTAAGGGGAAGTTGAGAACAGCTGAGAGAGATGCAGTATGGTAAAAATTGTAGTGTGAACAAGAAGGCACCATCCTCTCTAATCCTGCTTGATTTACAATCTCTGTCATTCCTGAATTTAACCTGCTGCACAAAAACAGGCAGCTGAAATTGGAGGCAGCTTTTGAATGGTATTTTAAGGACAATCAAAAAAGCAAAACCAACCCCAATCCAAATAAAATCAAACAGCCATTAACTCTACATAACCTATATCCAAAGTTAGAGTTCAACTGACACCTCAGGGAAAGACAGAAATATTTTCCTCCCAATTTGGTCTCTGGGCACTGTCATATCTCATACAATATCTGACTCTTTCAGAAATGACATTTTCATGTCATAAAATCTAATTGATAGGCACTTTCAAGTGCTATTTTTAGAGATAACATCCAAGACTAACTAATGCAATGCACAGAGGAGTTTATAGATGTTAAATCAAGCTGTCCTACCTCTGTTCAAGTCATGCTTTCCTTGACAATAACACTCAATAACAGCAACATTTCTCAGACTGGAAGTTTATGACCCCATCTTTGCCTGAACTGTGCTTTCACTTGAAACAATATTTACCATTGACTTGCAAGCCCAGAGTTGTCCTGTGCCAGGTAATGTGCTGTGTTTGGTTATCCTGGCCCCCCGAACTCTGCATTATGAATCAGTGTGCAGGTGATACAAGATCAGATCAGTCACATTTTCTGTGACTTCAGAGTCAATCTTTTCTTTTTTTTTTTTTTTTTTTTGTGGAGGAGCACACCAGGCTGAATAAAGAAAAATGCTATTCTGGGCTCATTTCAGTCTTTCATCTTTTCATAGGTTTATCCTCGTATTTTATGTCAGATTTCACCTTTTCTCACATTCCACCAAGAAACTTTGATGCACAATTTTTACTTTTTATCCTCAAATGACTTCAAAAAACCTGACTACAAGAAGTATTTTACTACAAGCCTCTTCTCTGCAATACAAACCAAGAAGTGAAGTAGCTCTGCCTCATTTACCCTCAGGTGGCTCAGGTGGGTTTGTGGCATTCTTTCCTCATGAAATCACAGGTCAAGGTTCTCTCATGGCTCTTTCTGATTTATCTTTCTGCTTACATTGTTGGTGGGTTTGTCCACCTGCCTGTAAAGATTCCTTACACAGACTGTGAAACATTTAGCAAACAATGCTAAGCTCTAGATGTGTCAGATTTTAAGGAAAAGTACATTTGATATTTTGAAAAATTAAATGAATAACAAACAATACACTTGCCATGAAGTGTTTTCTACTCTAGCATGCCTTCAAAAGCCATGCCTCTGAAGCTGCCTTGAACTTGAATAAAAGAATTACAAGCACAAGCAGATAAACTTTTCAACAAACTTAATTTGACTGAATTTAAGGACATTGGCTTTTGTTTAGTAAAGAGTCAGTCAAGATAATTATACCAAGGAGTCAGGAAATAATGAATAAACTGATCCTTGTGGAATTTTTCTTGCCCTAAATATTTTTAAGATATTTCAAGTGTATTAATAAGAGCATTGAAAGTGAGCCTTGCAATCTGATAATTTTGGGAAGATAAAATTCAGACCCTTTTTCTCGTTCCAATATTGGGAATCTCCTCATCCACTTTGATAACACAAAATAGATATGTTGACAACTTCTATTAATTGATTCAGCAGGAAAAACTCCAGATATTCATTTGCTCAATAGGCATGGCACTTTTCAGGGTGCCCTCATCTCTTTGGAGATGGATCCTCGTGGGATCCCCAAATTCCCAGAGGGCTCTGTCCCACAGACCCACAAGCCAATGAGCCACAAATATTCTTCCAGTTCCTTCATTATCAACTGAGCATATTGTATGTGCATCATCTCTTCCCCATCCCAGACACCCCAAATAAATTGTTAAAATGAAAACCAGGCTTTCACTTCACTTAAAAACGCACACAGAACCAGAAGAGGCATCCTGATGGCTCAGCTGGAGCTCTGGAAAGCAATTTTCATATGGAAATACAAGATCCTGATGTTAGTGAGGCTCAAAATCCATGTATTCCTCGGCTACTTAATCATTTCTCCCAGACTTCATTAGAAATAGGATTCAGAAAAAAAGTTCCATTGAAATGTGAGACACAAAACTGTTTTTATAAGTCCTAATCACAATCCATAGCAGGACACATGACAAATGATTCAGCAGGCTGTCAGGAAAAAGGACATCACAGTTAACTTCTTATTGACCTAAAATACAATATTTTCCACCAGAAAACTGTATGAACAGTAATTTTAAGTCAAGTTGACAGATCTAAGTCCAAATCCTCCCAAACTTCAAACCCAAGTATTTAAGGGTTATATTAAATAGCCTCAAGAGAGCTCTCAAACACCACCATCCCTTTTCCTCCCAGCAAATACACTAGAATGAAATGCTTGGACAAAAATTTAAAAAAATAAAATAAAAAAGGTTTAAATCTGCACATTATACGGGTAAAAAAAAAAAAAGAAAAGAAAAGAAAACAAAGGCATGAGGATAAAAGTGTCAAAAGTAGCCTGAGGTCTGGCAGCTGACAATAGTAACCTGTAGGGAAGTCAGCTGGGAAGCTCTCCAGAATCATTCTGGCACAGAGCACTCCCTTTAAAATGGCAATTCACCCTAACTTCAGCCTCCCAGCCAGGAGTTAGAGATATTTATCTCACAACAAGAAAGAAACAAACTTTTACTTAAATCAACATAAATCATTGAGAACAGTGGAGCTCCAGTCCATGCACATGACCTTGCTATCAGATACATAATTTTTTCTGATTAAATTGGGGTATATCTGCCTAATCCTTGTCAGGTGCTCTGCAGCTCTGGCTTGTCTGAAATTCCACCCTTGGGAGTGGCTGTCAAAACAAGGAATAGAGTGGAATAAAGTCAATCTTCCCTGTGCTCCATCTCTTCCTTTGGAAAGGTCGGTGCCCTTGCAGCATGTTAGTTGTGTTTTTAATTTGTTAGCACTGCTATTCAAAAAGAAGCCAATTTCTTTCACACAGCTGCAGCAACCCACCAGAAATAAAACCAATAAACAGATGGCAGAGCACAGTCTAAAGGCTTTGGTTCAGCTATTGGACATGCAGCTATCTCCATTTTACATTGCTGGCTTCACATGTCCCATAAAGTTAAAAGGGGACAGTTCAAATTTAAAAAATATTCTGTCTGCAGACATAAAACTCAAGATCCACTCAAGATCCAAACTCCTCAGAGCCTTGTTATGCTGCACTTTCTTATTATAATTTTTAGTGTTCATTTTTGAAAGAAGTAAGGATATAAGTAGGGGTGAGAGGAATCATCAGAGCACACGAGTTTCAGATTGCAAAGCTTGCCCTTGATTGTGTTAGAGAAAATTCCATTTCAGCTGGATTTCTTTATGCTAACACAAAGCCCCCAAGACAAACAGAATTAAATATACACAATTCAAGAAAGAATATGATGCTATTATACTAATTTGAAAATGAAGCTGTCAATAAAGGAGAAAAAAACAACTGGGATGAAATCAGAGTAAGAAACAACAAATGAACTCTGCATTTTTATTTTCATCTGCTCTCCTCTATGGTAAAAAGGATGAGAATTTCTTTTATTGCAGCTAGGACACTGTGATAAAAGTGTTTGCACTTTCTCTCACTCTTCTAGAAGGAAAATATCCATCCAACTTTTGTAAATAACTCAGGTTTCTCAGGTCTCCCCCTGCTACATATTCTTCTTCCCTGTACGTTCCTACAACTGCAGATATAAATGGACACAAAGAACAGAGCAAATCCTCACTTTTCTGCATCAGCCTACTCCTGGCAGCCTCTGGCTGAGCATCACTTTATGTAAAGTGAATCTACAAAAAGAAGTACAGAGATAAGCGACATAAACTGAAAATGCAGCTTTGGAGGATGTGAATTTACACTTTATTCTCCTAAGAGCCACCCAACTGGCCACTGTCTTGTATTCAACAGCTTGCCCATTAACCCCCCGAAAATACTGTGTAATAAGGAATTAGCTTTGTGTTTGCCACCAATTACTGCAAGCTGGGAGCAGAAGCCTGTCAGCAGAATCTGTGGGGTTTTTTGAAAGGACAAAGCAAGATTGCAATGGTCTTCTGCCTTCCTGAGATCAGCTGAGTCACTTCAGCTATTTAGGGCCTTTTACCAAGGTTGCCTTAAGAAAAAAATTAATAGAACAACCAAAAAACCCCAAAAAATCAGCTTGTACTGGGTGTACAGGAGTTGTCTGTGCAACTGAAGTCAAATTTAGCCCAGATTTTTTAAGGAGGTATTTAGAATTCCTTCTGATAACCTGCACCTTGTGCACGCATCTACTGGGCAAGCTTGCCACAAGCAGACAATTAAAACACCACAAACTTGCAGGATCAGCCTTCTGTCCTCTCCACATTTGAGAGAGGTCTGGGTTTGTGCCTGGTCAGCACTTTGCTAATTAACTGTATTCTGACTATTCTGCAGAAATGATATTTTAGCTTGTAACATATCAGATGAATATTATGGTCAAATAAACTTACACTGCAGAATTGTAAAGTCACTGTCTGCTGCATCTTACCCTGAGAAAGCTCAGAAGGAGCCCAGATGTTGTTTATATCAATATTATTCCCTTTCTCAATATAAGGCATTTGGACATGTACCAGAGTTTAATATTTCAATATTTGAACACACCATGAAATCTCAAACCAAGAAAATTAAAATAAGGTGTCTAATGAGATAAAAGATAATGAATATCTCAAGACTAAAATGTGTTTAATCCAACTTTAGGTTACTCTAAAATCTTCTAGTCAGTTTACTTATAAAGGAAGTTGGTTTGTGCTTGTAATTCCATTTAATTCACAACCTGAAAAGTAATATTCATTGAACCAGCGCTTGAAATAGGCCCTTCAGGACAGCTCTTACTAAAACTTCATGGGTTTTGCTTCTTCTTCTATTTTATTGGCTCAGAACAGAGACCAGTACTGAGCTAAGGTTATTTTTCTCTTTTATCTGATAAGAGTCTTTTAACATATTGTAGTCTGATTGTAAAATAATTCTTCACCCAGTGCTACTGGCTTGTCTATTAGGATTCTGTGCTAAAAGTTTAGAACATAAAAGGTGAAAAGAGAATTTCCCCCATTTTAAATCAGCCCAAACAATCTTTATGACAAGCTTGTGCATTCACTGAAAGCAGAAACAAAACCCTGACACAACACAGGGGCTGGAAGCTGAAGGATAAATTATGCTTGCTCTGTTTTTCTGAATTGAATCCTGCCTACATGATCAGTAGCATTCAGACTCTCAGCAGGGAAGTCTCCAAAAGAGAGGGAAAACTAGGCAGGAGGCTTGAAAGAAAGCACAGAGAAATGCACTGAAGGAAAATTCTGGTTGAGAAGTGAAATTGGTTAAATTGCCTACAGCAAGTCTGTGCAGAGGAAGGGTCCACACTGATTTCCCTGCTTTGAGAGGTGGACAGAAAAGCTTTGTAGAGCATGAAAAGCAAAACCCTGTATGGAAAACTTGTTCATTATGGACAATTTCTTTACAGATAGCCTGTTTTGGAATGAGACAGAATGAGGGAAACACTGAAGAAACCACTGAGACAGAGTGAGGGATGTCTTTGGAGGAATCAGTCAGCAAAAGAGTCCCCAAAAGCTGTGAATACAAGAACAAGCTCATGGGAACAGAAGATGCAGCCTTGTCTGGGCCCAAAATCAAAAACTGGGAATGCAGAGCTGGAAGCTTCTCCCATCACAGATTTACCCAAAAGACAGGAGTCATTTCTGCTTCATCATTACTAGCCAGCAGGAGCCTGAAAATATTCATGATTGGATTAATTATGAATTTTTAAAAGCCAGATCATAACTGGGAGATGGGAGGAGTAAGCTAAGCTCAAAAGCAGCTACAGGAGGAAAATGAACAGCAGCCCTCTGCAATTACTCAGAAAGAAAAACAGGAGCTGAAGTAGCTGATGTCTGTGGATTAAACTCAGCATTCACCCAAAGACTTTCTCAAATGCTGGTCCAGGCTTTAATGCACATCCCCATGTGAGAGCATTGATTTCCATCAGAATAGATGGGACCAAGGAGCCCAAATCTCTCAACCAGCTGAGAGACCTCAGCCTGACTCCTCTTGTCCAGGTGATGTGTTCCTTCCTCAGGAGCACACCACAGCCTTCCTTTTCACAGAACCAGGGGTTGTTCTCCCCAGACATCAGGACGATTTTTCAAACAGTAGCATTTTAAACCTCTGTCTTCCAGGCACCATAAAAACGTCAATCTTGATGTAAGGCATAAACTGACCAATTTGTCTCCAGGCAATTCAAGTGTACATAAAGGGCAGAACAAATGCCTGGGCCAGAGCACACGAGGCAAAATAAAAAATACAGTTAAGGACAGCCCACTGAACTTCTCAGATTTGCTCTGTCTTCTGCACAATTTCACTGCAGATCATGTGCTAAGGCTGATGCTCAAAAGTGTTGGAAATCACTAATTAAATCATTAATTTAATGTGTGACACTCAGCAAGGGTGGCTCTCTTCAGAATGGAGACAGCCAAAGCTTTAGGCTGGACCTGCAACTCAGCTGCAACCAGGAGTGTCCAGGTTAATTTTTAAAAGATCCAGAGCCCTTCCTCGTGTAGTGCACAGACATAATTTCAAGTTAGCCTGGTTTCTAAACTTGCTCTGAACACTCAGAACTTAAACTCCACCGTGTATGTGAACAGCTCTTAAAATCAAGGAAAAACCTGTTTTTCCAGGATTGGATACTAATGCCATCAAACAATAAATCTGGCCTTTAAAGGATTGTTTTTTTCTCCGTATACCTCAGTACTGAGTTACTTCGAACTTGTTTTGATGCCTCTCTCTTCTGATGAAGAAAAGCAAGAACAAAACCTGAAGAATGAATCACAACTGGGTTTGAATGTAAAGATGTCACCTTCTACAGAAAACATGTTTACTTTGGAAATCAGCTCCTTTGAGACAAGATAATAGGTTTCTAATGACCTAATTAATTTTACACTAAGTGTGTTTTGCAAATGTACGAAGTTAGACAGCAAATTCCTGTCTGTGTTTTGGTAAGAAATGGCTGTCTCCAAACAAATCTCTAAACCCAATGTTCAGTAATTCATGCCGACAGTTTATTCTAATTACAGATGAATATAATGGCTCAGCTGAGATGCCAAATTTTTGCTGCAAATAACACTTTGTTAGACAGCAAATAAAAGAAAATGAAAACAAATTATTAACCCAAGTTATTTTAGCTGAAACCTTGGGGTTTTTTTCTAAACACCTAAAGCTACTGAAAGGTAGAATGTAACTGATGGGATTATCAAATTCAGAAAATGAGAAGAATTCTTTTCAGTGAAAGTAACAGGCATATGTTTATCCACATTAACACAGATCTCATAATATTGACACTCTTTTTCCTTGATTCTCTGAAGTTGTGATGGGGAAAATTATCATCAGCTGAGAAAAAAATTGAGGTATTTGTTCTTGCCTCTCTCTCAACATGCAGATTCTGGTCTGGCAAGATGGATTTCAGGCATTGGTTAACTCCTGCTTCAGAACCAGAGTAAATTGTCTTTATTCATTGCTATATATCAAAAATTCCCCTCACCTGTGTTTTAGGAGCGTGCCAGGACACCCCAAAAACACAGAGACATCAAAGGAGAACAACCAAGAGATGCAGCACCTAGACAAGGGGCTTTTTCCCAAGCAAATGGTATGAAAATTATAGCTTTAGGGCAAACAGCAGAGCTGAATGTTAAATAGGTTTTATAATTTACTTTCTTTAAAATGCTTTAGTAAACTTCTGTCCAACAAAAAAAATAAAAAAGTTTTAGAAAACACATAAAAATAAGTATAAATTATGTATATAGAATAAAGATATGATGCACATTAAGAAAGGCAAAAAGGAGATTTTACATGTTAATAGCTTTTATGGAAATAAATATTCTACAGGATCTTGTTCATACGTAAAGAGAAGCAAAGAATGAGGTGTTTTTTCTCTGTTACTTTTAGGGAGACTGAACATTCAACATCTGTATTTGGGATTTTTAAAGCTTTAGAAGATTCAAAATATAAAGTAATTGAAATCAATATTTAAATTAATAAGGCCACGAAAATAAAGGGAAAATAAAAGCCAACACAACAAAAATAAAGGTAAGAATGTAATCAAAGAAAACCATGCAGAAAATGCAGGTGTAAGAACAAATCCCAACCAACATGGGTTGGAAGTGTAGGAACAGCACCACCGTAAGTATTTTAAGCATTTTTTTAAAAAGACCCCACATTCATTCAACAGAGGACAAAAGCCCAAATTCTCTACACCAGAAGAGTCCCTCCTTCTTCCTATTAGCACCCTGCAAAAAGAATATTCATTATAAAAAGGCAGAAAAATTCTGTAGGACAATATGAATGAGGCATGTAGTTAATCTACTAAGATTCCATTAAGAAGTGAGCTGATGTTCAGCCACCTAATTACCCATTCATTAAAATAGAACCATAAATGACATTTCCAACATATTACAAAACCCCTCCGTAGTAATATTTTTCCATCTACATCTATTCTGACATTTATATTCTATGTCTCTTTCCTAATTATTTCGAATAATTCCTCTGACATATTGAGGGGAAAATAGCTTAAAAAAAGATTACTTACCACCTACTAATGGCTCCCAAAGAAAGGAGCAGGACAAAGTTATTATGTTGGGGTATTAATTTAGAACTGATGTGCTTGTAGTCCCCAATAATCACTTCTGTGCTTTTATTTTTCCATGGTGAAAATTTTGAGGTGCTTGAAATTATTCGCACAGACCTATAACTCAAGATTCACCCTTCCAAAAAGCGAGCAGATGTGAAACTCACTCATTTGATTCACAGAAAGTGATAGAGCACTGATAAACTGGCATTAAAAATAAATAACTGGATCCAGAGCTGGTATTTTCATGTCTCAGTTCTGCTGTTGGAAGTGCAGCAGCTGCTGCTGCGCCCGCCAGGAAGGGAAAGTGGAGAGAGGAGTGCCCAGACCTCTCCAGACAAAAACAAATGTGGTTTCAACCCAAGGAGAATTTGGTACTCAGTGCAAATTGTTATTTGTTGTGTGCTCACTCAGGCACTCCCTGCACCTCTTTGGCTGGTAATTAGCAAAGCCACAAGAGCTGACAGTTTGCTGGAAATGGTACAAGCCCTGCGATATTTAGGCCAACAAAAATATGCAGTCCTCTGAAGGGCTTATGAGGGGCTTATTTCAGCACATTTTCATACCAAGATTTTTGTATAAAGACTATTTCTTTGCTGTAACACTACAACATTTTTAATTTCTTATTATAATAAATAAATAAATAACATTTCTCTTTCACCCACTGCTCCATGTTCTGCCTTCCAAACTGCACTTGGAGCAGTATTTTTCATCTTTGCCATCTTTTATCTTACAGTTCCTGTCCTTATCCCTCTTCCACTCCACATTCTTCTCACCTAACTTCGAATTCATATTTAAAATCCATCAAACTTTGTGCTGATCCCAGATTTTGTTCCAATCAAGAAAACTTAGTCAAAAAAACCCCAACTTCAAGAAAACCAAGTCAAAGCCAGGGAAGCATCACAGCACATATCTGATGAGATAACGACATCCGAAAGATAAAACAGATTAAATGCCCCCAACGCAGGTTTGCAGCCCTGCAAATGTTCTCAGTGCCATAAAAAGAAAAAAAAGGTGGGATGCCACGGTTTTATCATGTGCTTTTTGGGGATAAAAGAAGCTCCATCTGATACTGAAGCTACAGCTCACGCTGCACCCACAAAGAACTGACCTACATAACCAAGAGAATGGCTCCTCTCTCCTAAAGAGCTCTCCCCTTTTATTTTAAGCCTTTACCAAACTCATCTAAGCCAGAAAACAGATTGGTCAAGGGACTGCAACAGCTGACACGTCCCTGGATGGAAAAAGGACCTTCCTGACACCCCTTGAGCCGCACTGGTCAGCACCACAGTGTTTCTGGAGGCTCACAAAGGTGAGGTTAGTGCCAGGTTTAGTCTGCAGCCTGGAGGAAATCAGCTCCCTGTCTGAAACACCAGCAATGAGCTATGGTCACAGGACAGATGCTAGAGTACGAAAAGATCAGCAAGCATATGGAAAAGAAAGGGGAAAGAAGAGAAAAAAAGCTGCAAAGGCTGCTAAAGGTTTCACTTCCCAGAAAAGAAGGGATTTCTGGAGAAGCTTCTGACCCTGCACATCCTCACATAATGTGCACAATGTGAGAGGGACACAGGCCTAGGTGGCATCACACAGCCAAATATTGAACCTTCCAAAATAGGCACCAACCTCCAAATTCATTAACTCACCTACTGTTCAACATTTGTTTTTAAGGAAACTTTCCAATGTATGCAAGTGTTAAGGAATTAACACTCAGAAGTGCAGCACGGACACAAATATGGAAAACACAAAGCACTTTGTCCTGAATTAAAGGAATTAGGCTTGTCAAAAAAAAAACCCAAACAAACAGAAACAAGCAAATAAACAAACAAACAAAAAAAAAAACAAGCAAAAAACTCACAACTCAAAATTTAGTTTACACTAAAAAAAAAAAAAAGGAGAGGCACAAAGGTTTTAATGTACAAGATTTGTTTGCTCTGCTTGTATACTACATTAATTTAGATGTTAAATTAGTTGTGGCCAAGGAGAATATATTGGTGGCAAAAGAGACTTTGTAACGTTCCTTGGTTTCCCAACTCTCTGTAAAGCAAAAGAAACACAGAACCAGCCAAAGTCTGGTGGATGCCACAGGGGATGGATGGGGAAATGGAACCCAGGACTGGAAAGAGCATTCTGGATTAACCTGAATGAATTTAAGAGAGAGGATAAAGATCAGCCCAATCCTTGAAAATTCTGCTTCCCATTCAGAAACGTCTAAAAGATTCATGGCTCTAGATAGATATAGATAATTTAATTTTTCTTTCTAAAGAGAAAAATACAGACAAGTCCCTCAAAAAAACTTTATGAAGAAATCTCAGAGATTTAAGCAATGCCTCACAATCATTTGTAATAAGATTATTCTCACATAGATTTTTTTTTTTCCCCTCTGAAAAATATTTTTACATTGGCTTCAACGTATTTATAGGTCCCCACATAGATACAATTTATTGCAAGCTGTTAGGGGAGCTTTTCCTGTGAAAATGGGCTGATCTAATGGTTCTAATATGGGTCATGATCATCCACTGGTGTACTTTCATTTCCTTGGTGGGAAGCTCTCCCCAAGTAAGGATTTCAAAAAGAAACCATTCTGTGACAGAGTCACTAATATGAAAAACAGTCACAGTGTCCTCTTTAAAGCACATGGCATTTAGTTTACATTTTAATTACAGAGAACTCTACCACAGCAATTTAAAGGAAAAATATTTTTCCCATTGTGCTCAAGATTTTTTTCCCCCGAATTGCACATTTTGACAGAGTCTCACCGAGAACTCAAGAACGGCTCTCTTCGAAATAAATTGGTACTAAACAAAATGTGTTTACTCTCCGTGTATGAAAGAGTATTGTTAAAAACAGAATGTGAGCAACTTGGAACAAATTTTGGAGCAGATGCACGGGGTAGTGCTGTTAAATAGCGACGCTTTTAAGGCTCTTCAAAGCACCAGTCCGCAGGCAGTGGGAATGCAGCACCAAGATAAAACACCTATCAGTGGCACTACAGTTTGCAGCAAAAATAATTGATGAGGAGTTGGGCAGAGTGGATTATAAATTGCAGGGTGCAGGCAGTCATTTCTGCTCTGGTCAATGTAGATATTAGATATAAAGACAGTTGCTGGTACAATAGAGGGCAGAATAAGCCACTAACTTGGAGGATTATATTTTATTGATTGGTAAGAGATAAAATACTTATATTATCCCAAATTAGTTTTTACTGCCTTAAGAAAAAAAAAAAATTCTCTTTCTGCAAACCCTGCATCAAATATTAATCAAGCAATAATTAAATGGGATAAAGAAAACTGTCGTGATATCTCACTTGCAATCATTTTCTTGGTGTGTAAAATAAGTCAAGCATGACTGAATAAAACTGCAGTATTCTAATACTGGATTTTTAAATTTTAATGTTCTGTTTTATTCCTAAACCCTTATTAGAAATACCTCTTTGGACTGGTAACTCCTGGCAGTCTATGGAATGAGAGTATTGCTCATCCACAGTGCAGTGAGATTGGAGAGCAGGACCAACGCAGGAAAATAAAGCTTTAGATTCCTCTTTGGCATTACCTGAGCCATTTCACTTTCACTGCAGGCTTTTTTAATTGTGTTTCTATGGCAGAATCCCGAGGTCAGAGAGACCCAGGTCCAAGAGAGCATTTTCCTCCCCACTCAGTCAGCACTCACACAAGGGCTTCAGCACTTTTTAAAGGTAAGAATTTCTTAACCAGCTGCTTGGAGGATTCCTGGCCTACAGAGGGTGCACAATTAAGCAGTCAAGATGCAATTACGAGCTCAGGTTCTGCAGCCTCTGTGCTGGACTCTGCCAGTGACTATTTCACTGCCTGTTAATAAATCATGGCAGGTATGGCTGTTTGATTAATTGTGGTTAATGGGAAGTTCATGTCTGACACCACAACAAAGAAGGATCTTTAACATATGACAGATAGGGCAATAAATATCAGGAAAAAAGTCTTTAAAAGATGCTGTTTTAATTATCCTAATTCCTTTGATTTGCAGTCTGGAACCCAACTAAC